>PVJI01000971.1:0-209658 GCA_004026765.1 Micronycteris hirsuta
GGGGCGCAAAAGAGGTACTGAGGGGAAGGGGGAGAGAGAGCAGGAGGGAGGGAGGGTCAGGAGGGCTTGGGTGGAGGGAGGAGGCAGCGGAAGGGAGAAGTGGGCAGTGAGGGGAGCAGGGAGGAGGAAAGAGAAGGTTTGGTGAGAAAGAAAGTGGGAGGAAAGAGAAAGTGCGGGGTGGGGGATGAGGGGTGAGAGATGAGGTGAGAGGGTGGGGGAGAGAGGGTTCAAGGAACAAGGGCCTGACTGAGAGAGGATGGGGGAGGGGGTTACTAGGAAAGAGGGCTGTGATGAGAGGGTACTCGGGGAATGAGGGATAGGGTGAGGGGACAAAAAGAAGGTGGGAGACAGACAGACAGAAGGCACGAGTCTGGTGAAAGGCAGCCAGCCAGATACTAAAGGGACAGTCCCCGGCGCCCTTTTTCCCTACATCTCTCTGCCAGGCCGTGGCTGTTTATCACAATGTCTTCGTCTCTTCCTCCATTTAAAAACCCACAGGTTCCCTAAAAGGGCCAGACGATGTCACAACTGTACCCCGCCCACACAGCCTGCTGTCACCGACCCATCCACGTACCCCAAAGTCACATCCACATTTTTTTAAGTGCTGCCAACTCAAAAGAAGAACCCAAGTTCGGTTACACAATGTGGGGTCTCAAAGGCTAAAAATATCCCCATTATTCACTCAGAAGCACAATATTTTACCCTATTTTATAAAGGGTAAAAATAACCCTGTAATTCACTGTGCCTGGCGCTGCCAGAAGCCCTTCCTCAAGGGACCCTGTGAAAGGGACTGTGAAAATGGAACTTCCTCGAATCACCGATCACCCCTTTGTCAAGAGAAAGCCAGGAAAAACAGCCCGAGGCACTCTCAGGTGTTCTGGGTTAAGCCTTTCAAGCACCCTCGTTCCAGACACCCCGACCTCACTGCACTGTCCCAGGGGCAGGGCTTCCCTCGGGTGGCCCTGTGTCTCGGCACCTGGCATACACTGGGCACCAAGGAGCCCCTCCTTAGACACTTACACAGCTGTAACTGGTGTGGGCGTGCAGCAGCCGCCTGTGTGTTCCCAAGGGGCGACACCAACCCCACTGGGCTCAGAGTTTCACTAAGTGGGAATTTAGAACTGGGACCAAAGCAAGTCACTCTTAAGTGACTGGAACTGGGATATGTGCCCTATGAATGAGTTGCATGCAGAGAAGGGAACAGGGAGATGGCCAGAGGGCACAAGGGGCAGTGGGCCCACTTCTGGGGCCCTTGGGTTGCAGGAGATGCCCGGTGACCCTGGAATAAATCCCCCTTTTCTGGCGAGCAGGCTCTGCTTAGCTTCCTCACTTAAAGTCCTTACTACATGCAGGACATGAAAGCGAGAAGACACTTTCTAACTCAGTTGAAAAGCAAGGTCTAGACTGGTTAAGATCCAGGGTAAAGTTTCTACCAGTTAAGACTGACATCCGTTGAGATGCAGTACACAGTAGAATCTTCTAGAGAACTCTTCCAAAATACACCTGTCCCTCGGTCAATATTGGATAAGAAGGACCCAGGCACAGAGTTCTGAGGCACATCCCCAGGGGGAAAATCACCCACTAGAAGTGAGTTCTCCCATCACCAATTAATCACGAGGTGAAACGAAGGAGGGAACAGCAGAAACACCCGCCTGCTGGTGCGCGCACGGAATCTGCCTGGACCGAAGTCACGGGAAATAAAATACCAACGGCCTCTGGAGAGGTCGCAGGCCAGCAGGATGGCTTGGATGCGAAGGAGGCTTGTCACGCCAAGCACTCCCCACTTTTTCAAGTGTGAATCGTGTGGATGCATGACCTAGTCTAAACACTAAGTTTAAAAAATAATCTAAACATTTCTCTGGCAAGCAGCTGTGGTCTCTGTGCCCAAGAGACAGATGCACGTTGTGACTCTGTTCTTCTCCTTTGAAAGTCTGTCCTGAGTTGGCGACACCTCTCCACTTCACACTCTGCCCACAACCCCTCCCCAAAGCTAATTACTCTCCTTTCTGACAAAGGTAGCAATTAAGCCAAAAGAAAGATAATCACCATCGAACTCACACACACTTACTGTGCCCAACCTGCTTTAGGTATCACTGATGAGCTAACTAACAGACAACTTAAGCTGACACCTCTGTTCTCCATCGAATACTTTATTGAGAACAAAGGAATGGTGAGAAATCACGGATGAAGTGGTGAAAAACGGTCCCATTTTGTTCATAGGAAGAAGCTTTTGGGTTTTGGTTTTTTCACCATCAAAACAGGAAAAGGGCAAAGCCCGTTTCCGAAACCATTCGCATCAGAGGACTTTCACCCAGAAAGGACAGTCTGACGCGGAAAATGCAACTCCCTGAAGAAGCTGGCCAAGCGGGGGGGGGGCAGAGCAAAGCCATAACAGCGTTTTCCAGTCCTGCTCCAAAACAAGGTTCAGCGCCTCCTTCCAGCTCCAGGCACAAAAAGGAGAACTAGTTGGAATAATTAGAGAGGACACTAAGCTAATTAAAGACCGTTCACACGGGGAGGGGTTGCGTGATGGATAAAACTGGTGCAGCCCCAGAGGACCAGACCTAGAACAAGTCTTCCAAGTCTAGAACGGTCCAGAAAAATCTGGCAAAAACAAAAGGGCCAGTGTTTGCACACAGACTGGTAAGAAGTTTAAGTTGAAGGTGATGGTAATTTAAACAGTCTATACATGCTGAATTTCGGTGCTTGAGGACTTAAAATTTGTTACGCAAAATGAGAAATTAATGAGCGCCTAAATATTTATAATATTTAATCCAAGATACAGAGGAAGAAACACCAGTATGAATCGAATAGCACCCACACCAGGGGGACAGACCGGCCTCCTGTGGTGGCCCGACCGCTTCCCAGGGCACTGGAAGGAATCAGTTCAAGCCTTTACTGGATTTTTCTTGCCCACTGAACACCATTCCATGAGGACAAATATCACAGGATTTTTTTTGCTCATTAGTTTTTTCTTCCTGAGGCTAAATATATGCAATTTATCACTGAAGGTCCATGAGCTACATTTTGCTTTGTTTAAAAGTCCCCTAATGAAAACCACAGACTTCCCTGGAAGACTTTTATCCATAAAATAACAATCAAGTTGAAAACTAAGTGCTCATAAGCAACCATGGTGCCAGTGTACCTTTGCCAACTGAAGGAATTTAGGTGCCTATACCGTATTCGAGGACTCCATCAACCCTCCGTATGTGAAGGCACTGCCAGGTTTTCTCCCATGATTGAAATATCCTTAATGTACCCCAGTAATTGCCAAGGAAATTACCCAAGCAACTAACCCGCAAATGCTTCAGGATGTAGAGACATTCAAAATCCCCCCACAGGAGAAAAGGGATGCAACCAAGGGCGATGCCTGGAGGGACGGAGCAAAAATGAAGTACCTCCCCAAAGAAACATCAGCCAAAACTCCTAAAACAGAACAAAGCCAAATGCCCTTTCCCATTCCTTTGGATTCTTTTCTTTTTTAAAGATCTTATTTATTTATTTTCAGAGAGAGGAGAAGGGAGGGAGAAAGAGCAATGTATCGTTGCCTCTCACATGGCCCTCACTGGGGACCTGGCCCGCAGCCCAGGCATGTGCTCTGACTGGGAATCGAACCAGGACCCTCTGGTTCCCAGCCCGCGCTCAATCCACTGAGCTACACCAGCCAGACTCCTTTGGATTCTTAACTGAGAGCCTTCGGCTACCAGCAAGTGCTCTCCAAAGCAGCTGGGCAGTCCAGGAACCCCCAGGGGACACGGACTCTAATCTTCAAATTGGAAACTTACCAGGACAGGTGATGAAAAAGTTTCTGAAGTAGATAGTGGTGCTGGTTGCGCACACTGTGAATGTCCTTAATGACACTTACATTGTGCACTTAAAAATGGTTAAAGTGGCAAAATGTGTTACACATATTCACCCTAATTTAAAAACTAATGCAATATACCAAAAGGCATTGAGTCGAATTTTATTTTATTTTACATATTTATGTATTGATTTGACAGAGAGACAGACAGACAGAGGGAGAGAAATGCTGATTTGTTGTCCCACTTATTGATGCATTCATTGGTTGATTCTTGTATGTGCCCGCACTGGGGATCAAACCCACAACCTTGGTGTATCGGGATAGGACGATGCTCTAAACAACGGAGCTACCTGGCCATGGCCTGAAGTACACATTTTAGATGGGTGAACTGTAAGATGTGTGAATTAGATCTCAACACTGCTGTTTTGAAAACCTGACCAGGCAAACAGCCTGTAGAAAGAGCCTCACGGGGGGAAGTGGGAGCCTGGCATTTACTCAGCACTGAGCATCTACATCAACTGCTAGTTCTCCCCTACTGAAAGGGAGGAGAATTCCACAGCAAGCGGCCACGTCCCCTCACCTCTCTAAGTCTCAGTTTCATCATCTGACGCTGCAGGCCATGACTGCCAAGGACCCTTCCAGCTTTTCAGCGCCAGGGACCGACATGTGAGTGGCAGAAGGACCCATCATCTGTCGCCCGGCATATAAGCCCATCCCACCAGGAAGGCAAAAGACCAGGGGAGCCAAACATGGGACAAATTAAGTTTAACAACTTCACGACTCAGGTATTGACAGGAGAGAGGCGAGGGCTGTATTAAACACTTTCTGCTCAAAGAACAAAATGGGGAAAGAGTGCCAGAGTCCTGCTCTCTAGTGACTTCATGGCTCATTCATAAAACAAAGGCTGTGGCTACAGAGGAAAACCTTCTGTTCCAGAGCAGCTGGTGATGAAGGAGGGAAACGGGGCTCCGGCCATCTGTGTGTGATGCTCAGAGCCAGCTTCCCCCACACTTGGACCGGAATACTGGGGTGAGGGCTGTCCTGCGCACCGTAGGGTGTGTAGCAGTGTCCCTGGCCTCTGTCTGCCAGATGCCAGTCCGACTGCTCTCCCCCCACCAGCTGTGACAACCAAGTGTCTCCAGACACTGCCACATGTCCCCCTGGAGGGCAGAATCGCCCCCAGATGAAAACCACTGCCACGGAGAATTTTCTATCTTAAAACTTGCCATTCTCTGTGGAAGCTACATGCCACATGTGGCTTTATCCTCCTCACCCACTGCAGTGCAGGCCACTGTGGCCTGTCAGCACGCAGACCTTGTCAGCAGGCTCCGCCTGGCGATTTTCCACAACTGCACGCACCTCCTGGCAACCGACAGCCTTGGAGAATTTTGAGTAGTAACTGCACTTGGGTGAAAGGGTTATTCATTCAATTCATTTGCCAACAGAGGGCACTGACTGTATGCTGGGCAGTGAGTCAGGGCAATGGAGCTAAAGACACCCAGTCAGAGATGAACCGACTTAGTACAAGATGAAGTGTTGCACCACAACCCTTGGAGCGGGCTTCAAGAGATGAACAAAGGGTGCGCTAGGCTGAATAACAGCCCCCCAGAGATCACACTCTAGTCCCCAGAACCTATAACTTTGCTACCTTCCAGACCAAAAGGGCCTTTGCAGATATAGTTAAGTGAAGGGGCTTGACTTAACTGAATTAGCTTAAGTTAAGGCACTTTAAGGTAGGGTATCCTGGATTATCCAGGCGGACTGAATCTAATACAGCAGTCCTTATAAAAGGAAGGCAGGAGGGTCAGAGTAAGAGGAGAGGTGAGCACAAAAGCAAAGGTTAGAATGATGTGGCCACAAGCCAAGGGATCCAGGCCATCTCTAGCAGCTGGAGCAATTGGGTTCTCCCTCAGAGCGTCCAGAAGGAAGCAGCCCTGCCAACACCTTGAGATTGACCCAGCAAACCCCATTTTGGACCTGTGACCTCCAGAAGTAAACAATTACAAGCTGATGTTGTTTGAAGCCACTGGGTCTGCACGACTTGTTACAGCATCCAAAGGAAAGGAACACAGGGAGACTACAAGGCAGAGAAGAGCATGAAATCACTCCCCATCTGGGGAACTACACAGACACAGCTCAACCTGAATGAGCATGGAGCAAGAAAAAGCCGGGGTGGCTGCTGGGCTCCACAGAGCCTCTGCTAAGACACTCAGGATCTAAAGCAGCTGCAGAATAGTAGATACACGGGGTTAACTCCAGAAATACCGGGGGTGTGACTGCACTGGAAGGGGCTGAGAAAGGGGAGCAGGGAAGGAAGAAGAGGCAAGACAAAGAGATGAATATCTATGGAGGTGGCAGGAAAGGTGGCAATACCCTCAAGGAAATGGGCAATGAAAGTCAGGACAAGCACCACGGAAGAGAAATGCTGAGCTCACTTTACAACGTGCTCTGGTGGAGGTGTCTAAGCCACACCTGGGTGAAGATAACTAGAAGGTTAGGAATGATCATCACCAGAAAAGTATTCATTTTAGGCTGGCCACATGCCAGGCACAGGGAGACAATGACCGAACAGACGCAGTCCCTGCCCTCCTCAAATGTGGCAGAGAGAAGCCACAAGATGCGGTATCAGGGTGATATGATATCAGAAAGGCTTGACTGGCCACTGCTGGCTTGGAAGATGGAAGGGGTCATGAGGCCAGGAATGTGGGCAGACTCTGGAAGCGGGAAAAAGCAAGGAAGGGGAGTGTCCCCTAGGGCCGGCAGAAGGAACGCACAAGGTGCTGACACCTTGATTCTAGTCCAGCAAGACCCATGTCAGCCTTCTGACCTCCTGAACTATAAGCTAGTACATTCGTGTCACTATGTGTGGTGCTTTGTTACAGCAGCAATTGGAAACTAATATACAGGTACCAGGTATAGAAAATCACAAATATCAAAACCCCTAATAATGCAAAAATTCTATTTTTACTATCCCTTCTAAAGAGGATGGAAGGGGAAAAAAAGATGATAGGAAAGACCTATGTGACACTGTGGCAAACGTCCAAGTGACTAACAACGAGATCGGCCAGCTAGTGTCACGGATGCCCAGGTGTGGGAGGTCTGGCTTGGATTGGATTCATGGAAGACTCAACACTGCGCTGTTCTAGTAACTCCGTAAGAGGTTTGTTCTAAACTGGGAGCATACTGTTCTCCTCTAAGGTCACGTGGCACATCAGCATCTTATTTTATGACCAGAGTGTTCGAGTACTCTTCAGTGACCCACATACTCTGGACATCAGCTTTCTCAACGCGACCTTGAGCATGCATCAGAACCACCTGCCGCGCTCATTAGTACACAGGCTGCTGGGCCCCGCCCCCACAGTTCCTCATTCAGTAGGTCAGAGTTGGGCCAGAGGATGCGTGTCTCTAATGGGATCCCAGGGGAGGCTGATGCTGCTGGTTTCTCATACCAATCATATCACACTCCGAAAACCGCCATATCAGAGACGCTCCTGTCACATTGAAAGGATTCGAATGTCTTCCTGTCCTACATCTTTCCCACTAAGCTGCCCTGACTTGTTGGTTCTCAGCGGCTTGCTCTGCATTACCCTGGATCTCTTCCCTTCGCATAGCATTTCAGCTGTCCATTCACTCTGTGTACAGCTGAACGACAGACAGGCCCAGGTCTAGAGTTGGCTGATATAAGGAATTACCCACAGAATAGAACTAGGAAGCCATTCTCCTCCCCTACCACCTCCTATTCCCGGCCCCGATTCATCACTTACTTAACTCAGGGACGGAGAAAAGCAGTCCCTGCCGCCCGGAAGCTGGCCGGGCACTTTCCTGTGGAACATAAACAACTGCTCAGAACACCAGCAACAGACAAGGCCACTCTGACCGGGAAGGGACAAGATGAAAACAAGGCCACTCAGTAATCATGTCTGAACACAGACAAACTATGGGCATGGTCCAAACCACAGACGTCACCAAATATCCCCCAACCCTGGCCAATGAGGGACTGCTGCTTCTTTACCCATCGCAGCCTCTGTCTAGTCTTCCCTGCTTCCAGATGACAGTTACAGACACCCGGTCACGGGACTGCCCCACCCCCAGTCCAGAGCAACGCCCGGCTTCCTTAAACATTCCCCATAAGCACCTGATATGGGCCCAGCCCTATACAGGGTCCTTCCTGACACCCTCTTGCTGTGATGCCCCATGGTGTGCGACCTCCCTCACTGCCAGGAGAAGAAAACCTGCTTGTTCCACTCCAGGTGTGTTCCTGGGGGTGTGGCTGGAGGGAAGTGGTGACTCCTACTCAACTTGCAGGTATCACCTCAAACGCCACCTCAATGCCACTGTCCTTACCCCCCGGCAGCCTAAATCAGATCCCCCCTCGCTAATCTCCTTTCATGAGACTCGCCATGGCTTATAATTACATACCGTCGTGAGCCCTGCACTCAAGTCTCCCTTTTCCACTAGACTGAGAAGCGCAGGCCGCCAGATCTGCATGGGTGTGTACCTCTTCTTAGCACAATGCCTGCACAAAGCAAGAGGTCAATAAATGTTGGATGGATAGATGGATGGATGAATATTGACTACTGCACACAATCTACTTTAAAAACAATTACAAAAACAAGAGTTGATGGGGAATGTCAGCAATACAGAAAGAACTGAAGTGGTCAGAGAAGAAACAACCGAGGTCTGGGCAAGCAGGACGGCAGCAAGGGTTTGCCTGTGCCATGATGGACCTGCAGTCATGAGCGATAAATGTGGAGCCTCTTCTTCCATTTCTAGCTCAGGACTGCGGAGGCCAGCACGTGATATTCATTTTAGCTTTAGTACTGTAAAGCAGTCTACCTCCAAAACAATACATTGCTAAAAAACAGTCCAAACTTTGTTGTTACTCTGGAATTCTTTAAATGGCAATCATTTGCTGGGCTTGCAAATTCTTCACTACTCACAGCTTTGGGTGGTAATAATATGTGTGCACTTGTAATTACAAGAGGCTTACCCTGTATCGGGCACCGTAGGCATCTCCCCACGAGTTCAGGGGGCATATTCTGAGCAGGCTTTTCTAAGAGGCCATTTCACAACTAACCAGCCTCATTTCAGGGCTAGGGATTTGATACTTTTCAAGTTATTTTTGAGATCAAAGACCATATAATACAGTTTCATTGTGTTATCCATCAACAGAAACATCATCATCAGGCCAGGTAACACTACAAGTGTCTCAAACCAATACACTGAACAACTCTGAAAGCCAAAACCTTGGAGGACTGGGGGAGGGGGGTACCTGCATGCACACACACACCTGCTTGAGAAATAGCACCGTTAGGTGGCTCCATCAGAAGACATACGGAATCAAAAAAGAGAAAAAAGAAGACATACAGAATCGACTGTTAAATACCTGTACGTAATCACAAATATGAATACATCACTGAAGACGCGTTAGAAAAGACCAGGTGATCTTTAGCCACAAATGACTGCAAACACCCTAAATCCCACTATACGTGTTTCAATGAGTTAAATGGCAGTACTTACTTTACTCTTATTGCTTTAACTATTAACACCTGATATAAATAAAGATCATTTTCTTCACTCCCCCCTCTTTTGTTACAGTTACAGTTTTTTTAAAAAAAGATTAAGCTTGTAAGGACTATAAAGTGCAGAAACACTCTAATTTTTCTTAGAAGGGTCTGGATCATGAAAACAGTTCAGACTTGAATGATAAACAGGTCTGTTTCTTCTTAACTAGGACTCAGTCCTCTTCCTACTGAGATAAAGCACCAGAAGACTTCCGCGTGTGCACAACCCTCACAGCAACCCACCCAAAGTGAAAGGTGATCAAAACAACATTTTTGATGACCTATGGAGAAACCAATCTGATACTAAAGTGACAGGTGATTCTAAAATGTATACTTTCATTAATGAACTAAACCACCTTATTAGGTGCCAAAGCACGACCAGAGTGTGGAGCTGCATTTTGTCTTCCAGAATAGGAGGGTTTCATGCTCATTCACTCACTCATTCATTCATTCATTCATTCAATAAATATTTATTTAGGGCCTGCTCTGTACCAGGCACCACAGAAAAGAGCACTGAGCGAAAAACGGGGTGACACAGAACTGTCCCTATGGTCATGGACCTTACATTAGGAGCGATAAATGCTAAATAAAAATAAATATGTAGCACTGCTACACAAAAAGGAAAAGGTGCTGTGGGAGAAAGGGAAACAGAGAAACAACTTTAGTGGCAGGTGGTGAGGGGATCAGAGAAGGGCGCTGAGAAAAAAGTGACACTGAAGCTGACAGACCATGAGATCACCACCACTTTAGAAAAGGAAAACCATTTTGGCAAATGACCACAAATGAGATTTTAACTTTGCCTGTCAATAACTGACTGGGCTACACCTCCCTTCTCAGTTCATGTCTTCATATGCATCCCGTGGTGACTGGCCTATCACTTTCTGACTAGCCTACCCAAATCCTATTACCTGAACACAGAAAGGTCTCACTTCATTATAATTTATTATAATCTACAGCTTTCCTATGCTTGGCCTAGAAACACCCTAAAATAACCTGCCACAGGCAGGGAAGAGAGAGACTGGCTGCCAGCCAGAATATTGGCTGAGTGGACCAAACGTTTCATAGCCAAGGCAGTCACAAGTCCTTTGCCCAGTCAAGTGTCAAGTCCTCTGGGCAGCAAGGGGGCTCCAATGCTCAGGGGTCTATACCAGATGGGACCCAGGAGGGGGCTTGGGTTAAGGGTGAGTTGCCTACTTGGAACTGATGTTTGATCGGTGTATCAAGGACTGGATCGCCCTTTCCAGTTCCTCAAGCCCGCAGACTTAGAGGATGTGGGAAGTGGCCTTTGAGCACCGCGGAGCGGATAGCTCCCGGGGCTGGAAGAAGGAAGGCAGGCAGAGAGGGGGTCAGGACCGGCAAGAAGAGGGGCGCCCAGGACCCGAGAGTGGAGCGCCAAACCGGGTACTGGGGCGTTTCCCGCGCCCCACAACGCCAGCCCCCAGCAAAGGCAACCCAGTCCCAGGCAGCCCCGGCCGCCCCGAGACCACGAGAATCCGGCTTCCCCCGCGGCGGTCAAGACAGATACAGCGAGCCCCGCACAGAGCCGGAACCCACCAGCTCCCGGTACCCGCGTCTTCAGCGCTGAGGAGGGCGCGCCGGGGCGAGAAAATGGCCAAGACCAAACTCTCCCCGCCCACCCGAAAAGCCAACCACACCCCCTGCATCCCTCAGCCCAGCAGTCCCTGGCCGGCCCCCGCGGTCCTCCGCCCAGGCCCCCGTGGGGTTCCCGTCCGCGCCGCGCGGGCTTGGCAGGGACGCGGGCGCGAGTGGGAGTGAATGGGGGTGCGCGAGGCAGGCAGGGCGCCCACCACGGTGTCACCCGTAGGGGCCCTCCCCTGGGGCTCCTTGCCCCGCTCCGCGGTTCTGAAACAGGCACGCCGCCCCCAGGCTTAGGTAGGCACCGGGGCGCCTGGGCGCGGGCGACCCCCGACTCACCCATTGGCGTTGAGCCGGGTTGGGCTGCCGAGGCAGCGTGAAAGTTGGCGGAGGAGGGCACGGGGATACAGGCGCCGGGGTCGGGGCGCTTGAGTCCTGGTGCGCCCGGACTGGGGCGCAGGGGTCGGGACGCGGCGGCTGGGTCGGCTTCCTTTTCTGTAGCGGCGGCCGCGGCGGCTCAGCGCCGCCCGCTGCTGCCTCTGCTGCTGCTGTCGCTGCTGCCCCGGGGCGACTCCTGCTGCTGCTGCTGCATCGCGGCCCGCTGCGCCCGGCTGCGCCGGGTTTCCTGCTCCCCGCGAGGGGAAATTGCGAAAAAAAAAAAAAAAGAAAAAAAAAGCGCCGCCCAGCTCAGCGCCCGGCAGCCGCGGCCGCGCCGCCAGCTCTCCCCTCCTCCTCGCCGCCGCCGCGGTGCTCCTGCGGCTCCGCCTGCCGGGGACGCGCGGCTGCTGGGGCGGGGGCGGGGCCCGAAGGCGGAGCCTGCGGTGGGCGGAGCGTCCCTCTGGCTGCGGCGCTCGGGCGCCCCCCTCACCGCCCGCTGGGGAGGGACCCAACTCTGTGCGAAGCCGCCCCCCACCCGAGGCGGCAGGCTAACGCTCCGGGAAATGCCGCGAGACTCCTCGAGACCCGAGAAGGTGGGAGTCTGTGGGGGAGGGGGTGTCCGAGTGAAGGGGCAAGTAGGAAAGGAGGTGGAAGGAACCCGCAGCGAGGAGCGACCGGAGCGGGAGGGCAGGCTGGGGGAGGGCCGACCACGGACAGGTGAGGGGCCGCGCACCTGCTGAGAGTGATGGCTGGTGACCCTGGGGGCATCGAAGCAACTCAGAATAAGGCTTCACAGAAGGGGCTGTTGGAAAGCAGGGAGAAGGGGTCCTTATAGAAGGAGATATGTACTCTGTCCTTTCAGAGTAGCTTGGTGCGAGTTTGCACGTAGGAGGTGGTGGGATGGAGATGCGTAAAGACAGAGAAGGGCACAGCGGTGCCGGTGGAGCGCGTCGCCCCGCTCCGACTTTCGTAACCCGGAGCCCGTGCCTCAGCCAGGTGGGGTTCGTTGCTCAGCAATGTTCCCAGGCTCTGATGATATTCCTAGGGATACACTAAGGCAAGGGCTAGCTCCCTCCCCAACAGGCATCATTGTGCCATATTGACCCCCAGACCTGCGCAGCCCACCCTTGAGTGGGCATTAAAATAAAAAATTAAAAAAAAAGGAATCCGTGGGAATTCCTGGCTAACTCACGAACTCCGTTTTGGGTCCATTCACCACCACACCTTTCACCACAGTCTGCTAGCCACCACATTCATTTACCGTCCCGTTATTTTCTTTTCCCTGTCCACCATCTGGTGGTAGGAAGATAGAATGAAATAGACAGAGACATTCAGGAAGAGAGAAAATAAGACAATAAAGCAATTAAATCATTGGCCCCTGAGAAATGGAGGAGGCTGAGGGTTTGTGGACCCACAGGTCACCAATAAAAGCTGACCCCTTACCCAATACAGGGCTGTCTTCATACCTTACCTATGATGTGGTGCAACTCTTGTGAATTGGTTATATCCTGGGATTTCTGCAGGAAGATGTTCTTATAACTGTTTCATTAGCTTTGAAAAAAATACACCTCAGCATTGGGTCTTATGAACAAGAGTCCATTAGCATCAAGCTTTCTAATTACTTTTCTTGTGTGTCAGAGGTCAGTCTAAACAGAAGACTAATCCAGGGGCAGTAGACCCATCCACACAGTCGCTGAGAAGGTCGTAATGACGTCAATGGCAGAATCCTGAGGAACATGGAAACTAAGAGTCCGAAGTGTTGAAGTCCGGGTGAAGACTCAGTTATACCTACTCCAGGCACCATGGTGCCTCCCTCATTGCATGCCTTGGCATATCAGGGCTTTGAGACCTTGTGATATGACAGGTGAGTTAACAAACCCTAAAACTCATAGGGCCTGGCTAAGACTCACTGTTCCTGGGACCTTTTATTTTCTTGAACCTCACCCAGAAGAACTGAGCTGGCGTCTGCCCAATTCCAGAGGTGGTCTCCTTCCTAAGGCAGGGGCGGGGGGTCACTGGGCCACTTCATCCCTCTCTCGAACAGACTCAGAACCCTAAAAGTGACTGGGCCTGCCTCAACGTAGAAATAGCTGCTCTGGACTTGTGGTGGACTAGCATCTCAATGCGGAGGACTCTTGGCTGGCTGCCCCGTCCATTCCCAGAGCTATGGGCACCCAGTCTTTGAACACTGCTGATGGTCCCCACTATGGCTGGGGTTACCTGGACATGGCAGAGGCCACTACAACCACACCAGCAAAGTGGACGCTGAACTCTGTAGGGCTCAGGGGGGAAAAATCAGCAGCTTGCATGTCTTGCTTAATCTTACTCGTCTCTCTGTCCTATATGAGAAAGTCATTCTTCTTGTTTCCCTTTTTTTCCAGCTTCACATGCGTGAACACAGATCAGCTGCACTTTTGCGTCTTATTTTGGCTCCGGTCTATTTCAGGGTGTACCTTTTCTTTCTTGAGCGTGAGTGATGTGGCCCTACTCCTTGATCTGGTTATGCTTCCCGCACGGACGAGTCTGTCATTTCATCTCTCTCACAGACACACACTGATGCAAGACTTAACATTTAAAAAATTTCTGATCTGTGCCCTGATTTTAATGCCTTAAGTAAGCCGAGTTGTATCAATGCCACTCAAAACACTACAGACTTTTTTCATTGGAAGTTTCTCTAAATTACAAAAATGGACTTTTCTCCCCCCTCCCTTATTGTTTTGTTCTTCTGAATTGTTCCTATTGTCCTTTTATATTTCCTTTGAGAAACTTTTGCTGACCAGCAGCACAAGGGAAGTTAATATGAATGAAATCCAGCTGCTAACGAGAATAGACATATGATTCCTCATCCCGCCTGCCTCTTAGAAGAGCATTCTTAAAACAGAATAGTTAGTGCAATATTTCAAATGATGTGAATTTGTCTCATGAATGTTAGAGAAATGCATGTTATTTAATAACACGTTTTTGTCCTACTGGACTCCCATTTCTACCAGAAAAGAAAAATTTGGGGAATGGAAAGTAGCCGAACCATCACACTTAAAATGAGATCACATGACTTAAAAGGCCCCCCTGTGCTGTTTGGTGGTAGTAACATTTTGGATAAAAATAGAAGGCAGTTGAGCCTCTGCCTATATAGCACTTAAAACCTGTCATGCTTGCTCTCTCCGAGTACTTGGACTTGACATCTGTAATTTGCACGTAATGAATGATACTTTGCTTTGATAACCTTTAATATCATTTTACATTAATATAAATTATATGCCGAGTGCTTTACAAAAGACAGTCATTATCTGGTGCTTCTCATGAGCATTATGGAGAAATGTAAAAAGAAACCCTTCTGTGCCACAAAGTAAGGATGTGCTCAATAAAAATGACGAGGCAAGTGAAAACGGCACAGGAGCCAACCTGAAGGAGCTCCCAAAGGCCAAAGCGGGAACAATTCTAGCAACAAAATAATGATTCTATTGAATTAGAATCCACAGAATAAAAGTCATATCTTTAAGTCCCTATGGATATAAATAAAGACCTGCCTAAGAAAGTCGGGAAGAGGGGACAAGTCTTCCTTACAGAGGAATTCCAATTAATAAATGTAGAAGAAATGAAGGAGAGAAAATCACCCTTAGGACACTGCAGTGATCATTGATGCAGGCACTTCCACCTCAAAATCTCAAATTAGTGGGTGCAAATTTCAGGAGAAGCCCTGGCAGACGGCACTTCCAGCAAGGTGAAGGCTGCGTGCTGACAGTTTTGAGGCAGGTTTGTTCCCTTCTTCCTTCGCATCGTGTACACCGGAGGAAAGGTAATTTGTTTGGATCACATCAAAAAGCTGTAGAAATAACATCTTGCTCTATTTATCCTTGACCTGGCTTAATACCCACTCTTGGAATGACCCGCTCACTCCCACTTTTATCCTTTTCAGGGAATCCTTTGCAACAAATTCAAGAGAGCTGTTTTTGCCCACTCTATGGAGATGCAAAGTAATCAGATCAGAGAAGTAGATCATTTATAGACAGCTAAAGTATGATTAGCCTGATAAGATTTGTAGGAAAAGCTTGCTTTGTAAAGGAAATAACCAGAAGGTGGACTCTGCCCTCCCACAAGCCTACAAAAACGGGAATAGGATGTTCTTGTTTAAAAATCTGGAGAACGCCTGGATAATCATCTTCCAAGTTGATCAGTCACAGGAACTTGTATCAAAAACAAGAAGAGCCTCGGTGTACAGACTAACTTGCCAAGAACATTTTTCCGTCCTCTTTCACAGCAAGCCTTTGACTGAAAAATAGTACATTGGGAAAAGAGTCCTAGGAGATGAACAAGAAATAGGGTTTCTGTTGTTCTCCACCCACTCTCCCCAGCCTCCTTCCCTCTCAAACTGACAAAGGCTCGTGTGTAAGGAAAGGCGTTTTTCCAATTAAAAAGTGAGCCAAGTGATACTCCAAAAAAGCACCAGCCAGTAATTGAAGATCAGATGTATGAAATATGCATTAGAGCAAATGTTAACAACTTTAAACAGAAAAATTAGTGTTTAACATAGGAATAAACTATCCCGACAGGCCAGTTTTTAAAAATGAGAGCTGATTAAGGATATGGGGCTTCTGATCTTATCAGTAATGAAGATTTAAAGTAGGAATCGCTGTGCAAAAGTGACTTCTCTTTTCCCCTCAGCTTTCAGGAGAAATGGAGCTCAGAGGCCCGATCACACGCTGGGGCTCCATTGGAGCTGCGTCTCCAGCATGCGCAGATGTTTGCCGGCATTCCAACAGAGGAAAGAATGAGTGACAATGCTCAGAGTCTGGGGAACAGACGATATGACAAGGAGGCTTGTGTGGAAGGGGCAGGAGTGCAAACAAATGTCTGAGTCTGTTTCTGTGTCAGGCCCAGCGTGACCCAGGCCTGCAGGCAATGGGTAGGAGCACAGGTTTCTGAGCAGGAAGGTAACTGATGAGATAAATGGAAGCGGGACTGGAGGAGGGGAGCCTGACAGTGGGAGGCCGTGGACGGGCTGGAGATATCCAAGGCAAGAAATTCGATGGCACTAACACTGACAGAGAGGAGAGGTCACATCGAGAGTCATTTCTGAACTACATCTGACAGATATGGTGAGGCAGCGTATTTGGGGAGGGCGTAGGGAGCAAAAGCAGGAGGATGGCAAGGAAGAATTTTGTCTGGAAGCTTCGTAGAGAGACAGAGATCACCCAAGTGAAGCAGGAAGCTGTTGGGGGTAGAGAGGAGATGATAAATTCAGATTTGAATCGTATTATGAGTGAATGCAAAAGGGAATGAAGTAGTGATCCAGGCTATATGGATGATCCCTGGAATCATGATGTTAAGTGAAAGAAACCAGATATAAAAGGACAAATATCATATGCTTTCGTTTATATGAAATATTCAGAACTGGCAAGTCTATAGAGACAGAAAGTAGATCGGGGGCTGGAGGCATTGGGGAGTGACTGCTAATGGAAAAAGGTTTCTTTCGGAGGTGACAGAAACATTTTAAAATGTAAAATTCATGGTGATAGTTGCACTCCTATGACTATACTAAAATATCATTGGATTATACACTTTAAAATGGGTGAACTATATGGCATGTGAATCATTATCTCAACAAAGGCAATTGTGTATTTGAAAAGAGTGGTAATGGGTACAGAGTTTCAGTTGGCAGAGATGAAAAGCTCTGGAGGTGGATGTAAAACCACTGAAATGTACACCTCATAAAGGTTACAATGGGAAATGTCATGTATATTTTTACCACGATAAAAAAAAGAGAGTGAATATATTTGTGATTGGTGGATTATTGGGGGCCTGCGGAGAAGGTTTTCCCTGTATGTTGCCTACTCCAAGGACAGCCCCACACTGCCTCCCAAACAGGACATGAGTATTGCAATAACCACTACCCTAGCCCCCTCAGTGTTCCCTCGTCAAGGTTCAGAGAAACCACATCCGGTGGCCTGGGCTGAGGCTGATAAGCCACAGACAACCCCAGATGGGTCCTCAAACCCCAGAGGCCACGGGACTTCATTGAAAAGTCTCTCAACGAGGCTCTCATTTAATGAGCTAGGGTGCATCTCTTTTCTAGCACAACTTCTTCTTAAATAGAGCCAGTCAAATCAAGTTCCCTTCCTCAAAAATAATTACAGGCCAGCCAGAGGCAAAGTGGGCAGTACGTGACACTCATTTTTGTTTGGCTTCGATTCCCCTGTTGAGGTTTCCTTTCCCGGGCCACAGCAGTTCTAAAAGTGGGCAGCCTCACATGGGAACCTGTTAGCAAGGCATATTGTGGACCCCGCCCCAGACCTTCTGAATCAGGGACCCTGAGGGTGGGCCCCCCGCAGCATTCTGAGGCAGCGCCAGTATGAGAAGCCCAGGTGACCGCTTTGGTCATCCAATGACCTGGTGATCCTCAGTAGTGAAGAAGGGCTGGAGAGAGCTAGCTACTGGTGACGCTCACCCCTGAGCTGGTAAAACCAATACCTGCTCATTTGTAAATTAATAAAACATTACAGATACAGTATAGGAAGTGAAAATTTTCCATAATCTCACAATCATCAATGATTGCAGAGATACCTGGTAATCCTTGTTAACTCCTGATGGAATATTCCTCCAGACAGTTTTTAAATGTATATATGATGATTTCCACATACTGTAATTTTTAGCTGGTAACTGCATTTTAGTGCTCTTGTGATAGAAACTGAGCACCCTGGGGAGGGAGGACTTTGTTTCTTGGAGAACTCCCAAATTGCCCTTTCTTTTTCTCATAAATTCTATCGTGAAATATTAAACCTGTCTGGAACAGAACTTTTTGAGAATAGATTTCATAACCTTCTGCGGAGAAATGAGAATTCCTGATAAAAATGCTTAAGGAAACCTCTGATACTCTTTAACAAGATTTAGCTCTTTTCAGGGAAATGAGCTCCCTTCCCGCCTATCTACCCTCTCCACTGACCTCAGGTCAGAAGTCTAGTGAGCTTTAGCCTGACATTCTTTTTCCTGTGTCAGGTCTAATGATGATCATCTGGGCATTCACTTCCCAGAAAACATCCTGACCAAGAGTGAATCTTGAAAGGAAAATTTTCCGTGTGTTCATAATGAAATTGTCTGAAGTGGTATACATGCATCGGTCTCTCCTAACTGTAGACAAAACAACCAGCCTATCAGATAGGGACTAGACTTTTTCTCAGCACCCAAATCCAGGAGGGAAAAGGTTCAACCTTACATAAAAGTACAGTGTGTTGCCTATCTTTTGAAAATCTCTCTGGGAAGTGAGGATGATCTTAAGATAATAATCGCTACCATTTATGGAGGGCCAGAGGGCCTGGGATACACTTTTATACGCTTAAATTCTCACAACAGCGTCCGATGTTACCACCCCCATTTTACAAGTGAGGACACTCAGGTTCAGAGAGGCTACTTGTCATGCCCGACGCCCCCAGCAGGAAAGAGAGACAGGCCTGGGAGTGCACAGTCAGCTCTGCCTAATTCCATTAGAAAGTGTAGAGTCATAGGAAGGTGAACAAAGCAACCCACTTCTTCCATGGTTTAGAATTCCTATTCAACTTTGCACAGTGGTGGTATCATAGCTAATGAGGTTTATCCGAGGTGTAATTATTGCTAATTTCAAAAACAAAGAATGTCTATTCAATGGCCTTAGTATAAAATTTAAATGGTTCCATGTGAACATTTTGCTGGGTGTGAAATTAGTATACATATCAAATGCTCTCGGACAAGGGTTTGATCTCCAAAATATATAAAGAGCTCACACGACTCCACTTCAGGAAGACAAACAATCCAATTTAAAAATGGGCAAAGGACCTGAACAGACACTTCTCCAAGGAGGACATACAGAAGGCTCAGAGATATATGAAAGGATGCTCAGTATTGCTAGCCATCAGAGAAATGCAAATTAAAACCACAATGAGATACCACCTCACACCAGTCAGAATGGCCATCATAACCAAATCAACAAAAAAGTGTTGGAGGGAATGTGGAGAAAAGGGAACCCTGGTACACTGTTGGTGGGAATGCAGACTGGTGCAGTCACTGTGGAAAACAGTATGGAATTTCCTCAAAACACTAAAAATGGAACTGCCTTTTGACCCAGCAATTCCACTGCTGGGATTATGCCCCAAGAACCCTGAAACAGCAATCAAAAAGAACCTATGCACCCCAATGTTCATAGCAGCACAATTTACAATAGCCAAGTGCTGGAAACAACCTAAGTGCCCATCCATAAATGAGTGGATCAAAAAACGATGGTACATTTACACAATGGAATTCTACGCAGCAGAGAGAGAGAAGGAGCTTATACCCTTTGGGACAGCATGGATGGAACTGGAGAGCATTATGCTAAGCGAAATAAGCCAGGCGGTGAGGGACAAATACTACATGATCTCACCTTTAACTGGAACCTAATCAACAAAACAAACAAGCAAGCAAAATATAACCAGTGACATTGAAATAAAGAACAAACTGACAGCAACCAGAGAGGAGACAGGAAGGGGGATAACGGGGGAAAGAAGGGAAAGGGTCCTCAAGGAACATGTATAAAGGACTCATGGACAAAGTCAAAGCAGGGGAAGGATGGAGGGTGGGAAGTGGGGGGTGGGTGAGACAGGGGAAAGTGGTGGCGGGAAAATGGAAACAACTGTATTCAAACAACAATAAAAAATTAAAAATATAAATATAAAATGCTCTTGACATTAACAGTGAGTGATAAAACCCAGGATGCACATTGACACATACCCTATACTTACAATTGCCTTGAAAGCCTTGACAGCAAATATTCCAAAGGGTTAAAAGGTCATCCTGGAGTCACATGGCTCTCGCTGATCCTTTCCTGTTTGCAGAGCTAGCACAGGATGGGGGCACAGTCACTGGCCTGGGTATAAACCACCCAGGCTTCACCCACCACTAGCTGGAGTTCACTCTTGGGAGGTTTCTGAACCTCTCTGGGCCTCAGGTTCCTCGTCTATAAAATGGGTTGGCATGAGGCTATGACGGGTTAATGCTTGCAGAGGGCTCAGGGTAGCGTCTGGCCCTGTTCCAGATTTTCTTTAATAAGCATAATTTTGATAACAGAAAAGGTTGTAATTTGTAGCAAAGCCTTAAGATATATCCACTTGGGTTAACCTTAGCATACTGGCTACTTGCATTACCTACCACCTTTCCCTCGCAAATCCCAGTAAAATTATGATAAAGGAATAAGAGGGAATCCGCCCACAAGGTCAAGGAGAACAGGAGAGGAAGCATCACAGGACTAACCATTTCAAGGTGCTGATGGGGTCAGACAGCAGCTGGGAGGAGCAAAAGGCTCAGCAGGAAGCCACCCAAAGGAAGTCTGCAGTGGACCCCAGGAAGGGAGTGTCTTGGCTCAGCAAAAGCCAGGCAAAGCTCAGGGCTGCAATCAGAGGGACAGTACTGCTGTCTACACACCAATTGGCCGGGTCCTCAGTCCCCTCCTTACCCTGCTCCATCAGTACAGTAAACCTAAGAGGATCCAGTTCCCAGAAGCCTGGTGACCAAGCCTGGCCATCCCCCTGTCTGCCCTCCCTGTCACAGGCAGGGGGTGGGAGGCTACTTTTCCAGAAAAAAATGAAGGGGCCTATAGGGAAGATCCCAGATGCTGAAGGGGGAACAACCAAAGCCAAACGCTAATTCCCTGGACACCGGTAGGCAGATGAGATTCACAGGCGGCTTCCCATTAAGCTTTCAAGCTATAAACTGGGGCAATCGGTGGGGCCTTCTCAAAGATTCTTGAGAGTTGCTGCAGCTTCTGTGTAAGCTTTGGTGTTTATGGCCAAAGTATTTAGTGTCAACTTCTCTCATCTTTTGGGCAGCGTCCTTGACTTCTACCCTCACCACCCCCTCCAGGTTTTCCAACCCTCATGTCAGCTCCCCGATTCTGCATTTAGCCATTTATACCTGAAACATGCAGAGCAGGTTCTCTTTGCCTGACCAGACCCAGACTGGTACTGCCTGTGCTGGAGCGCTTCCATTGCCGTCCTTGGCGCTCCTCCAGCCTGCTGTGGGCGCTGGAAGCAGAGACAGCTTTGTGTCAAGTCCATTCCGTGGGCGGCACTGGCAGGAATGGGTGATGAACGCAGAGACGAGTCAGCATATATGTTCCCTGCCACGTCACCAGTTGGCCGTGTCCTTCTACCGCTCCCATCGGCAGCCTCTTTCCATGCAGAGACTCTCACAGAATTCCAAACATAACTCCCTGCCTTGGGCTTTACACGGTAAATCTCTGTTATTGTTACCCACGGCACACTGATCTACTCTTTGCTGTTTCCCCTAAACCCTGCCCACATCTTCACAAATAATCCCTTATTAAACCCGTCTCAGAGGCCCGGTTTAAGTGCAGCATCTGTTTCCTACCAAACCCCAATGGACACACTGCTCCTTACCCCTCCTCAGAGCCTCTGCCAGGCTCCTCAGATGGCCAGAGCCTTTGAGGTGTCTCAGTGTTCAACAGCAACTTGGTAAGACCACTAGGCATTTGAGGAACGTTTCCAAGGTGAATGAAAGAAACAAAAACACAGACACAGACAACAGTACGGTGATGACCAGAGGGAAAGAGGGTGGCGGCAGGTAGAAGAGGGGAAAGGGGGGATAAATGTGATGGAAGGAGACTTGGCTTGGGGTGGTGAACGCACACACAATGTACAGATGATGCATCATAGAACTGTACGCCTGAAACCTATGTAATCTTATTAACCAATGTCACCCCAATACATTCAATAAAAAAAGAAAAAGATAGACAGCAAGTGTTGGTGAGGATAAGGAGAAATGAAAATGCTGGTGCACTGTTGGTGTGACTATAAAATTGTGCATGCAACCGCTATGGAAAACAGTATAGAGGTGCCTCAAAAAGTTAAAGCTAGAACTACCATAAGATCCAGCACTCCCGAGTATCTATCCAGAAGAATTCAAAGCAGGACCGCAAAGAGATACTTGCACACCTATGTCCACTGCAGCATTATTCAAATTACCCAAGATGTGGAAGCAACCAAAATGTTCATTGTCAGATGTGGGGATTCTTTCCACACGCGTGTAAACACACATGTTCCAAAATTTACACGTTTTGAGTGCAGCTCCATGTGATTCCCATGTAGGCAAGTGTGAATCATGTCTGTGGAATAGAAATCCTCTAATGGGAATTTGGCAAAAATGTATCTTAAGAAATTCTCTGACTTGCTGAGCCTCTTCCTTCCAAAGTCCAGAAGCTTAAATTAATAAATCATTGCCTCAATGTTCTATGGTCCTAAAAGTTAACAGCCCTAGCTAGCTTACCCTCAATTTACCTGTCTCCTGTTTAATGTATACCCTGGTCCTGTCTGCCACCAGACCTGAATTTACATCCTAATGCTCTGCTAATGAGTAAAACTATCCCTGTTCTGCTTAATCCCATGAATAATCAACCCAATGTAAATATGTCCTAAAGCCTCTAATAAAAACCCCGGCTAAGCTACCCATGAGGCCTTTTCCTGAGATGGAGGAATTGGTCCCATGGCTCCGGACTCTTTTTCCCTGCATGTCTCGGTATGAGATTCTTTCACACATTGAGTTGCGGTCACCCATGGGTTTCGGCAGGTATGAAACCCCCATGATAGTCAGACTAACAGATTTATTCATCTGTCAATGAACGTCTGCGTTAGAGATATTATATATTATGTATTATATATTATATGTTCTATATAATGGAATATTATTCAGCATTTAAACAGAAGGAAATCCTGTTAGATGCTACAACATGGATGAACCTCAAGGACATTATGCTAAGTGAAATAAGCCAGTCAAAAAAGGACAAATACTATATGATTCCACTCACATGAAGTATCTAAACTATTCTAATTCTTAGAAATAGAAAGTAGAAAGGTAGCTTCCCAGGGCAGGGAGGGAGGAAGAGGGAGTTAGTGTATGATGGGTATAGAGTTTCAGTTCTATAAGATGAAACAGTTCTAAAGATCTATAGCACAACAATGTAAATATATGTAACACTCCTGAACGGCACCCTTAAAAATGGTTAAGATGGTGCCCTGGGTGGTGTAGCTCAGAGGGTTGAGTGCGGGCTGCAAACCAAATGGTTGCCGGTTCGATTCCCAGTCAGGGCACATCCCTGGGTTGCGGGCCAGGTCCCTAGTGGGGGCCACATGAGAGGCAACCACACATTGATGTTTCTCTCCCTCTGTTCCCTTCTGTCTAAAAATAAATAAATAAAATCTTTTAAAAAATTGTTAAGATGGTAAATTTAATGATATGTGTGTTTACCACAATAAAAAAAGGAAACCTGGAAAAAAGAAAAACACCCAAAAAAGAATTAAGAAAAAGTAAGTATATAGGGAACAAAAGAAGACATCATCATCCACTAAAAGATTCTCAGAACATTAAGAGATGATATTGCATCCAGGAAACAAAGACAGGACAAGTGAAAAGAGGAAGAGGAAGGGGGAGGAAGAGGGAGGCCAAGTTGTTATGATCAAAAGACAAGAAAGATCTTGGAAATTTGAAATATGATAGCCAGTATTTTAAGAACTGAATAAAGGAGTTGTTATATAAAGTCAAGGAAATGTCCCAGGAGGTAAAAATAAAAGATAATGAGATACAAAATAGAACAGAAAGGATAGAGAATACAGAGAATCATTCCAGAAGGTCCTGTATCCAATTTATAGGCAGTTCAAGAAAAAAGTAAACAAAGAAATGGAAGGATTGGAGCCCTGGCTGGTATGGCTCAGCGCCGGCCTGTAACCAAAAGATCACTGGTTCAATTCCTGGTCAGGGCACATGCCTGGGCTGCAGGCCAAGTCCTTGGTGGGGGGCATGTGAGAGGCACCCAGTTGATGTTTCTCTCACACATTGATGTTTCTCTGCCTCTTCCTCCCTCCCTCCTCTGTCTCTAAAAATAAATAAATAAATAAAAAGATAAATAAATAAATAAAATCTTTAAAAAGAAGAAATGGAAGCATTGAAATGATCAAATTAATAATACATGAAAATGTCCCTAAACTGAAGGACTATTGTCTCCACATGGAAAGGGCCCACCAAATGTCCACAACACTGAGTGGAAAAAAGACTCACAATGAGGCACATTATCATAAAGTTTAGAACACCAGTGACAAATCCTAAAAGCTTCCAGAGAGAACAAGGACTCAGGAAGCAAAGGATACCACACAGGAGAGCAGTAAGAGAAAAATCCCTGGGAGCCTCTGTGTAGCGGAACCAGAGGACAATCAGTTCAGCTCGAACAGCATGGAGAGCTCTGGGGGGGAGGTGTGGTTTCATTGAGTATGTGGACCATGTTATTGATAAGTTTTGGCAGATTTGGTGGAGGGCGTGGTAGGCAGAATAAGGGTCCCCCAAAGATGCCCAAGCCCTAATCCCCAGAATCTGTGAACATGCTTGGTTAGAGAGAAAAGTGGGTGTTATATTGCAGATAGAATTAAGGCCGCTAATCAGCCAAATTTAGGATGGGGGAATTATCCTGGATTATCCAGGTGGGCCTATAATCACAGAGGTCCTTAAACATGGGATAGGAAAGCAGAAAAAGAGACCGTGTCAGAGTGATGCAGCATGAGAGAGACATGACTGGCATTGCTGGCTTGGAAGGTGGAAGGAGCCATGAGCCAAGGAAGCAGACACCTTCTCAAAGCTGTAAATGGCAAGGAAATGGATTCTCCACTAGAGCTTCCAGAGGAGTGCGGCTCTGCCAACACGTCGATTTTAGCTCAGAAAGACCCATTTTGCACTGCTGGCTTTATAGCAGCTCTAGGAAACCAATGCAGAGGATTTGAATGAGTACTTTAAGACTAAGAAAATAAGAAAATTCAGCAGAGTTACTAAAGTTATCAAAAACAATAACTTGTAAAAAAAAAGAAACAATCTCTAGTATAACCTACGTGGTTCATCAAAACCAATATTTATGTAGTCATATAATGGAAAGCAACTAGTGCTGATTCACTGAAAATATGACAAACTATCTTAGGAGACTTTGGGGTTGGAAGTTGGGAAGAATAATGCAAGAGAGGAGAGGTAAATCATTGTCTATTATAAGATGGATAGTGCCTAAAATTAATAAATCCAGAAATAGCAGTATAGGCAGATTATGTAGATATAGGGAGGTAAAATCCAGATGTAACAGGTAATAAGAGTTGAAAGCGGCTCCCCCAGGAAGTGGAACCAAAAAACAAAGGGCTGGTCTGTGGCGACACCGCCTGGAACGTGCCTGATCTCATCTGAAATACAAAGGGCTAGAGCAGGGACGGCTGCATAGGCCGAAAAGCCTTACTCAGGACAATTGTTTAAACTATGTTTCCGTCAGTTCCCTATCGCGCTGTAACAAATGACCACAAACTTAGTGGCTTAAAACAACACAGATTTAGTATTTTACAGGTCCAGAGGTCAGCATTCTGACATGGGTCTCACTGGACCAAAATCAACACGTTGGCAGGGCTGAACGCCCCCTGGTGGTCCTAGGCGAGAATGTGTTCCTTGCCTTTTCCAGCTTCTAGAAACCACAGACTGCTGGCATTCTGGCTTCCTGGCCCTCTCCTAGTCAGCAAGCACATCACTCTGAACTCTGCTTCCATCGACATTATTGCCTTCTGTGACTCTCTCGTCTCCTGGTTTCCTTAACAAGGGTGATTATACCGGGCCCACCTAGATAATCCAGGATAATCTCCCGATCTCAAGATCATGAACTTAATCACATCTGAAACATTCCTTTTATTGGGTAAGGTAAGGCACCAGTCCCAGGTTTCAGGGATTCAAATGTGGACTTCTTTAGTGGAGTGGCATTATTCTACTTACCCTAATGTACCCGCATTACTTTAATAGAAACATTTTTAAAAATACTTTATTTATTTTTAGAGAGAGGGGAAGGGAGGGAGAGAGGAAGAAACATCAATGTGGGGTTGCCTCATGAGCATCCCCTATCTAGGACCTGGCCTGCAACCCAGGCATGTGCCCTGACTGGGAATTGAACCTGCGGCCCTTTTGTTCACAGGCCGGCACTCAATCCACTGAGCCACACCAGCCAGGGCTAATAGAAACATTTTCATGCACTCTTTGACCCAACAATTCTATTTCTAGGAATTAATGCTAATGGAATTAGTCATGTGTATGAAAATCTATGTTCATAGACACTGTTTGCAATGCTAGAAAATTATAAAAATCTACATGTTTGGGATTTTTAAAATGTTTAACATATAGCTATAAAAACTACTACGTGGCAATTAACCATTATGTTATAGAGCTTTATGAGCAGAAAAAATGTTCACTCTACATAAAGTGACAAAGGAAAATACAAAATGATAAGTTTACTACTATCAAATTTTTGTTTAAAGTGTGTACTCTGTATGAAAATGTGAGCATTTTGTATATGTGTATATACATGTATACATATATAGAGAGACAGAGAGAGGCACAAAGGGACAGAGATAATAGAGAAGTGTGTGTGTGTGTGCGCACTCAGTGTATATATATGTGCCAAAAGCCCAGAAGAACTATGGTTACTACCGAGTGCTAAAAGTACAGATAATTTTTATCTTCTTCTTCATGCACGCTTTCCATAATTTCTAGGATTTCCCCCACAATCAGGTGTGCATTACTCTTATAAGCAGAAAAAGTTATTTATATTTTGCAAAAATAAATAAATAACTTTTAAAAATGAGCATCTGAGGCCCCAGAGACTAACTATAGAAACAGCTGTCACCAAAGATTACAAAATGTAGCAATTAGCACAGCTAAGAAAAGATGTCAACTACCCTCATTAATTAACACTCTCTAAAACGTGGTTTAGCTCTGTACATGCTCTAGAAGTATGTTGAGCCGTGATAATACACCTCCCTATCTTGTTCTATTTCGAATCCGGCTTTGTGCTAAAGTCTGTGAGGCAGAACATCTTGGTGGGCGCAGACTCTCAACTAGTTTTCAGGCAGCACTTGAAAAAGGCTGTTCAGTTCCCTTCCTCGCCCATTAGGTGGGGCAAGAAAGCTTTAGAAGAGTCCCCTACCAGCTAAAACGGGAACAGAAAGAGACCAAATTGCAGGGGGCAAAGGAAAAAAAGAACAGGTAGAAGGGCTCAGAAGTCATCCCAGCCCGCTTTGGTGGGATGTGTGCCAAAATATGTCTGGGACGAAAACTGTTTACGAAGAGTGTTCTAAAGAATACTAAGTCAAGAGTCTATAAAATATTTCAGTAGCTGACAATCGCACCTGTAAGACTTATTTTTTCTAATATTTAAACATAAAATAAATAAGGGTTAAAACCCCAAAGGGTTAAAATTCAAATTAAAACAACATTGAGAAACCATTTTTCACGGATCAAATATTGGCAAAAATTCAAAAGCTTGTCAATACACTCTTCCAGCCAGGCTACAGGGAAATAGGTAGTCGCCTGCATCGCTGGAAAAAATGCAAACTGCTACAACTGGAAAAGAGCCAATGATATCTAAGAATGTTCCAGATACTGTTTACCCATCAGTCCAGCAAGCTCATTTCTTGAAATTTACCCTGAAGATTCACCTCCAACAAGATGGAAATAAATATGCACATGGTTATTAATTGCAGCATTATTTAAGTTGCAAAATATCAGAACCTACCTTAACATGTAAATATAAGAATGTGGTTGAATAATGGCACAGCTTCCAGTGGAGTATTATGCAGCTGTAAAGAATAAACACAATTTCACAGTCTGATATGGAGGGATTTCCAGGATTTAAGTGAAAAGGGCAAAGTGCTAAAAAAGATACAGGGGCAACCTTCTGTGTAAGGCAAAAGGGAAGATAAGAAAAGGGAATATATATATATATATATATATATACCTGCTTGTTTATATCAGAAGAAACACAACCCTGGCTGGTGTGGCTCAGCAGACTGTGTGTCAGCCTATCAACCAAAAAGTTGCTGCTTTGATTCCTGGTCAGGGCATGTGCCTGGGTTGTGGGCCAGGTCCCTAGTTGCAAGTGAGAGGCAACCACACATCGATGTTTTTCTCCCTCTCTTTCTCCCTCCCTTCCCTTCTCTCTAAAAAGAAATAAACTCTTCAACAACAACAAAAAAAAGGAAACACAGGCAGATGAAGCCAGAAGTTGGTCACCTACAAGTAGTAGGAGGGAATGACAGTGAAGGAATGTGGCAAGGAGGGAGTGACACTTGTCTACGTATATATTTTGTATAGTTTTTAAAGATTTTATTTAGTTATTTTGAGGGAATGGAGGGAAAAAGAGAGGAAGAGAGACACCGATGTGAAACAGAAACATTGATTGGGTTGCCTCTTGCAGGCGCCCCGACCGGAAACTGAACCTACAACACAGGCATATGCCCTGACCGGGAATCGAATGCATGGTCTCTTGCCTTGCCAGTGGTCAGGGCTCTTTGGTGTATGGTTTTTTTTTATTTATTTATTTTTTTAGAGAGAGGAGAAGGGAGGGAGAAAGAGAGGGAGAGAAACAGCAATGTATGGTTGCTTCTCACATGGCCCTCACGGGGAACTGGCCCGCAACCCAGGCATGTGCCCTGACTGGGAATCGAACTGGGACCACTTGGTTCCCAGCCCGTGCTCAGTCCACTGAGCTACACCAGCCAGGGCTGGTGTATGGTTTTGATTTGTGGAAATATGTTCACGTTGTACATATTCAAAAATTAAATCCACAAAGATAGGAAGGAGAGACAAGCTAAAACTGAAAGCAAATTGAAAATAAAACCCCAACAGAATTTCAAATGAACACACATACACATTATGGGGGGGGGAGGTGGACTGATTCAAGTAGTGTATGAACACAGTACTTCTGTCTTGGGTGGGGGGTAAGGGAGAGCACTGCAAACAATGACTGCTGAACTGCTTTCAGTGGGTTTCCTGCAGCGGTACGAGTGAAGCGACTCTGAAATTATTTTATATGTGTTGTGGGACTAGGCAGATGATTAAATGGTTGGATGCTGTGGGGACCCACAGCCCTCATTGTGGAAGAAGGGACATACAGAGATGAAACAGGTAAGACAAGGAAGGATCCTGTGGGAACCGATGGGAGTTATCAGTGTGGCCTCATGATTTCTAAAATCAGTATGTACATATAATGTGCATGGCAGGGTGTTTTTCCTAGCTTTGGCTGCAAAGACACCCCAGCAGCAATGGGCACTAGTGCTCAAATCTTGGTCTCTCACCTCCTTCCCCACTAACAGGAACCAGGACTCCTTGGAGAAGGGGCCGAATTCAAGGGTGGGGCAGGAAATTCCCAAGAGGAGCCTGGAGCACCTTGTTACACCACAAAGTAAGAAGTGCTCAGAGCTAGGACACAGCTATCAGCCTAAAGGGGTCCCCACAGGCCAAAGCTAGGATAAGCTGAGCACCAAAATAATCAAGAACAATAACGAAATCATAAACCACTGAAAAAGTAGGAATGAATCCCTAGCAATAATAGACAAATAAGTAGGAGGAAAGGGAGGGGTCTCGCTTGCAGGAGAATGGCAATGCCGGCTGGTAAGTGTGGAGGGAGTACTAGAGTTGGAAAATCATCATTTAGCAACCTTAACCATACAGATTGGTTCAGATAGGAATCACCAATAGCTACTAAACTCTATAGGGCAACTTTAATGAGAAGCAGCATATTTGAAAATCTGAAAGTGTCTCCTCATAAATTGCTTATTTATTTAAAAGATTTTATTTATTTTTAGAGAGAGAGGAAGGGAAGAAGACAGAGAGGGAGAGAAACAGCAATGTGTGGTTGCTTCCCACATGGCTCTCATTGGGGACCTGGCCCGCAACCCAGGCATATGCCCTGACTGGGAACTGAACCCGGACCCTTTGGTTCCCAGCCCATGCTCAATCCACTGAGTTATACCAGCCAGGGAAAATTGCTTATTTATTGCCAAGGATAAATATTAACAGTATTTATAAAATGGAAAGGATGGACAACTCCTCGACCAGGTGGTTGAAATTAACATCACCAATGAGAGATAGACGGACATGGACGTGACATCTGAGAGGAGCACATCACTTACATACCATTCTGGCCAGGAATGCAGCCCTGCCAATAACTCAACTTTAGCCCAGGGACACCCATATTGGACTTCTGACCTAAGAATTATGAGAATAAATTTGTGTCATTTTTAAATCACCAAATTTGTGCTAATTTGTTATAGCTGCAATAGGAAAATAACACACTTGGAATATGGACCAAAAACTAGATAAAAGTATTCCATCGATGTTAAATTTTCCAATGTTAACTACTATGGTTATGTAAGAAAACATCCTTATTCTTAGAAAGTATTCACTGAAGTATGTAGAGGCATGAGTATTATATATGAAACTTACTCTCAAATGATTCAGCCAAAACCGTGCGCCATCTGTATGCTTTCATGGGTACACACACAAATGATAAAGGAAATGGAAACCGTTAATAGTGAATTTGGAAAAAAAAATAGTCTATGGATGCTCCTTGTACTATCCTTGCAACTTTTCTATAACTTTGAAAGTATTTCCAAACAAGAGTTTTACATAAAAGAACTTATGTGTATGACCCATGGACAAGAACTAAAGGGGGGGAAGTGGGGGGAGTGGTATGCGTGGTGGAGGGGAATAAGGGGGGGTAATGGGACAACTGTAATAGCTTAATCAATAAAATATAATAATAAAAAAAGTTTTACATAGATAGATGATGATGATAATGTAGATAGGTAGATAGATAGACAGATAGACAATTGGTTGAAATGCATAATAATGTCATCTGTTTCTAACTTTGGTGGAGATGAAAAGATGAACCACATTTTGTCTTCTTGAAAGCAATGAGGGGTTGTCTCCCATCTCCAATACAAGTCTATGAGAAAAATAATCTTCTCTAGATTTTATTGCTCTTTTTAACACCCACCATATTTACTGAGGGCTGTTCAGTGGCTGTAGCCTCCAAGCGTAGCAGCATAAGTGAAGTTATAAGACATGTGTTCTTGAGATGTAGGAATCTGATGAAGGGAAAGATGGACTATTGGTAGAAATGCCCGTGTGGAAAAATAGGTAGAACTTGCACTACTGACAAGGACGGAAGAGGCTAGGGAGGAGAATGAGTAAGTCAGGCCTTGGGGTCAGGAGTAAGTGCACTGAGGACAAACAGTGAGGCTACTTACCACCTAGCACCTGGCACTGAGCAGCCGCCCAGGGTCTGACGGCTCCCTTCATGCCTCATCCCCTCATCTTCAGGAATCCCTGGAACAGAGCCCCTGGGAGAGCTCCTGGGAGATAAGATTGGGTAAATAGGAAACCTGAAAAGCAGCCCACCTTCTTGCCCTCTCTCAAAGTATCTCATAAACCAGGTGCTATGTGTGGAATCCCGGTCCGCGAGTTTCTCCTGGTTGCGGATGAAAAGAAAGGAGTCATCCAGGACACAATCTGTTGTTCTGGCGGGACAGGGGGTGGCGATTCCCTCTAGTGGAGAACGCCCCGAGCCCTTCTCCGAAATGGCTTTTATTGGGATCGGTATGTGCAGGGGTATACAGCATGCATGCATAGCTTATCAATCAATGTCCAAAGGCTATGGTTGTAGAAAACAAACATTATCTATAGATAACAATTGAAGAAACACAGAGATTGTCTCAGGCCAGGGTTTGCGAGACATGCCGACGCCAGTTGGTTGTTAAGGCCTACTTCACGATGCAAGGCATTCACTCCTTATGCTTTGAACTTAATCTTCTGGTTTATATCAACAGGGTTTTACAAAGCAAAGCAAGCTTCAAAGGATACAGTATATTTATCAGGCCTGATTTCCCATGGGAGCCCTCCGTGCTAGCATCAGGATGTGCCTGCCTCCTGCGTTCCTGGCGTTCCAGTCGAAACTTACTGGCCTCTTTCAAGGCCTGTTCGCGCCAGGCTACAGTCTCCGATACCACACAAAGTGGTCCCCAACAGTGCTAGAATTTGGGATTATTTTTCTACAGGTACCAAGCAGCCATTACAAGTTTTTGGCCAATATGAAGGTCTTTAGTCATTTGAGAAGTATTTTTTTAGCTACTTCTATATGTGAGGAAGGGAACTAGATGGAGGGAAGAGATAAGTAGGCTTGGTCCCCATTCAGTGTGCTGAAGGCTTAAGGTGTGCGTTCAGGTATTCTGGGAGCCCAGAGGAAGGACAGCTAATCCAGTGAGGCTTGGTTGAGAAAGCTATCAGTATGAGTCTGAAGGGCCAGGTTTGAAGCAACTGACCAGATATAGGGAAAGGGCATTTGGGACCAGGGAAACTGTAAAGAGTATGTGCACAGGTATAAAGGCAGGAGAGCAGGGGCCAGTTGAGGGTACTTCAGGTGGTTTGGTGCACTCTGCTAGGAGGGAGACAGTGGAAAGGGTAAGAGTACAGGCAAATAAGCACATGAAAAGATGCTCAACATCACTAGTCCAGTTAGTGAAACACACATGTAGAACATAGTGAGGTGCCCCTTCACACCTACTAGAAATGGCTAAAAAACAAAGTAACTGAACCTGGCAAGGATATGGAGCCACTGAAACTCTCATACATTGCTGGTGAGAGCATGAAATGATGCAGTTACTTAGGAAAGCAGTTTGGTCATCTCTTACACAGTTAGACATATGTTTACCATATGATCTGGCAATCTCATTTCTGAGAACTTACCCAAGTGAAGTAAAAAGATACACCTACATAAAGACCTGGACTTTACTCACAACTGACAAAAGGCAGACACAAGCAATGTCCATCGAGTGACCTCCTGTAACTGACCCGTTAGTTAGAATGGAAGGACAGATAAAGTGCTTCCCAGACAAAAATTAAAGGAGTCCATCATCACCAAACCATTATTATATGAAATGTTAAAAGGACTTATTTAAGAAAAAGACCCAAACTATAAACAACAAAATAGCGAAAAATACAAATCTATCAACAATTGAATCCAAAAAAACCCCTAAGCATACAAGAAGAACAGAAAGAGAATCATGGATAGAGAGCATTTTGATGGTTGCCAGATGGGAGGGGGGTGTGGGGGAGTGGGTGAGGAGGCGAGGGGATTAAGAAGTACAAATAGGTAGTTACAGAACAGCCATGGGGATGTAAAGTACAGCACAGGAAATGGAGTAGCCACAGAACTTATACATATGACCCATGGACATGAACAATGGTGTGGAGATTGCCTGAGGGAATGGGGTGTGCTGGGTGGAGGGGGGAAAAGGAGGAAAGATCAGGACAACTGTGACAACATAATCAATAGAATATAATAAAAGACACACACAACACACAAAAACAGACGCCAGGCCCTACCCCCAGAGTTTCTAATTCAGTAGTTCTGGGGTGGGGCCAAGAATCTGCACTTCTACCAAGTTTGCAGGCAGTGCTGATGCTGATGTTTCTGGTTGGAGAGCACACTTGGAAAACCACTGTGCAAAGGTCAAGAGAAAAGACTGTGAAAAACTTAAAGTTGGGTCTCCACAGGTTTTCCTATAATACAATCAAACATTACATACATACTATAATACAATCAGACATTAAAACTTGACATGACACTTGGCCATGAAAGATCAGGCAGTTAACTCTTAAGTCTTCATTGCACTTCCCCACCCCCGTGCACCAACCGATCAATGCACGTGAATTGTTCTTTCAAGAATATTTCCATTTACATTCCATTCTACACCCCCGCATGTACCAATTGATGAATGTGCGTGAATTCCTTTGTCAAGATTAATTATATTTACATCCCATTCTACAACCATAATTTCTCAGTTTTAAAATCTTAGTCCTATATTTCAGTGGGCTCAGAGCTCCTAACCATTCCTTCTATGAGAACTTTGTTGGGAAACCTGGTCCCCTTTCTTGTGGGTTCCCAAATGTGCAGAACAGGAGTTGACTGGACCTAATCAAAGGTGTACTACCCTTTGGGCTTTGGCATCCATAGGTGGCACTGCAACCTGACCTGAGCAATGCCTCCTCCTGGGGACTCTCCCCCACCCCTTCACTGAGACAGTAGCAAGAACTTCATCTTCCCAAGGGTTTTCCATGACTCTCCTCCAGATGGCCTGGTCAGCCATCAATCCCTGTCCATACTGGGGCCCATCCTCATCAAGATGTTAATTTTGTTTCCTTACTCAGTGCTTCTCAGGGAAGGGGGTGGGAGCGGGCCTGCACCACCCCTATTGCATTAGCATCTTCTCCCCAAGTTGTGACTGCTGCTTATTGAGTTGGCTATGTAATGGAGGAGAGTTTCTGATCCAGCTTTAACTTCCTCTGATTGTACCTGGAAATACCTACAGCCTTCAAAAGAACTATTGAAAAAAATACGGTTTTTGGGTAAAATGTGCTCTATATTATGTATCGCATAAATTATTCTAATGTAACTATAAGTTTTTGCCAATAGCAAAAATCAGTATTCTCCAATATATTTATAGTAGTTTGTGATAAGACTATGATTTTTAATCAAAATTTATCTTGATGTAGATTTACATGCAGCTATAAGAAATAATTCAGACAGAACCCATGTTCACTTCACTTAGGTTTCCCCAACCCATCAAATTTTGAAACCAGCAAAATCACCAACAGAATAATGCCTTATGATCTTTGTGAAACCAGTAAGAAAAAAATGTGACCAGAGGATGCTTAACCAGGAATACTAGTGTTTCTCTCAACCTTTTGTATAATATATATGTCCAGGATAATACGTACTCTTTAGATCCCAAGTCTTTATTTTTGTGACCGACGTTCCTCAGAGCAGAAACCATGTCCTATCTTTGTCTTCCCAGTGCCAGGGAAGGATCTACCACACAGAGGAAGGGCAGAAGGCAATGGTATGTGACTTGTCAAAACATCTTCCCTTCTAGTCTTGGGCGTTAGTGAATTCAATTTTTGAAATAATTGTTCTTCAGTTACACTTGTCCCCATTTTTTCTCCATTGCTCTCCCCTGCCCTGCCCACTCACATCCAATCCTTCCTGCTATTGTCCTTGTCCATGGATCCTTTATACATGTTCCCTGACTTGACCCTTCCCTTTCTTTCCCCATTGTCCCCCTCCCCACTCCCCTCCAGTCACTTTCAGTTTGTTTTTTATTTCCATGTCTCTGGTTCTATTTTGCTTGTTTGTTCTATTGATTAGGTTCCACTTATAGGTGAGATCATATGGTATTTGTCTTTCACTGCCTGGCTCATTTCACTTAGCATAATGCTCTCCAGTTCCATCCATGCTGTCGTGGAGTATGATTTCCTTCTTTCTCTCTGCTGTGTAGTATTCCATTGTGTAAATGTACCATAGTTTCCTGATCCGCTCATTTACTGATGGGCACTTAGGCTGCTCCCAGCACTTGGCTATTGTAAACTGTGCTGCTATGAACATTGGGGTGCATAGGTTCTTTTGGTGTTTCAGGTTCTTAGGGTGTAATCCCAGCAGTGGAATTGCTGAGTCAAAAGGCAGTTCCATTTTTATTTTTCTGAGGAAATTCCATAGTGCTCTCCACAGTGACTGCACCAGTCTGCATTCCCACCAACAGTGTACCAGGGTTCCCTTTTCTCCACATCCTCTCTAACACTTGTTATTAATGATGGCCATTCTGACCTGTGTGACATGGTATCTCATTGTGGTTTTAATTTGCATCTGATGGCTAGTGATGCTGAGCATCCTTTCATGTCTCTGGGCCCTCTGAATGGCCTCCTTGGAGAAGTGTCTGTTCAAACGCTTTGCCCATGTGAATTCAATTCTTTCCAGTCAATTAAAAAAAAAGCTATGGATAACCTTTTGTTCAACCTCCACCAGAAAACCAGATATTTAGATCCTAATAAACATTCTACTCATTGCTCATTCAACTAATATTTAATGAGTTCCCATTAAGTGTCAAGTAGGATGTGGGGAGCTGGCGATACTAGGGTGAACACCACAGACATGGTCACTGCCCTGATGTTATACTCTAAATTATAAAGCAAGCCTTTTTTTTCAGGCTTTAGACCTTATGCACTGAATGTTTTCTGACTATACCCAAGCGACAAATAAGTATTTTGCAAATAACATGCTTTGCATTTGAAGATAGTGCCAAAAATAAATCCAAATATCCCTAAAAATGAAAATCAGTTGTGGAATGATCAATACTGAAGCAGCCATTCTACCCTGAACTGCTACGATAAATAAAAATAGAGCTAGAGAATCAATGCCACTTACTGAGTCACATTTCTATGTTTAACGTCCCTTTTCCCTATCAGACTGTCAGTACCATAAAGGCAGACTGTGTGCCTTTTTCTCGTTCACTGTCGTAATTTTAGCACAGAATCTGTGTGATAAATATGTGTTAGATGTCTCAATTTTTGAGGCCCATTAACTGTCCCCCAGAACATGGGAATAAATAAAATAAATCATTTTGAAATTTAAGGCAGATGTTATAAGTACCTAACAATGTCCTCATACTACTGTGTGAGTGCATTTCTTTTTTACCATAAGTGGACTGCTAAATATGTTTGGAAAACAGGCCACCTACCTAAAGTTAGTACCTGATTAAAAAAATATTTTTAATAAGTATTTAAAATTTTTTTTTACTTTTGAAAGAGAGAGACAGACAGACACTGATTTATTGTTCCACTTATTCATGCCTTCATCAGTTGCTTCTTACATGTGCTCTGACTGGGGATCGAACCTGAAACTTTGGTGTGTTGGTACGGCGCTCTAACCAACTGAGGTACCCGACCAGGGTTATTACCTGATTTTAATGCAGCAAGTGTTGTCACCTCTCTGATTACTGACCCATTAAGGAATGGCAGCTCTATCTTTTAAAGATATGTAAGTAAATGTTTGTAGTAAGATTTTTCATAATCCAGTCATGAAAATTCAAGTTCTTACCAGATTTTGCTTTACAAAGGTTTAAGTGCAGAAAAGTGTCATCAACAGGTCCCAGTTAGGGCTATAACACTCACATAAAATTGAAGTAATATTCTCACGAATTGGCAAGTAACTTCCTCAAGCATAAGGAACAACAATATTGCTTTATTATCAATAAAGATTTCACAAAAAATGATTGGGAATGTATATGTACTATTAAGCAGAACACACAAAACACAAAGAAATTAGATATTAAGGCCTAAAATATCTTTCATAATCCCATCAATTCTGTCTTATACATAGTAGATATTCAATACAACTAAACTTAAAATACACACTTTATAATAAGTACTTGCAAAATGCATAATGCTATAGTAAAGTACAATTCCCAAATATGAGACTTTGTCAAAAAATTTAAAAGCCTTTAAAAATATGATACGCACAAGCTTGCCCTGAGGGAAAGTAAGATGGACTATAGATTATAAAATCTTCACATATTTTCCACAATAGCATTTTAAAATTGGAAAAGAGAAAACAGCTATGGAAATAAAACTCAATGAACCAATTGCTAAAAATTCAGTGTACTCACTACCTGATGGAATTATTTTGAAGCACCTTTTGTCTTGCCTTCTCATAATATGAAATGCATGTATATAGGCCTTGAACTTCAGAAACTTAAGAAAACTTTAAAAAGCCAAAATGTCATCAGAAAAAGAAAAATCCGGTATAAAATTTACTACCGTTAAGGCCACTGTTTAAAGTTCTTTCATGGGCAGACACTACATAATTCAGATAGTTTTGTTTTTTATTACATAAGAAAAACTTTCAACATATAAACATTTGGGTGTAACTCAGTTAAGTTCCCTATGAAACCACGCTCAGAGAAAAATTCAGCAAAGAACGAATGTCCTTTTGAGACTTTTTGCAAAAGAAACTGTAGTTATACAAAAGTTTTCAATTGAATACTGTAATTTAAAAGCAAGTGTAAAAAAGTTGCAGCATTCCACTACAGAAAAATAAAGATCTTCTCTTCAAGAAAGTTACAGTATTAGTGCTTTAGAGACAATTCTAAGTCCTGACAGAGATGTTCTCAGTATCCTCCTGCAGTGTGGTTTCCCTTTGTATGGATTCCCGATTAGACTGCCGTGGCCCTGTTTTTGTGTCCCTATGGAAAGAAAACAAAAGAAATAGACTTCAAGAGAAGGATCAGTTGTAATACCTCAGCTAGAGTTTTGTTCACATTGCAATTTTCAGAATATTTAAATGTATATAGCACCACTTGCATCCAAGATCCCCACAAAGGTGTGTGGAACCCTAAGCATGCAAAGTAATGACAGTACACGTCCAAGCGGGTGTCCAATGATGTCAGCAGGACAAAGAAAACACGTGGTAGTTGGCGCACTGGTGTTAGTAAGTTGATGAAAACGGCATTCTGCCATGGGGCGAGTTTCACCGGGGACATCCCCAGCAACAAAAGTCGGGGCTCTTCCCCTGGCTGGTGTAGCTCAGTGGATTGAGCATGGGCTGGGAACCAAAGGGTTGCCGGTTCAATTCCCAGTCAGGGCACATGCCTGTGTTGCCGGCCAGGTCCCCAGTGAGGGCCATGTGAGAGGCAACCATACATTGCTGTTTCTTTTCCTCTGTCTCCCTCCCTTCCTCCTCTCTAAAAATAAATAAAATCTTAAAAAAATTGGAGCTCTTAAACATTAATGTACAACTTCAAACTGGTATTTTTATCTTTGTCATCATATGGTATGTGATTCTAGAACTATATGGATTCTTCTAGCTTGGCCAATCACAGTGAAGATAGCTGGGGTGGGGGGAGGGGGAAGGAGCTTTCTTGTTTTTGGATTGTAACCCACAACATAAAAATATGTATGGCTTCAATAAACACAGAAAAAGAAATTCACAAGAACAGTAAGACTATGATTAAATGGTAATGAACATGGATTCTATACTGTGATTTCAAGTAAAAAATTAAATTGCCAACCACAAACTGGACACAGGACCATGTAAGTAATAAAAGTAAAAATGGTAGAATGATATTTTTTTTGGGACATTACGAATTATTAATACATATATGCTTACCTTTTACTAGGGTCTTACATTATTAAAACTGAAAGAAATTTAAAAGCTGATTTATTTTTTGGCGTTTACATTAGTATGCAAATGTTTAATTCCAAAGAAAAACAGTACTGATAGAAAATTTTTATTGTTCTTTCTGTTTTGGGTAATGAAATCTTCAAAATACACGCATATATATTTGTCAACATTATTCATTTAAACAGAGACAGGCTTCACTGTATCCTATTTCTTTACTCATTATATAATATTAAAAAACAATCTGTTCCCTATTAACAACTTAAAAGAAAACTTGACCTATAATAATTCTTAAATTTTTTCAACTAAAATACCTTGTTTATAAAAATGTACAATTATTCTGAATCACAGTCACCTTTGACACAGCTCCTTCTACACCATTTCTTAGACTGATCACTCCATTTTTCCAAGTTTTTAAAAACCCAAATAAGCAGATTGCTGACCCAGCTAAACGAGAACTACCCTCCTCGAGGTTTTCTGAACTTGACACTCGTGTCATTGCCTCTGTCCCCTTGTGGGTCTTCCTGCACCTCCTCTCCCCATCAGAACCCTGCCTACTCATTGCTCGCCCATCGATCACCTTGAAGCATCACGTTTTCCTTCTCAGTCTAGGAAGATGTCCTATTACCACCACATCACATCCTATTCAACCAAGCTTTTGTGGTCCTTTGCAACTTATATTCCCCTATCTCTACCCAGCTCGACGTTCTACCACCAAACATGGGTCTTTGGCTGTGGCCCCTTCTATGTCTCGCTCTACTCCATGACTGAGGCCACAGCCTACCTGCTCTGTGAAGAGTAGGAATCAAAGTGCTTCGCATACATTCTCTGACTATTCTGAACACATTGCTCTTTTCCTCCTCTCTTTAGGCATTTGCCATCTGTAAAATTAAGCTCTTCAAAAATACGATTGTACAGTAAATAGTGAGTGTAGTATTCCTGACGGCTATCCTTTGAAAGGTCTGCTTACGAGTTTGGCCACTGGCTGGCATCTGGGAACTTAGATTTGGGGAGGGTTCCCACCACTGATGAGTGTCTAAACTGTGCCAACAATGTAGTCCACGCTGAAAGCCCTGTTTTCCTTCGGAGAGTCTGGAATTTGAGTATGTGCCTGGCAGGGGCTGTCTATGTGACCAGCTCCGAATAAGTCTCCAACGAGCATCGAGTCTCCAACAAGCTTCCCTGGTTAGCAACACTTCACGTGTGTTCGCACAGCTCACTGTTACGGGAAGGAAGCGTGTCCTGCGTGACTCTACTGTGAAGCCTTCCACAGTGACACATCATAGCCATGAGTGTCACTATGTGATGAGTCCTCTGGTACTGGGTCCTCCTAGCAAATCACTGAACCTGGGGTAGCCTTGACCTGGCACGATGGCTGCTGTTCACTATCTTTTTACAGCTACGGATGGAAGTGTCTGCGTGCGTGCATGTATGTATGTATGTGTTGTGTGTGTGTGTGTGTGTGTGTGTGAGATTAAATTTGATTCCTTCAACAAGTATTTTCTGAAAATGGACTACTTGAAAGGCAATAGGGGAATACATGAAAACTAATGAGGTAGCCTCTGTCCTCAAGGAGCTGGCCATCTATTCGGGGGAAAATGAAGGTACACGACAACAGAGACCACATAAAAGGACAGTCAGGATGGGAAGGGGGCTTTGGTAAAGCTTCACCGTGGGTCTTAAAGGGAAATCAGGGTTTTAATAAGAAAATATTGGGAATCAGGAGGCTATTTCTAGTCAAGAGAACGGCAGGCACGAAGATACAGTACGTGAAAATATATGTCATCCTCCAAAAAGCAGAGGGTTGGTGGAGAAATGCAGTTAGAAAGGCAGCTTAAGGTCGGACATGGCTAACAAATCTGGTCTCTTTTTTTCATGGGCAACAAAACCCTTGGCAGGTGTTTGCCGAGAGTGATATGATTCAGTCTGTGTTTTCGGACAATAACTGTGCTGGTAGTGAAGGAACGAAATAAGCAAGTCATAGGAAGCAAGGGAACAAGTTAGAGACTCCAAAGAGTCCAAAACCAGACCGGGAATACATAGAATGGAGCACACAGTGACGGTGGAGTTTTCAATCAGTGGGGAAAGGACAAATCATTCAATACAGTGTTGGAAAACCTGACTATCCAGTGGGGGGAAAAATGAGATCTTGACCTCACATTGTATCCAAAAAAATAAATTTTAAATGGAATAAATATTTCTAATGTTAAAAATTTTATAACCATCAATTTAACCATTATGGTTATACAAATAACCATAAGGAATTTTTATAAACATAAAGCATGATACTTGCCAGGTTCATCAACATTCACAAGTTCTGTAATAGAAAGGCCACCAGAACAGCTGACGAACGTCAAATTAATACCAGCAAAACGTACGGCAGACGCCTACCCTCAGTCATCAACAAGTCAACAAGACAAAGTGCCGCCCCTCAACAGGAACACTGGGAAAGCACAGAAATAAGGAAATAGAGGGAAGAAATGCAAAGGGCCAACAGATACACAAGAATATGGTCACATCGTTAATCCAAGACAGGCAAATGAGAACTATTTTCTGCTATCAGACTGACAACAGATAAAGACTTAATAAGGTGGAGTGTGGGCTGGGGTGTAGGAAAACAGGCCCCTTCGCGGACTTCGGTGAGAACAGAAATGAATAAAAGGGGCACAATGGCAAAGTGCCAACGTGTCCATGTTCCCAGGAGTGTTACTGAAAATAATGAAAATCTGTAAGCTATTCTAGTAGAGGCTTGGTTAAGTAAGTCAGCAATCATCAAACGGGGGTGTGCATATCCTTAGGGGTATAATACTATAGACTTTCCAAGGAGTACACGGGTACAGCTAGCTTGGAGGGAATTAATTTCTAGATCTTAATTCCCAATGCTTGCTTTCCAGAATTAACCTGCCTGCACAACTGATTAAGTCTGATTCCCCACCTCCCAATTTATACAAGAAAGATATAACTTTGCATCCCAAATCTCATTACTCTGCGTTACCTGGGGAGCCCCCACAAATGGGAAATTGGAAATATTGGTGATAATGTGAAAAAAACAAACCCATCCTAGCAGCTAGTCATAAATACCATACTTCTGCAGGTGTGATGGTTTCCGAGTCTTTGCTTTAACAACACAATAAGAAAGAAGAGAAAAAATTAAGCTGTCAATGAAAGAACACTCGAAATACTTTTTGATGATAGATTACTAAGTGATTTTTCTGGCCTACAATTCAGAGTGAGTCCAAAGAATTCAGTGCTTTTGCTATAATAAAAGTCCTTTCATTCCCGTCTATATAATCATATAAACAAGGTTTCCCAGGACTTACATCTATAAAAAGAAAAAATAGAATTAGAATGGATATTTGAACACTGTATTATTCTACCAGCAATAAGTCATATTTATCTATGAATACATGAACTAATTAAAAAGAGAAATATAATTCTAATAAAACTTCTTTGTCTAATCAATACTTTACAGAATATGGAATATATTTATGCTATTTTGATCAATAGTAATGTTAGCTCAATCCAGAGGAAATATTTCACACCTAATCGTCACAGAAATCTATTAACATTTATGCCAAGTTTGATTTGGTTATCAATAAAAAACTTTCAAAGAAAAGTCTATGGGGAAATGAAATGAAATCCAAATTCAAGGCAAAAAAAGGAATGACGTAAAATTTCTCACTGTTTAAATGGATGACATCAGTTACCAAATTCCTGTGGTGTGCAGGTTCCATTGAAGAGATTTAACAGAATGATGTAACCGTTCTATTTAAGACTCAGTATTTATAATACGCCATATGTTATACCCTTTATAACAATTTAAACTTGTAATAGAAAATTAGATAACATGTGCAATGAGGTTAAAAATTTTTTAAAATCTTAGGGTAGATAAGCAAAGAAGTTTGAAAAGCAGTGAAATAAATAATACATCCACAGACAGGAATAATATGCAGCCATCAAAAGGAATGAATTGAATTACGACATGAGCGAGTCACAGAAATAAGAAGACTTGGAATGGTTGAAGTTGGAAGGAGGACTGAGAGGATTAATAGGACAAGTTTCTGGTGTGGCTGGCTGGCTGCAGCAGCTATGGGCCATGAGGAGAAACCAGTGGTCTGAGGAGGAGAGCAAATTTTATTTTATTTTTAACAGCATTACTGCGACATAATCCACATACCATACAGTTCAGCCATTTAAAGTGTACAATTCAACAGATTTTTAGTATATTCAGAGTTGTGCAACCTTCAGTCACCATAATCAATTTTAGAATATTTCTCTCAACCTTCCCCCCAAAAACCCCAAACCGTATTTTTAAAAGTCACACACGCACACCCACCATTTGCCTTTACCCCCTCCCCCAAACCCCTTGCAATCACTAGCCTACGTTCTATCTCAATGGCTTGGTTTTTTCTAAACATTTCCTACAGATGGAATCACATAATATGTGGTGTTTTGTGACTGCTTTCTGTCCCTTAGCACCAGGTTTTTAAGGGTCACCCATGCCATGGCATGTGTCTGATTTTGAACACGCTGAATTTGAGGTGCTTTCTGGACATCCATTGGGAGGGTGCTGGGAGGCCGCTGGAAATCTGGGGCCCTGGAGAGCGGTCAGGGCTGAAGACATCACCAGAGGCAATGGCTGAAACCTTAGGAAAAGTGAGGGCAATCAAGGCGAGTATAAACAAGGAATAAACAGAGAGAATAAAGAATATAACCCTAGGGAATGCTTACATTTTTCAAGGATACACGGAAGGAGAGAAATCACTAAGACAGACAGAGAAGTCAGAGGAGTAGGCAGTGAAACTGGAGGCTCCAGATCATAAACGTTTGAAGGCGATGAGGCACCCACGCAACACTTTTGCACGCCTGCACACTTCAGTGTGAGGGGCACCGCAGGGATGTAACAGATTTCTGTTGATTCATCTGATCTTCTTCCTATTCTAATCTTTGTACTCTCTCACTTCCAAGGTTTTTTCCAACTCAAAAAGCCATAAATGCTAGTCTCTCACTTTCTTCCTGCAGAGTCCTGCCTGATGCTCTCTCCTTCGTCCCCTTCCTATCCACAGACAGAGCTCTGGTTGGCGTCTAGCTGACGGGCACCTGAGAACTGTGGGAGAATCTATGATGCTAAGGAACCCATGTCTTCCTGACCAAATGCACAACTGTTCACAGTTTTTCAGAGGCAATGTTCCCATAGGTGGCTTCCTGAATTCTTATTAGGATCTTTGTCCTATTCCGGTACACAGTCTGACCCTCAAGAGTTTCTGTAGCCGTGGCTGGTATGGCTCAGTGGACTGAGTGCCGGCTTGCCAAACCAAAAGTTCCCAGGTTTGATTCCCAGTCAGGTGACCCAGGTTCCTCAGCTGGGGGCGTGTGAGAGGCAACTAATCTATATATCTCTCGCACATTGATGTTTCTCTCCCTTTCTCCCTCCCTTCCCCTCTCTCTAAAAAGTAGACAAATAAAATCTAAAACCAAGAGTTTCTGCAAACTTTTTGTGACAAGATATTTAAGAGGGCCACTTGTGAATGACAGTAGATAAAAGATCGGCAATATTCCAGGTGGTAACAGACATTCCTTCTGCCCCTTCATCTAAGCCCAGAATCCAAAAGAAAGGAAATAAAGGGGAACCTGGGTGCCAGAGTGGGGCAGATATGATGAGTGCATGATGGATGAAGAGAAAGAACTTCAGTTCTGTACCTTCCTAATACTGCTTGGGAATCTTACTACTTTGTAGGCAGCGGGGGAACCAAGGCGGTTTTAGAGAAGCCAGAATCGTTCTGGTAAGTGGGACAGAGGTTGTATTAGAAGCACATATGCCCTACCCATCCCCAAGACTGGTGCCGGAGCCAGAAGCACGTGTCTGATGCACAGTAACTAGACCATACTGCAGGTGAGCATCACAAAACTTTCCAGCCATGATGATCAGCCCAGGTATTCCAGTATAGTGGGGCAGTGAGAAGTCCAGACAAGATCCATCTAAACCTTCCTGGGGGACTTTGAGGCACATGGGAAGGGTACCTAGATTAATTAATTGATCATGCATCCTTAATTAATCTAGGTGGTAGTCTGACTACAATGAAAAGAATGAAGTCCCTGTTAGGGCAGAAAGCCAAAGCAGTGAACAGATGGTGTTCAGACTAAGGTTTCTCTCCACGACAGGAGCCTCAGAGTTCCCTCTGTTGCTGAACTTGGGACGACAAGTGATGTAAATGGTACCTCACACCCAGTAACCCCACTTGAGGAAACGTGTCCCTAATCTCGGGGCAAGGGGATGCAGGCACTATCAGAAGAAGCCAGACTGCAGGCCTCCACCTCTTTTCCTCAGGGCATGAAGGCCGAGGTCCGAAGTAAAATGGAGTAATAGGTCTGAGTCATCAGCTCATACACATGGAGTGGGGTTTCCGAGCAGCACACCACTCCTGGGACCACTCTACAGCCAAGCAAGCCGGAAGCACCTTAGTTCAGACGTTGGCAGAAACAGAGCAGCTGCTATGCCTCACGACTTTTCCTAAAGGTTGGGAGACTGTGGAATCCCACCACGAAGTAGGGTGCTAATAACAGTAGGAAACTGAAATCATGCTGTACTCACAGAGTTGTGCCTTGTTCTAATACAATCTGTAACAGCCTGGCTATGGCTTGCTTGCAGGCACTGACAGGAGCCAGACTCGAAAAACCCATGTCACAGTAGCTACAATACAAAGATAGATGAAGTACTATCCAGAAGGATGTGCCGAGAAAAACAATCGTAGACACCGTTTGTTTTTTTTAAATCCAGTGTGGTGGGACCACCTCTAAAGCACTCAGATGGCAGTGAAAGGCAACAGGAGGGCAGGGCCATGACCTGCACTGAACCCGAACTGTCACTCGTTGCTACAGTTTAGATGATGCAAAAAGCCTGAGCCCGAAAGACTGGAGACCTACAGTAGGCTGTGGCTCCTTCTAGGGCACACCTCTCACACCCTCAGATGAAGGCTTGCCGTGTTGTTTCTATTTGCTGTTGGGTGAGGCTGGTGGCCAGTGTGGTCTGGAAGAAGTGGGTGGTCAGTAGGAACTGGGCAAGGTGAGGCAAAGAGCGGTGACAGACGGGAGCAAGCTCAATGAGCATATAGAAAGCACGGGCTGAGGCAGACAAGTGAGTACTCAGGAGTCCCGAATTATCGACAGAATAGAGGTAAAAATGGAGTTCCATGGAGCTAACATTCAAAGTTCCAAAAACAACTAACAGAAGAAAAACACGTAACATGTACCTGAAACGCAACCTTAAAATTAAGGAAAAGGCTTGTCTCAGCCTTCCTCCTCAGGTGGAAATCAATGATGAGCTTCCCTGAGACCATTTGTGCTGTGATTGGCAACAAATACCTAGAAGCTCCGTTGCAAAGAAATTTGCCACAAAAAACAGGAAGAGAAGCAGCACCTCAACCCAATAGTACGGAGGTGTACAAGAGGGAAACATGGCACCAATCACACTCACATTTTTAAAGGAGAGATGGCTTCCCTAACACCTAGGGTGACATACACAGTGAAATTAGAAACCCCTTTTAAGGCACTCAGTTAAAACTGGGGGGTGAGAGAGGTACAGGAGATACTACATGTAATTCAAACACTTAAAAAGAAATCAGTTGTCAACTTCATTCTACTGATCCATGTTTTGAAAAATAAGTTTTACTAAAATCACTAAGCAACCTCAGTGTAAAGGCTTCACAGGCATATATGGTTATGGAAACATTTATAATTAGGAAATTTATAAAACCGCGGTTGGACTATTTGATAGCAACCCTGAATTCACATACATTTCTCAGAAGGAAATATTAGCCCGAAATTATTAACAAAGATGAGTCAAAAACTGACAAAGATACCTCACTTAACTGATAGAATGCTATTATTCTCATCCAAAATATAATATGTAGAATGTAATTTTATATATTTATGCTGCATTTTCAAATACCAACATGGCAAATTTAAATAAAATCTGTCTACAACTAAAAGAGTACTAAATTCAACTTATCAAGTAAAAAACGTTTTATTAACATTAAGAATTAGCATAAAGTGGTGATGGCTGCACAGCATTCTGAATGTAATTAACGCTATTGAATTGTATCCTTCAAAATGGAAAATTTTATATTACATAATTTATCACAATAAAACATATATGAATGGGGAGAAAAGGGCAATTAGTGTATTTTGCATTTAGGCTCCCTTTTTATATATTCAGTTCATTATTTTTTGGTACTTAGATAATTCACATTTTTATAAGGCTAAAATACATCAGTTAAAACTCTTTACCTGAATTTCCATTTTGAAATTAATCATGCAACAGAAAGTCTACAGTAAAAAGTTTAAACAGCTGGCATAGTCCAAGGACTTGAGATATAACGCTAAACCTATTTTAAGATTAAACAGTCTCACAGCTCTATTACCACCAGCCCTGGGAAGTTTTTCTGCAACTATCATATAATAAAAGTATTTTTGAAATCTAGGTTGTTTCTCAAGTCAAATTAAATAAAAATCCCAGTTTATCTATTACATAGAGATCATTTAGGAGTTCAAAAGTCACTCGACATTTTCAAATAATCATAAATTCAACTAACCTTTTTGTCCTTCAGTAATCTTTGTCTGAATTTATTAGTGATAAATCCCTTTGACCCAGAGAACCGTAAACGCTGATATTTGGCCTGAATGCACAAGCTCTTCTGTACGAGGCCTGATTTGTAATGGGGCTGGAGTCCGCCGCCTCTGCAGTTGGTCTGTAAAGGAAACAACAATTAGATGCTCACACTACGGCTCCCAAATCTACTTGACTAGCGTAAGAAATGGAAAAATGTCTGGTATGTAGAGGTGCCCTTGATTCCAGGCGCTATAAATATTAAAAGGGGAGACGTTAATAATAGTAATAAAGTACATTTTCCTCAAATTAGCTTCCTAGCTTATTTTATCTAATTACGTTTCATGTAATGAGTTTTAAATTTACATAAAACCATTTTTAAAACGTAAGATAAACAATTTTGAAATTCTTGAAATTTATCATGCTAAGAAAAATACAACTTCCAAAACTTCTAATGAGCTAAAATTACCCTTCTTATTCATAGTGAAATGTATCACAAATGGTGGGGAAGACATTAAGTGTCAACATCTACTTAAGAATCAAAAACTCCCTTAACTTTATTCTTGTCAGTACCTTCAGGTCAATCTTTCTTTAAACATAAAAATTTCATTACAAGAGTTATACTTAAAAAGCCCACTTCCTCGCCTGCATACTGCACAGCATTACAACAGATGTAAAAGGACAATGAATATCTGTATTTCCCATGTGGGAAATGTGCAAATGGTGTATTATAATTGAGCAATTATAAAATCTAAGTTCCTCTTTCCATATTCCTCTTTCCACAACTATTTAACAAAGGATATGCCATACATAATGAAGCCCATAGTTTGTAAAAAGTATTTATTCCACATCTATTTTCCAATCGCTTTCTTAATGCTACCAAAAATTCAGGCGAAACAGAATTATAACAAGACTGTAATTTTGTTGAAATTATCTGCACAAACTAAATACATCAGAGCTAATCTTCAGATTTACACTGTCCACTTTTACATACTTATTAAGGTGATTAGTAATTCTGGCTTTGAATTATTCCAATTAATATAAAAGTTAAATTTTAATGAAATAACTCCTTTTCTTAGGAAGGATTATTTCCTGTTCCTATTTTATTTTATTTATTTATTTTTTTAAACTATATTTTTTAAAATTTTTAAAATTTTATTTTTGTTCAATTACAGTTATTTGCATCCTCTCCCCTCCCCTCCTCCCTTCCCTTCCAGCCCCCTCCTCCCCAGCCTCCCTCCTCCCCCTTAGTTCTGTCCATGTGTCCTTTACAGTGATTCCTGAAAACCCTGTATTTCTTTTTTTTTAAGCTTTTATTTATTTTTAGAGAGAGGAGAAGGGAGGGAGAAAGAGAGGGAGAGAAACATCAATGTGTGGCTGCCTCTCACATGGCCCTCATTGGGGACCTGGCCTGCAACCCAGGCATGTGCCCTGACAGGGAATCGAACCGGGACCCTTTGGTTCCCAGCCCGCGCTCAATCCACTGAGCTACACCAGCCAGGGCTCCTGTTCCAATTTTACTATAAAGAAGGGTGGACTTCTAAATAATCATATTACATTACACAGCTTTAAGTGAATGGTCAAGAAATTATTGCATATATTTTAAAAAATATTTATAATAAATGTAGAAGAACTTTCTATTAAGGAAAAAGGATAATAGGAAATAGATCTTATAACATTTGTAGAAAAATACTACCATCAACTGTATCTGAACCAATGCTTACAACATCATGTAGGAAGTGCTTAAATCTGTAAGTCCAGTGACGCAGCCTCTCACACATCACATTTTCAGTTAATGATTTTATGCCCCCAGAAATTAAGAGATCGTATAAAATATGTTGATATATTGTATGGCTATAGCTATTTTTGAAAACCTAATGTCACACATGTTTTTAGGTACATAAACCACTGACTAAAAATATTATCTACTTGATGTCTACTAATTGTGTTGCTCCCGGTGGAAACAAATATTTTGACATCTAAAATTTTGATTCTCAAGAAGCCAGGTATTAACAGAAGATCACTCAGCTACCCTCCTACTCTATGGTTCAGGGATAGTTTATATGACCTTTCTGCTGCTCATAGTAACTTCCTACTAATGCACTAAATCCCTCTGGCCTGTTTGCTCCTTTCACACACAAGAAACAACTCAGATCCTTTTCTTTTTTCGGAGGGAGAGGGGAAAAAGTCCCTGTGGAATGAATAATATGAATCAAGTACCTATCATAAGCAGGAAAGTTAGTCCAATGGATTTAAAAAGCACTTTATCTTCTGAGAGCAAGGAAAGAAAAATACTGTACTTTGCACTACAGTTCTTATCCCATACATTTGGGAGATGAGGTTATTTGGATACTTAAACATGTTGGCTGATTAAAACTATCGCTGACATCGGACACAGCTGTACAAATAGAACGCAATAGAACTGTTTTAACAAAACTGCTGGACCAGAATCTTTCTCTGGTGATTGACCCAGAAGGCCTCTGAAGGCTGTGTATCTGCGGGCAGGGTTTTTCAATCTGTGAATCGTGGACAAGGCTCTACAGTTATGCACTTACATCTTAGAGGTAATGGGACGGACTCCGAAGGACTGTTTGGGGCTGTGCCTGCCTCCCCACCTGAAACCACTGTATCTGTATCTGTTTTATGTATTAGTGTTTCCATGTAATATTTGTAAAAGGGTTCCACTATTTAAAAAGCAATGGAAAATCAAGTCCTGAGGAAAGGGGTCATCATTAAATTGATTCAAGTTGACTATAAATGCCCAGAAATGATAGTTTATAGCTACTATTTGAAATGTTACAAAACGGCTTGTAATTTACTACTATTTAGAACATTATGTTCAAAGCATAAACCAAAAGCTAGAATTAAGTGGAAAGTAACACTTGGTAATTTAAAAGACCTTCTAAAGTCTCGTGTTTTGATGGTTTCTCTCAACTCCAAATAGTTTGTGAGTGATGTCTTTTCTCTGCATAGTATAATTATGCATGAAACAAGTATTAGCATGGGTTAATAAACTTTAAAGTTTACTTTCAGAACTTCATTTTACACCATTAAAAAACACCCATTTTAGCCCTGGCTGGTATAGCTCAGTGGATTGAGCGTGGGCTGCGAACCAAAGGGTCGCCGGTTCAATTCCCAGTAAGAGCACATGCCTGGGTTGCGGGCCAGGTCCCTAGTGAGGGCCGTGTGAGAGGCAACCACACATTGATGTTTCTCTCCCTCTCTCCCTTCTGTCTAAAAATAAATAAAATCTTAAAAAAAACACACACATTTTATATGTGCAGGATTAAGAACACAAAGATGTAGCACATATGTCTTCCTTCACGTAACCCATGCTGGTTTGTGAGGGACTCGTTTAAAGTGTGAATGTGAGAAGTGTTTAAAAAAATACTCCTGCCTAACACAATGGGTCATTTTTGAGAGTGAACTAAAAATGGAGCATTTATTCAGGCATCCAGAAGAGAAACAAACCCATTTTATCAGAAGTTGCTAAGGAGTTCCCACTGTGTCAGGAAAAGACAAATTCTCAACACTGCAGGAGGCAGGTCTTGCTGACTCAGATAAACGATGAGGAGACAGATGTTCCTGCCATGAGCAGGAAACAATCAGAAGTCCGGGTGTAAGATGGTGACTACAAAGAACCCAAACCCTTTGGTGGGAACAGAAAAAATGGGGGCCCGTTCTGAAAGACGGCTTCTTTTTTCCAAAATAACAGTCTTCTAACCTTCTCTTCATTCCATTTGGAGTTTATACTTCTCACAAATCTTCCTCTTTCAGACCTTTACCTCTCTCCTCAGTTTAAAAAGTCACATAAAACTCTTTTTGTAGTAGTCATCTCGAATTTATACTAAGTCTGTAAATTTGAGTAAGTGTGTGAAGGTGAGATGAATCTTTTGGGGACTTTGGGAGGGAGGACGCGTATTTTGCACGTGGAGGGATGGGTGCAAATCACTGGAGACCAGTGGGACCAGGCCCCCCATCACCCCTACCTTCCGGTACCCAGGCGCCTATGCCACTGTCTTCCTCTGCACGTGGGCCACACCTAGCGACTTGCTTCTTACAAACAGAGCATGGCAGAAGTGATGGAACGTCACTTCTGAGATTCAGTTACAAATACACCCTGGCTTCTATTTTTCTATGAGGCACTTGCTTGCTCTTATGGAAGCCAGCTGTCATCTGTGAACTGTCCCATGAAAAGGCAAATCTTTAAAAACAAAAAAGTACATTAGTGGTTGGCGGGCACGAGGGCTCCTACTGGGGTCATGAAATGTTCCAAAAATGGATTATGGTGATGGTGATACATCTTGGTACATTCACAAAAAAAAAAATCCTACATTATACCCCTAAAACAGGTGAATTTCATGGTATGTAAATTATACCTTAATATAGTTTTTCTTATATAAAAAAAAAAGCTAGTAGAATAATAAATGCAACAAAATCCTCCTAAATCAGAGATGGCCATTTCTTCTGTCACAATAACTAAGTGCCTCAACAGAATGTTAATGTTGAACAAAAGAATTACAACCCATACTTACTGAATACTTACAAACATTATGAAAAGTACTGGTGATCCCTGTCCATGTAGAAATATGTGAGAATAAAATATATAAAAATGAAAAATTTGGGCCTGCAATCTTACCATATAAGTTCTCTGAGTAAATTTTGTAGAATCTGATTTTTTAGCACATTGAGGTTGTTGAGGTCTACGAACAGGAGGTGAAAAAGGGAAAGGCTGATCATTCCTGATAAAATGAGAGAGAGAGAGAGAGAGAGAGAGAGAGAAAATAAGAATCTTTTATTAGTTTACCTTTAACCAACAAATAAACAAGAGAAATCAAATTACCCCCTTCAGAGACAATTAAAGCAGCACAGCAGTAAAAATAACCGCAATGACCCATCAGTACTAAAATTACAAATCAAAGTTAACAGGGTTAAAATCCTCATTTTTCAACAAACATTATTGAGCTAAGCTGGAAGTTAACCAACTTAGCTCCACAGTGAAGCTAAGGAGCTAACATGTCACCGCCCCGGCCCTGCTTCAGTCCCTCCCACAGGTCCCTCACTGACTAGGAGAAGAAATCCACTTATCGTCATGACCCGCAAGGCCCTTCTTGCTCAGTTCCTTGCTGCCTTGCCCGGCTGCTTCATTCCAGTCTCCCCAGCATGCACACTGAGCTTCGGGATCATTTAGCTGTGTGTGGCCCCTGGCACACACCACAACCTCTCCTGCTCCCACACGCTGGCATGCGCACTTCCTTCTGGTGCAACTTCCTTCTAACGCAGAGCAACTTCAAGAGGTAGCTCCATGTGCACCTGTTCCAGGAAGGCTTTCCCAGACCCCTTGCAAGGTGCACTGGGTACCCCTGCTAAGTGCACACGTAGTATTCAAGGTCTTCACATGCACCACTTGCACTTGTAATGCTGGGGCACCTGTCTGTTTCACCCAGCAAGCTGTGACCCCTTCAGAGGAGGTGCTGTGGATGGCTTGATTTGTGGCCCCAGCTCTGACCCCAGGACATGACATGAAATGGCCAGCACTCAGGGGTTTTTGAAATGTTAAAATAAACCCAAGGTTCTATCAAAATGTTCATGACAATGATAGTTAAGTCAAAAGAGTAGGGTGCAAAGCCATAGCATAAGGATAATTTCAATTATTTAAAATATTCATATATGCCTAGAAAAAACAGTTAAAAAATAGGAATTGTACTATATATTAACAGTGGTCATCTCTGACTGGTTAAATTAAGAATGCCTCATATTTTTGGTTTTTAAACTTCGTTAAATTTTTTTCAGAGATTGACTATTAGCATGTATGATGACTTCTATAAACAAAAGATTTTCTTTGCAAAGCATGTATCTAATAAAAGAGTAGCATCTGGAATTATAAAGAATTCTTACACCTCGATAATAAAAAAACAACAATCCGACATAAAAATGTACCAAGGATTTCAGTAGATACTTTCCAAAGAAGACACACACACACACACCACGTGAAACCATGCTCAACATCACTAGTCACCGGAGACACACAAACTGAACGTCTATGAAAACACTACCACGTGCCCACTAGGACGGCTACAGTCAAACGGATGACAACACCAATGTTCACAGCAGCCGAAGGGTGGAAAGCCAAATGCTCATCAACAGAAAACTGGCTGAACAAAATGGGAATATCCACACAATGGAATAGGATTCAGCTTTTCAAAGAATGAAGTTTAAAAAAATAAGAGAATACAGACACAAAAGGATGATTATTGTAAGATTCTACATACATATGAGGCAACTACCATAGGCAGACTCATAGAGATGGAAAGAGGTTATCGGGGGCTGCGGGCAGAGCAGAAGGGGATGGGGCGTTACAGTGCAGTGGTACAGAGTTTCTGTTTAATATGAAAAACTCGTGGAAGTGGACAGTGGTGACGGTTGCAAAACATTACAAATGTACTTAATGCCAATTAATTGTACACGTAAAAAGAGTAAAATGGTAAAACATGATATGCATATTTTGCCATACTCATGTTTTGAACTCTTTGAGATTTGATGTTTGACCAGGCCAACGAGTGTCTGAATTAAAGAATAGATTTCCCAGCTTCCTGGCAGCTAGGCATGGCCATGAGACTAAATCTTGACCAGTGTTGCTAAGGCATCATGTGGAAATTCCAGGAAGTCGTTAAAGAAAGGCTAGAATAGGCACGTGACGGCTGGGGCACAAACGCTCATCTTGGACCATGAGGCAGATGCCACGCACAGGGGAGATCTGAGGAGCAAGAACTAAGGAGCCTGGTTCCCTGATGGGTGCACCATACCATGCTCCGACTTCCTGCCTCTGATTTTTTTTTTACATGAGAGAGAAATAATTTTTCCTCTAGCTCTTACAGTTCATATTCCACCCAGCTAGCAGACTGAGCCTTTTAAAATTTGATGAGATTATGTTTCTTCTCAGGTTAGGACCCTAAATGTTTTCTAACCGCACTCAGAATAAATGACAAAGTCTTCACGTTGTTCAAAGCACTTCATGATTTAACCTCATCTAACTCTGTCCTTTTTTGCTGTGTTACAAGCCCACTGGCCCTTTTCTATTCCTTAAACAAGAGCAAGCAAGATCCTGCTTCAAGATCTTTGCATTTACTATCCCCTCTCTCGAAATACTATCCCGTCAAAAAAACTCTATGGCTAACTGTCTCTATGGCTAACTGTTTCATATACCGTATTTTTCGGATTATAAGACACACTCCACCCCCCCAATTTGGGAGGAAAATGGGGGTGCGTCTTATAGTCCGAATGTAGCTGAATTATAGTCCAAATGTTATTAAGTATTTTAACTCATTTTCTGCTTGAAAAAATTTTTTTTCCTATTTTCCTCCTCTAAAACCTAGGTGCATCTTATGGTCTGAAAAATACAGTAACTCACATCCCTGTTCAATTTTTGGAAAAACCGTAAGTGCATTCTATAACTATCGTAAATAAAATCACACCACACTACCCTGACCAGTGTGGCTCAGTTGGTTGGGCGTCGTTCTGCAAAGTGAAAGGCCGGTGGTTTGATTTCTGGTCAGGGCCGTGACTGGGTTGAGGGTTTGGTCCCCGGTTGGAGCACATACGAGAGGCAATTAATCGATGTTTCTCTCTCACATTGATGTTTCTCTCCTTCTCTTTCTCCCTCCCTCTCTCTCTAAATATAAATAAATAAAATCTTTCTTTAAAAATCACACCACACTTACCACTCTATTAAAGTTCCTTTCTGCCTTACTTTCCACTTATCCCTGACCAACATATATTTATGTTTTTTTCTTAAATTTCTCCTACCATTATCAGCTCCGTGAGGACAAAGGCTTCGTGTATAGTTTTTCACTGTATGCCCAGTGTTAAGAACAGTGACTAGAACATAGACATTAAATATATAAATATTAAGTTAATTCTAGTTCAGCATAGATTGTGGATTATTTATAGAAAAAATAAAAACTGACGTTATGTTTTCCATAACCTCCCTAGTTACAAAAAGAAAAAGTTTCATGTCCTCTTAAAGTCTACTGAGATGATTCTGAAGCTGCTTTTTCACACACGCGCCAAGGCCACAATACGTCAATAGCACTGCAGGGAACTTTGTAATACTGATCACAAGAGGAAGAAATAGTATGTCAGAAGAAGACAATGAGACATCAGGGTAAGAGGTTGGTCAGAACTGGGAGAAAATCGAGAACAAGGTCTGGAAACTAGATAGAATGCCCTAGCGTTAGGCTTGCGTGAGAAAGATTACCTAAGGTGTCAGGGAATCAGCAGTGATCCTAAAGGCACTGCCATTCCAGTGCCCTCTGTCCTGTCTACTCCCTTGGAAAGAAGACTTCATTCACTCAACAGCTATGAACTGAGCTCAAGGCAGTGGGGATACAAACATGAGCAAACACAGACACCGAGCCTGTATACAACTTTTTGAGGGGAAAAAAACCACACAGGTGGGAAATCACTATATCCTATGAGTTATGATTTCATCATCTTCATTTCTTCTGAATGCCTATGGAAATCTATACACTGACTTAACTAAAAAGGTTTATGCAAAAATATTAATGAAGCCAATTTTGATAACCGGGTTTCTAAGATAAAAGAATAAAGTAAAATGATTTTCTTATTTTAACAAGGAAAGGAAATTAGAATAAAGTGAGCGAGTAAAGGTTCTATATAGTCTTTTTTTTTAAAGATGAACAATAATAAATGCTGGTGAAGCTGTGGAGAAACTGGAGCCCCCACCACCACACACCGCAAACACACACACACACACTGCTGGTGAAAACGTACAATGGTACAGCCATTGTGGAAAACAGCCTGGCAGCTCACTACAGAGTTAAACACAGCTATCATAGGACCCAGCAGTGCCAATCCTAAGTGCATACAGAAAAGAAATGAAAACATGTCCACACAAAAACTTGCACACAAATGTTCACAGCACCGGTATGCACAATAGCCACACAGTGGAAACAACCCTGAAAATCCATCAGCTGGTGAATGGATAAACTGAATGTGTTATATCCATACAATGGACTAGGATTTAGCCATGAAAGGAATAGTCATGCTACACGGAGCAATGTTAAAAACATTATGCTACAAGAAAAAAGCCAGTCACAAAATTCCACATATTATATAACCACAACTATATGAAGCGTCAAGGATACTCAAATCCATACAGACATAAAGTAGAAAGTAGATTAGTGGTTGCCAGGGGCAGGGGGAGGGAGTTACAGGGAGTGACAGCTCATGGGTACAGGGTTTCTTCTGGGGGCAAAGGAAATATTTTGGAGTTAGCGATCACAGTTGTACAACTGACACTATACTAAAAACTACTGAATTGCTTACTTTCAAAAGGTTAGTTTTATGGTAAGTAAAACCTCAATTTAACAAAATCTTCATGGTTCCACTACACCACAGCTGCTACGCAACACAAAGAAAACAGTCCAACAGACCCAGCAAAAGACATCTTGCAGGAAGACATCTCGGCATGCGACAACACCATCCTCAAAGCTAACATTAATAATAAGTAACACTGACCAGCTACTCTGTACCTTACACGCATGACTTTACTTAATCTTAACCACCACTGTGAGGTACGTGTAATTCTTATCTCTGCTCTACAGCCGAGGAAACACAGATTAAGTATATTGTCCAATGTCAGTCACATAGCTAGGTGTCTACACAGCCAGCCAGGCGTTGAACTGAGGTGTAACTCCACTGCTCGATCTCTTAATCACCTCAAAGGGTGAAGATAGTCTGAAGCATTCTGTCGTCTTTACAATATGTTCGTTATCTTAAATCTGTTTTTAAAAATCCTCTTTCTTAGTACACTGAGTCTCTGAAGCTTGCTGATTCAAAGAAAAAAAAGCATCAGAGAGCCTGTGTCGTGAAATAGCAGCCATCATATTAAGAAACTGGAGACTTCCACCCGCCAAGGAACAAGATTTTAACCATGTGACTTTCAACTGTTTTATATGTCTCAACATGGTTTTGCTCTTTTTAATTGGTCCCAAACTGATTGTTGGAATCAGGTCCAAGTTTAAACACAAGCTCCGTGTATTTTGACTAGGATCTTGTTGGCCATAGACTTGACTTAAAAGTCTAGTCAAATATCAGTAATTTGACACTGAGGACTACGGAAGGAGAATTAGCATTGGCCCTTCCTATTCACACATTCCTGCTTTCTGGGAGACCCAAACAGCACGAGGACCATTGGGGGAAACTGGAAATTTTGTCCCATTCAATTACACCTCACAGTTATATGGGGACCCACGGTTGCCATGGGTTCCACATAGTTTTTGGAACCAGAGATAAAACGGAGCCAACAGAGAATAAGCAGACCCCCTAAAGAACAAGAATCTACTGACGATCCATTTGCCGTGCATGGCATTAAGTACTTTGCATATGCCAGTTCGTTTACTATTGTAACCTCTCCTCACAAATTGTTTATTCTCATCTTAAGAGAGGAAAAGACTCCAGAAACTAAGCAAGTCTGCCCAAGAGTTTGTCAACTGGCAGAGATGGGATTCAAACTCAGGCTTCCTCTGCACATTCTACTACACCTGCCTGTTTCATGGTTGGACATTCATGAATAGTTCTGAAAGAGAACTGCTCTGACTTCAGCAAATTTTGTAATATTTGAAGAATACCGGAATCGAAAGGGCAGAATCTGTCAGAGTTTGAATCGGCTTGAGCCAAAGAATCCATAAACTTGCTGGTCCTGGCTCTTTCTAATATTAAAAACACCGTTACACTCCTTTCTAGAATTATAAAGACCTCAAATACTCACCTACTCCCCACAATTTTTGTTGTTTAAATCAAACAGCATATGATGATCACTGCATAACTGAAACATTTTAATAGATTTTACTTAAACATATAACAGATTTGAAGGATTAAATCCCTATGCTAAAAAGAAAATTATCGTCACACACAAAAATGGAAAAATATGCTGATACCAAAAGCTCCCTGATAACAGGATGTTTTTCATCTACTGATTACCTCTCTGTAGCACTATCTATGTGAAAAGTGTGCTCATCTTCATTCTGTAACCGCTCTTTTCTCCTCCTTTCAATGTCATGTCGTAGGTCATTTGGATCTATTACTTTGACCAGAGTCTGAGGAATTTTGACAGAAGACAAACAACCATTCACATTACTGTTAGTTGCACAAAGACCATATCTAATAAGAACCTTAAGTAAAAGTCCTAAATAAGTTATTTTGTACTCATCCTGCTACTTGCAGTGTAAACAAATAAAAATATTTTGAGATACAATCGACAATGCAGAATTGGAAACGTTTGACATTGAATCAGGAATCCCGCTTCTGGGACTCAAATAGGTTCAAAGTGCCAAATTTAAAATAACAACAACAAAAAAACCGAAAGCAACTTACATATATTGTAAAACAATTAAAGAGGAAGGGAAGAATTATTTTATGATAAATTTAAGTCAAAGGAATAATGGTATAAGCATAAACTATGCTAATATAGACTTTGTGGGAAGTACACATAGAAAAATACATTGAAAAAAGTTAATTGAACCCCGGCTGGTGTAGCTCAGTGGATTGAGCGCGGGCTGGGAACCAGAGGGTCCCAGTTCGATTCCAAGTCGGGGGACATGCCTGGGTTGCGGGCCAGGTCCCCAGTGAGGACCATGTGAGAGGCAACCATACATTGCTTTCTCCCTCCCTTCTCCTCTCTCTGAAAATAAATAAAATCTTAAAAAAAAAAAAAGAAAAAAGTTAATTGAAATTTAAAGAGCATCAATCATTAAAGGACATGGGGAATTCAGAGACTTTTACATAAAAGTTATTATGGTTTAAGTAAAAAGAGAAAAGCATCTAAAATGTTCTGAGCTAGGATAGCGACTATGTTAAAATGCCAGAGGTGGGACTGCAAGAAAAGATGATCGAAACATGCTTTGTGTTAAGTGGTTCGATTAGAGGCTTCTTTTAACCTTTAATTTTCAAAAAACTTCACGTTTAAGTTGATCACAGTACTTTGATGAGTAGAAATTTCCTGAAAATATCATTTATTCAATAAACTAACCTATCTTCCTAAGTTCTATAAAATTGTAACCATTTACAAGTGAAAAGAATTATTTATATATTCTATCAGAAATGTATTAAAATCTCTTCTTTACAAAAACTCTTTACTCTCGATGAATAAATTAGCAGCTTTTTTAGAACTTAATATACTTTTTTTAAAACAAAAGCTGGTGTTCTTCCCTCCTGGCTAGGTAAGATAGTTTATTTAATTAGCCAAGAAACAGGTAGGGGGTTAAGGGGAGGTGCTGGGGAGGAACAACCACACACAACACAAATAAAAATTTCAGTATTAGTTCCATTATATTGCTAGTTCATATTCCATAGACTCTGAAGGGCAATATCAAATAAAAGTAAGCTCCTTTGCATACATTCCACATACAATTTAGAAACGTCTTCCATACAACTGCTTTGGGAAAGGTAGGTATCAAATATATTTTCTGAAAGTTTTACAGTGTGAAGTTTTGGAATAAATGTTAAATGCTATAGTTTTGTGGCAATTTTACAAAGCTGTGGCCCTTAGGGACTGTTGCTCTTAGGGAGTATTTTCTGTCTTTTGTCAGTTTTCACTCTGCAACCTGGCCAATAACTAGAATTCCTCGGAGAGCTTTATAAATTTCAGATTCCTGGGTCTCAATCCTTCCTCATCTATTTGAACTCCCTTTCTTTACTCCCAGTCACCAGTTCCGTTTCCCATTATTAAGTCAATAATAAGATAATCTCTCATGAAAACTTATATTCACTTACCTGTTCTGAATCACATACCATAGGATGATTATTTGGAAGCTCAGCTGAAGACATATTTATTCTCCTAAAATAATAAAGGCATATTACAATTACATAATTATGATATACAGTGATAGCTTGATTCCGTTACTACAGAATGAAATTTGAAGTAAAGCTGGTGCATCTTGGTGGAAGTGAAAGAAACTTGCCACCAGGTGGTTTTTCACGTATATGGCAGTTTTCCAAGACATACATAATCCTTTAAACGACATCGCAGTGACGCCTTGGTAGTTCTCAAATCACTAGTCTATGTAATCTTAAACTTTGCTCTGGTGATCTACTGCATTCTAACACTGATTCAACTCAGCTCACAAGACAGGGTACGCCACCTGCTCAGACAGGTGCCAGTAGCAGAAGACATGTGTTTTCACCTGGCTGTTCTCAGAACAGCCATTTCTGACCACGTGAGGCAACCCATGATTTCTGTGGCTTGACAACTGTCTTTCATTCTTCCAGTGATAACTTCAGTAGACAATTACTATAGACACAGCAGAATCAAAGTTAGGGAGGGAAATATTTTCAAAGTCCTAGAAATTTAAACGATGCTCGTCAACGGCTTCAATATAACCTATTCCGTCACAGTGCACAGGCCCGGTACCTGCTGGGGTCTGTCCTGTTTTTAAGCAGGAAATCCAGTCTTAGAATCTACAGGAAGCCCAGGAGGCAGCACATTCCCACATCTCCTCTGAGGCTTATTCCCATGGGATAAATGGGCATACAATAACCATTACCTGTGATTTCCTGAATCTGAAGTCAATTTACTTTCATTGACATCTGTAGCTTGTTGATCTTTTATTTTTGAGAAACGCTCATGTAGAGTAATGGGAGATGATGGAAAATAATTAACTGGAAAAAAGAAAGTTTTATCTCAGTGTAAAACTGATTCCACTTCAAAGATTACATATCAGCACAGAAAGAAGGGATTATTAAAAAACAGCTAACCTCTCTTCTCTTGAAAATATGTGGGACCTAAACTAACTCCACAGGCTAATTCACAGTGCCCCCATGCTTTTTCAAGTCTGTGCAATAGTAAAACACCTGATTTATGAAACCAAGAATTCTGTTCCTACTTGACAGGCCAGCTTACTTGTTGGGGAAAACACAGTAGCTCTCTCGAACTGAGAACCGTTCTTCTCCAAGACAAGAGCTTACTATATCTGGGAAGTAAAGACGGTCCAGAGCTCCACTTCACCTAGAGTAAAAAGTAACCCCCAAACAACCCTAAAACATCAAAATCATTCTGAACAAATGTTAAATGTCATATTTACACATCACAGAAGGCCTTCTAATGCCATTTAACATTAAATCAAGTTCATGAAGACATTTTTGAAATCAGGCTATGCTACAGACTTTTAACAGGATAAGCGAGAAAGATAATAACTCTTGACTCATCAGAATGCTACTGAAGCAAGCTTTTCCCCTAACTTGCTGTTACTGTCCCGAGACACTCTCCTGGACTTTTCTGCAATACCAGTTCCCTTTCTGCCAAGAATCACATGTCCTTTGGATAAAAGGGGCTGGAACTAAGAAGGCAAATTATTTCAGACAAACTGTATGCTTTAAAACAAATTTATGCCTTAGTGTGAGGAAGGCAGAGAAAATAATTCATTTTCGAAATGTTTTAAGAAAGTAAAGAAAGATTAATTCAATCATCTAGTAAAAACCATAAAATAGAAATTTGGGAATTCTTTAAGTTGCTTAGTTTGTAACCCTCACAATTGCTTTATTTACACAGCATCATTGAGGAAAGTTGTTTTATATGACTGAAATTTCCAATTAATGGACATTGGCCACCAGTAAAAACAAAACAACTCAACACAAATCTTCAAAGTATTTATCATGCGACTCCCTAATGTCGTAAGGTATGCGAGTCAAACTGAAATCTTACTGATTACTTAGCATCACCCTTCTGGCTTAAATTCCCATGATTCCCCCGGGGGGCATGAAGAGTATCACCAGATGACCTAGACTTCAAGATTTCTTGAGTTTCTTATCCGGTTTTTGTTGTTTCCTTCTTCCTGTTCTGTTATCAGTTACTGATTCTTGCTGCTCTCAGTACACTTGTCTTTTGTAGCCGACAACCTCTCCCTTCGTAACTTTGATTTCCAGTCTACTGTGAGTTGAATGAAGCACCAGGTTATTGGAACTACATATAAAGAACAACTAGGCCGCCCTGGCTGGTGTAGCTCAGTGGATCGAGCGCGGGCTGGGAACCAAAGGGTCCCAGTCAGGGCACATGCCTGGGTTGCAGGCCAGGTCCCCAGTGAGGGCCATGTGAGAGGCAACCATACATTGCTGTTTCACTCCCTCTCTTTCTCCCTCCCTTCCCCTCTCTCTAAAAAAATAAATAAAATCTTAAAAAAAAATAGAACAACTAGGCCTACGTGCCGTGGCTCCCTTGGGCATCTGGTCCTCTGAAAATAATAATTCAAAAACCCAACTAGGCTTGAATTAATATCTTCTACTCTCTTCAACAGATTTTATAATTATCTACTTTATAATGAAATATTAATTACTATTACAATGTCACAGATATTTTCCTGTATCTTGTGAAAAGTCAGTACACTGTTTTTGTCTTATCCCTAATGGATATGCAAAATATACTAACCTTTAACATGATGGATTACAGTTAAGATTTCCTGAGCAAATTTTTCTTTACTTTTGTTTTCAGGATTCTCAGTTGAGCCAAGAGGTTCAAGCACCGGTTGCACGTCCTCACTTTTCCCGCCAACGGCAGACAAATCAGCTGACGTCTCTCTCTCTGTCTTGATAGAAGCAACCCTAGAATAATTTGTAAATGTTTAGCTGAATTTGAAACTATTTTACTGAGAACAAACTTGTTAAAATTAATATAGCTATACAACTCAAATGATGTTTGTTTTTTCTTATAATTAAGGCACTAAATGGTATGCCATAAAACAAGTATGAGTAGAAAAAAAGGGTATAATGCATGTTTTTGAGTTCTTTTCAGATCAGAGATCATTAAATTTTTGCCACTTTAATAAGATCCTCAAAATCCTAAGTTAAACAATTTTTACTTCAAAAAATACAGCAAGGCATTAAATACACCCCATATGGAAACACAATCAATTAGATTATTTTCTACTCCCAAATGTCCATAAAATTGTAAATCCAGCAAGCTTACTGTATCTTCAAATACTACCACCCTTTCAAAGTTGATATCAAACATAGTAACTTCTCTGACTTCATAGAAGTCCTTCTAACTCTGTACCAGTAACGAGAAAAGCTTAGAATTGTATTTTGAAATCAAATTCTGTTGAGACTAATTTAATCACTTAGAAAGTCTCACCAAACGCTCAGAAAATAGTCTCAGTTGTTAGCAAAGTTGTGATCATTATAACTAATTATAGTGTTTACCCTAAATGTATCCTTAAAGAAATGCTACCATTCAGTATATAAACCCAACTATCTTACCCCTTCACTGCTTTCTGAATCTTTGTAACTTCCATGAAGAGCTCTCCTGACCTTTAGGGACCACCATAAGGCCATTATTATGACATAGAGATAATAATAATTGAGGACTTACCATATGCCAAACCCAGGGGCTTGGAGCTTATAAACATTATCTCATTTAATCTTTAAATAGCCCTACAGGCTAAGTGTAGGGCTATTTAAAGATTGCTCTACACTTATGAATGACAGGGAGACAATGGATGCCCTGACTGTCTTGCTTTACATCCCAGAGGTCAAGCATTCACATGAACATAATCCTTCCAAGTGCTATAATGGGAAACTATACCTTAGTCCAAAAGCACTGCTCGTTTAAAACTACCTTCAATTCTTCGTCTGGAGGCAGTTTATTCATCAGAAGAAAATGTCTCATTATTTTATATTTATACCTCACTCTGAACCCAAAATGGCACTAACCAGCTTGCCCCCATCTTACTCCTCCACAATTCACTCTAAATAGCTTTTGGCTCGTGCCAAAAATCAAGTTCACTGTCCAAAGAATTGAGGTTTACAACTGCTAGTGTTCTTTACGAGTACGTCACAGGCTCTGAAGATACACCCGAGAGAGAAACCTGAAATGTGTTTTAACACATTTCGTACCATATAGAAATCTCTAAGACATACACCAGGGACCGCAGGTTTTTGGGCAACTGCACGTTAATTAAATCATCTCGTGATGCAGTCCTTAACAGATGGCGCGCGAAACACGAGAAAACTCGTGAGCGGTACGGAAAGTGTCAAACAACAGCAGCACAGCTCCCACTGTCTTGGTTGGAGTCTTCTCCACCAATAAATCTTTCCTTACTCAAAAAATGAATAAAATAAATCAATGATTCATTAATAAATAACAGTAACACCACTGGAAAAAAATGATACTTCTTCATTTAACAAAAACCAATCAAATGGATACATTTTGGGGTGTGGTTATATGAATGTGCAGATTTACTTATTTATTTAAGTCACTTAATAGCCATATATCCGAAACTGCTCCAGGGTTATGAGGGGCTTACAGACATTCCTTTAATTGAAAACTTTAATAACTCCTCTAACAAGATGGTTTTAAGTGCCTACTTTTAACCTATTGGAGGAAAGGCTTCCATCTGACCTTCCGTGCTCCCTGCTCTCAAACCAGCGCTGTGGAGACGACTCCCTGCCAAGGCAGAAACATGGAAAAGTGATTATGCAGCAAGTTGATGCCACTGCTGTGGGTTCCTTGATTCATTAGAAGACTTCCATGAGAAAGCTCACTTCCCTTCTTTCCTCCTAATTTGCTCCAAGCTTCCCACGGTGTGTCTGATAACTAGCTAAGAGATATTTGGTGATAAAAAGCTAGAAGCTAGATCGGCCCTGTTAACTAACTTCCACTAACAAAACACTACAAATGCCCTCTGCTTCAAGGGGTATAATGGTACAAAAAGCCTGCCACCCCCCCGCCAAAATCATAGCTTTAAAAACATTCTACAAGAGAAAAATAAGATTTTATAAGTTGTATTTTATAGTTTAAATACAACTATAAAAATGATCCATCCGTAAGAAGGAAACAGTTGATAACAGTTTTTATTATAGCCTGTTTCTCCCAAGAGGAAGCAAGCTAATAGAGGCTTTCAGTAATTAATAATTTACTTGTAATTTATTATTATTGGCATAATTCTTCTATCTCCACTTCATGCCCAACCCGCAATCCGTAGGAGTAATGTGGTATACACTGTAGCTATATTTCTTCAATTCCTTAAATTTTAGTGTTTAAACTTGCTATCAGGTAAAAAATTTATTCTAGGGTTACCTCACTGCCATGAAAATAATATAATCTAAAATTTTAGTTTTTTAAAAAAAGGTTTATTCATTTTCAGAGAGACAGCGAGAGAGAGTGACATAGTGTGTTGTCCCACTTATTTATTCATTCATTGGTTTATTCTTGTATGTGCCCTGACTGGGGATCAAACCCGTTACCTTGGCGTATAGGGACAGCGCTCTGACCAAACGAGCTACCTGGCCAGGGCCTAAATTTAAGTTTTTTAAAAACAGTTATACTTTTGCCCTGACTGGTGTAGCTCAGTGGGTTGGGTGTTGTCACACAAAATGAAAGGTCACTGGTTCCATTCTTAGTCAGGGCACAGGCCTGGGTTTGCAGGTTTGGTCCCCGAATAGAGCACATGTGAGAGGCAACCGATGGATGTTTCTCTCTCTCTCTTGTCTCCCTCCCTTCCCCTCTCTCAAAAAATAAATAATAAATACAATCTTTAAAAAAACAATTAGCCCGGTTGGTGTAGCTCAGTGGATTGAGCGCGGGCTGGGAACCAGAGGGTCCCGGTTCGATTCCCAGTCGGGGCACATGCCTGGGTTGTGGGCCGGGTCCCCAGTGAGGGCCATGTGAGAGGCAACCATGTATTGCTCTTTCTCCCTCCCTTCTCCTCTCTCTGAAAATAAATAAATAAAATCTTAAAAAAAAATTATACTTTTGCTATATGACATACCTTCCTGAAACTTGAGAATAAAAAATGTTCTAGGTCTTTACATTTGTAAATTTAATCTCCTATTAGTTCACATTTTCCTTTTTACTACAAGTTAACAATTTTAGGAAATAACCCCCAACACAAGTAGTTAAGCTGAAAAGACCAAGGTGTTCTCATTTGAGATGAATTTTAGGTAGTTAAAAAAATTAAAATATAGCCAAACATCTATATTCTAACGTGGTCTGATTAAATCTTCCAGGTTCTTCGGTTCTGTCCTCAACCCCTCCGCATTTTTCCCCTCTGTTTAAGGATATTTTCTGACATTCTGAGTGTTGTACATTAATAACTAAGAAAACAGCCCTGGCTGGTGTAGCTCAGTGGATTGAGCGCAGGCTGGGAACCAGGCAGTCCCGGTTCGATTCCCAGTCAGGGCACATGCCTAGGTTGCAGGCCAGGTCCCCCTGAGGGCCATGTGAGAGGCAACCATACATTGCTGTTTCTCTCCCTCTCTGTCTCCCTCCCTTCCCCTCTCTCTAAAAAAAGAAATAAAAATAAAATCTAAAAAAAAATAACTAAGAAAGCATAAAAAGCTACATTAGCCCGGCTGGTGTAGCTCAGTGGATTGAGCGCGGGCTGGGAACCAGAGGGTCCTGGTTCGATTCCCAGTTGGGGCACATGCCTGGGTTGCGGGCCAGGTCCCCAATGAGGGCCATGTGAGAGGCAACCATACATTGCTCTTTCTCCCTCCCTTCTCCTCTCTCTGAAAATAAAATAAATAAAATTTTTAAAAAAGCTACATTAAACCTTAATTTCCTCTTACACACAACTAAGATCCATCAAAAAAAAACAAACAACAAACCAACTGCATGGCAAAAGAACAGTAACAAAAAAACCAACAACAACCAAAATCCTGTCCTCTGGAAGCTTAAAATAGATAACAAAATCCATACAACACATAAAGGTTTTCTCTTCTTAGTTTTCTTCCAAAAATAATGAACATTTTGTACAGTATCCAACAGTTCATAAAGCACTTTCCCAATCATTAATTTGCTCCTATCTTCCTAAGAACACACATCTAGAATTTTTGGACTTGAGGGATAAGACAGAGACTGCTAGTCCGTTAACTCAGTATGTCATTACTTGTTTCACAAAAGTCCCCTAACTGGCCTTGCCAACAGTGCCCTAGAAGCCAGAACTGAGCCAACCTGTCCTCTCCTATTAGCTAATCCTGTCAAACCAGGCTGGCAGTGTGGCACTTCCTGTACCTCTATTTCAGCCTCCAGCTGAATAGTACCTGTCACACGTAAACTTCGGTCACCTTCCTTCAGTCCTTGCTATGGTTTTTTACACTGTTCCTCCACCTACACAGCCGCCCTTCCCTCAGAGCATCAGGGCTCCCTTGTCTTCCAGGACCCATCCCCCAAGTCATCCCCTTTCAGGAAGAAAGCCTCTCAGAATGGGGAAAGATCTGACGGGCATAGGGAGGCCCTCTGTATCTTTTCAGTGGGAAACAAAAGGATTGAATGCAAGAAGCTCATGTACTCAGTCCAACATCAACTTGGCTACACAACCTTCGCATCCTAGATGCCTAGTACCAGCACCTGCGGAGGGGAGAGAAGCCTCAGGTCCATCCGCACCAGCTTTTCATCTCCAGAGACTGGCACCCCCTGCTCCTCCCTCCCACTTCCTTCTGAGTCTGATCAAGGTTCAGGCTCTCACCTACTCAGTCCAACATTAAACCAGAACTCCCTTCATCTGCTCCAAGGCTTCAGATATATACAGCTGGGTGTTTGGGGTTGATAATGACCTTTGTACACATTTTCCTATTTGGCTCCCTAACTTGCATTCTGAGACAGGTAATCATGAGTTATGTGTAACTTCTACCTCTGATAATGCAGTTTCTGACTAAGCGGGTCACTGGAATACCATCTTTGTTAACAGAAGTATTCACTGTGCAGTGAACATTCAAGCAAGTTATCTATCTACTGCTGCTCTAGAGACAAACTGGAATCTAGAAAAATCACTAGCTGATAGTCATATGTTTTTCTAATTTTATTTATTTATTTTTTAGAGAGAGAGGAAGGGAGGGGGAAAGAGATGGGGAGAAACATCGATGCGAGAGAGAAACACTGACTGGCTGCCTCTTGCACGTACCCAGACAGGGGACTGAATGCCTCACTTAGGCATGTTCCTTGACCAGGAATCGAACTGTCAACCTTTCGCTTTGTGGGATGGTGCCCAACCCACTAAGTCACGCCAGTCAGGGTGATAGCCATATGTTTTTAACTACATATGTCAATACTTGACCAAAGCTAAGAAAGTAAACAAATGCACTAAATGAATCATCTTAGTCTTTCCAAAAAAAATGGATAAACTCTAGATTTTAACCAACAAATAAACTTCTGTCCACTCTAGGGTTATTTAAGTCTTTTCAAGCAGAGGAAAAGCTAATTTATGGTAATAGTTGAGAACATGCCTCTACTGAGGTTTGCATTAACTACCTTTGTTTTATGGATATTTCATCAGTCCATACATAATTCAATCCAACCCCACAAAACTCTTCCACAACTCATTAATAATATAATTATCATCAGAAAGATCTTGTTGAGCATGATGCTTTATCAAACTGAAAAGGTGCATGTATTTCTTAAGTTATTCAGTCTTCAGGTTTCTGAATAGAAAGCATTTGCAGTGGAAGCTTTTTATTACACAAGCCGTATTTCGGGTCCTTGTCAGATAATTCAAACATGTGTTGACAGGCCCTGCTGACAGGTCACAAAATTTCACAAAATTACTTTATAAATTCAAATATAAGATATGGCAGCCTCAATTTGGGGAAGCTCACTTTTGTGATCATGATGAAGATCAAGCTACCATTTCTCAATGTCGAATTATAAAACTAATTGTGTGCAGTATCTTTAATATAAAACCCTTCAAAATTGCTATTTCTAGCACTCTTTAAAACACTTCACCCTGGCTGGTGCGGCTCAGTGGACTGAGCGCCGGACTGTGAACTGGGAAGGGGGGTGTGTTCACTGGTTTCCTAGTCAGGGCACAGGTCTGGGTTTGCCGGCTGGGTCCCCTTCCTCTCTTTCTCCCTCCCTTCCCCTCTCTCTGGAAATAAGTAAATAAAATCTTTAAAAAAAAACCAAAATATTTCATTTTAAATGTGGGGGTATCATTACTTTTACGAAAGAATTCAAGATTTTTTTGCAATTTCATTTTATGTAATTTTACTTCAAAAGAAAAAAAGCTATACAAAAATTAAGTACTGAAGTATTTAAAAGGTAACTACTGATATTTGCAATCACTTTGAAATACATTGAAAAATAAGATGGAACAACAGATGAAGAGATGGACAGAAATGTGATTACAAAAGCAGAGTAAAATGTTAACTATAGACTTTAGGTGGTGGGTACATAGATGCTCACTGCATAATTCTTTCAACTTTTCTGTATATTTGAACATTTCCATGATATAATATTGGAAAGAAAAATAGCTTAACATCCCTAAACTTGATGCTTACAGAAGCTTCTGTGCTCTTAAGATTAAGAACTAGCAGGAAATATAATAGCACAAAATGATTTAAGAAATATTATATGAAATAGGATACAAAATTATTAATATAGTATTATGGCAACCATGTAACATACATGTAGAAAAATAACAAAAAGAGCTATACTATAAAAATATTAATAAAATTGTCCTAGGGTAGTAGGAGTATATGAGTTATTTCCCCACCTCTATTTGTCTAACTTTCTGCACTATAATTGTATTTGTAAATGTTTTCTATGCACATATAAATACACACATGTAGCCCTGACTGGTTGGCTCAATGGATTGAGCACTGGCCTGAGGATGGAAAGGTTGCCGGTTCAATTCCCAGTCAGGGCACATGCCTGGGCTGAAGTTTCAGTCCCAGTTGGGGCACGCACGGGAGGCAGCTGATTGACATTTTTCTCTCACATCGATGTTTCTCTCCCTCTCTTCCCCTCTCTCTAAAAAGAAATAAATAAAATCTTTGGAAAAATTATTTTTTCAAGTATAAAAAATGAGGGAGGGGGGACTGGAGTACCTAACTTTAAGAAAATAAACAAAATATATTTTGTTTAAAAAAAAAAAGACTTTGGGTTTACCTAATTCTCACATCCTCACCTTGGATTTTATTTTCTTGTTTTTGATTCAAATACAGATATATGAGTCAACTGTGAACATAAATGCACCAAATCAACAATGCTGTATCACTTTTTATTCACATCCTGGTAATGTATTAAAGTAATGAACAGACTTAGCTGACATAGCAAACTGCAGTGCCTTATTATTCTTAGAATTCATAAACAGAGGTAATATTCATAATGCAAGAAAGCACACAAACCAGTTTAGGAGAATATAACCTATGTGTGCTCTAACTGTTTAAAGAATCAGTACGAGTTAAATCAAATGTCTAATACATGGCCTCTTTCTAGTCTCTAGCCTAATTTCCTCTACCTAGGCGATTCTAGTAGGTTGAGCGCTAGTCATTTTGAGATGGCGGCAAGAGCCATGTTAAGTCATCAGCCTCCTTGAGTCACAAGGGGTCACGTGGATTAGAGACCAAGGCACTGACTGAAACAAGTCGCTCCATGTCTCGGAGCCTCACTCTCCTGCTCTATAAAAGCTGGGACTGCTGAGGTCCCTTTTCAGGTCAAAAATTCTTGGACTTTCAGGCAACAGGGAAAACAGGCTCTGAGAAACCGAGCAAGGAACAGGTCTCCTTGAACTCCACCCAGCCTATCCCTGGACACAGAACACCTGGCAGCATAACACACACGTTCGTGAAGGGAATAGCTCCATAGAATGCTCTGCCCCCCAAAAGCACCTTGAGATACAACGTGGAAACAAGCAGACATGAGATCACCCCGTATGACTGATCATGAGATTCATCCTCATTACAGGGCTTTTTTGAAAAAATCTAGGCAATTCCCCCTGCCCCCACCCTTGACGGACTCTAGACACACTATTAATTTCATTTTCAAAGTTCTGAATAAAGATGGCAGAAACACTTATTGAATATCATGAAGAAAAAACAAAGGTAATACCTGGATATATTTACTGTTTTCTTCTTATCTACTTTAATTATAAGTGATTTCTTCCTAAGAGTAAGGGATGAAGGTTTCACATCAGGTTTACTTTCATCGAGTTGGTTCCTGGAGGATTTGCTCTCTTTCCTGCCATTCCGTTCTTTCTTTATTTTCATCCTGTGTTTACCATTAGAGGTTCTCAAACCAACATTTTTACTTGAATGAGCAGAGGCAGTGCGGTCTTTCTTAGATGACTTTAAAGATTTTCTGTGCTTCCCACCTTCGGTCTCTCTCCTTCTTCTAGTATTTGAGCAACTGGACTTTCCATTGTCATTTTGAGAAGTGTTTTTTCTATCTTCCTCCTTAGAATATCTCTGAGTTTTTCTATCAGAAAAGTCCTGGACCCCGTGTGAGGTCTTGCGACGTTTGTGGCGAGATTCCCTGGATGCCTTGGTTGCTGAACTGATCTCTGGGGGTCTCTTCTGACCACGTCGATGAGCTTGGCATCTAGGGTTGCGATGACCTTTCTTCTCCTGGTGAGGTGAAGGGGGACGCCTCGGCTTGCACTGAGGGTTTCTGGACGGCTCTCTGTGTTCATCTCTCTCCACGCCTGTATGTCTTTTGGATGTGTGTCCATGTCTTCTGGAATCACGATCCTCAGTACGCCTGTGGTGACATAAAACAGTTTATACTTGCACTACAGAGAATAAAGTGAGAACTTATAGGTGTGGAATGTTGGGTAGCATGGCTTTAAATGCAGAATGCAGTGGACAAAGTTAACCTATAATCCTTCAAGCCAACTCACAGAGGTTCATTAGAGAGGAAATGCCATCTTATTTATAAATACACAAGCCTTCAACATACTTTACTCTAAAGCAAATACTTCACTCCTACCAGTCGAACTAACTACATTACAATGCTTTTTATCTTTTCTGAAAAAAAGCTTTTCAAGGTGGTTATCTTCAACTATAAAGCAAACACACTTTTTCACTTGAGGCTTTATATCAAATTACCCAGGTTTAATGTTTTCTTATACCTCTTCTGAAAAGAGCTCCTTTTCTCAAAATCTTCAGAGCCTCTTCTAAGAGAGTGAGAATATTTTTCATCTCGTATCTTCTGGGACCTCAGCTCATCTTCATGCTGCTTTCCTTCAAATCTAGAAGAATCTTCTGTTGACCTCTGAGGTGATTTCCCTCTTTTTCCACTTCTTCGACTTCTGTGGTCGTAAGGAATAGCCCTTCCTTGCATGTGAGGAGGATAATAATTCCACCAGTACTGTTGGTAGTAATCACCTTCTGAGTATCTGGGCAGATATCTGTTGCCATCCTCTCTTCCTGGCATATATGCTTGGTAAGGCTTGTAAGAATAAAATTTGTCTAAAACGCTTCTTGTGTTTGGAGAAGGTGATCTTTGCTTACGAAATCGGTAATATGTATTTTCATGAGAAGGATTCCTTGGTCTACTCTGTCCATTCTTGTGCATCTTCCAAGGGGTGGATCTGTTCGGATCCTTCCTGTGGTCATAGCCATGACACCCTTGGGAATATCTTTGCTTGTAGTGTTCAGACTTTCTAGGTGCTGGTGATAAAGGCCTATATAAACAAACACAGGAAAGTTTTGTTCATTTAAAAGCAATAAACTATTTGTCTTAACATGACTTATCCAAATAAAAGAGTTGTTTTCGACTGTTTCTTCCACGCAAATTAAATTCATCAATGTGCTATATGCACATTTTAAATTGTTCAGGTGGGGCTCTGATTACACATGCCCCAATTCAATATGCACACTCTTTCCATCTGAACTAATATATCCCGTGTTAAAAAGGGCTGAGCACGCCCATCCTGTTGGAGGAGGACCAGCTTAGGTACAGAGGAAACTCCATTTTGTTTTTTTTTTTAAATATATTTTATTTATTTATTTTTAAGATTTTGTTTATTTCTTTTTAGACAGAGGGGAAGGGAGGGAGAAAGAGAGGGAGAGAAACTGCAATGTGTGGTTGCCTCTCACGTGGCCGCCGCTGGGGACCTGGCCTGCAACCCAGGCATGTGCCCTGACTGGGAATCGAACCAGTGCCCCTTTGGTTCGCAGCCCGCGCGCAATCCACTGAGCGACACCAGCCAGGGCGCAAACTCCACTTTGGAAGACTGCTGACAGCGAAGTTCTGGCAAAGGACTGGTCAGCAAGAGCTTACATCAGGTTCAATGCTCAGGTAAGAAAAAGGCAGAAGGGCAATGAATCGATGCTTCTCTCTTGCACTGATGTTTCTCTCTTTCCCTTCCTCTCTCTCTCTCTCTAAAAGCAATGGAAAAAAAACTGTCCTTGGGTGAAGATAAAAAAAAAAAAGAAAGGAAAAAGGCAGAAGGAGGGCTGGATCCATACTAATAAATATGTAGGAGAAACTCTGGCAGATTGAACATAACCTCTGAAATTAAATTAGATTCTAAGAGTTTAAGGCCACAAAAACTCAAACTCAGCCCCGAAACTGACCCCAGTTTTTCCAACTGTCTATTCTCTCTACTAAGGCTGTATGAAGGAGCAAAAAATACATCTTTAAATGGTGTGTGCAGGTGGGCGGGGGGGCGGGAGAAGAGGGTCTTAAGACTCGAACCTCGTGCTTAGTTCCTCCATAAATATTACTAACATAGGCAAGTCGCCCTTCTCTCCCAGACCTACTCCCTTACACATGGAATGAAAGATGTGTAACTGTGGCGAATGTGTTTTGACGCTGCTAAAATGCTCTCCGGGGACAATACATCCTTTGTGTAGCCACCTTCTCTAACACCTCGGTGCTGTCAACATTCAGCCTTTCATTCTCACCGAGGAGGAAGACTTCTGTATCCAGAGAAACCAGGCGGCCCCAGTTACTCAGCCTTCAGGATAAGAGTGAGGAGCCCCACTATCTGGAACACAATGAAGTTCAATTTTGCCCCTGGGGACATTTCCTCCCATCTGACCCGTCTGATCTCCCCACCTCCTCCCTGAGGGTTTAGTATCTTCTCATCAGTGAAGCTGCTTGCTGCCCTTGCAGCTTTGTTATTACTCCCTCTTCAGAAGCTGCCTCAGAGTTAGAACCATGAGTGAAAACTCTTTTCCATTCGATGACCTGCCTGTGTACTCCCTGAAGGAAAGGAGGCAGACTCAGCTTCCCCACATAATAGCGAGATTTATATACCTGACTCGGCAATACGTCCCTCTAAAATCGCCAAGCTAGATGTACCGGCAAGTGTGTTATTGAGCTAAAGCTAAAGCTCTGTCAGCCAGCTGGCTGCACCTCCTCATCGTAGCAAAAAGCAACTGGAGCCTCTGAGGACTTTCTGGAAGGTTTAACTTCTTCCACTGCTAGGGAGAAAAGCTAGCAGCCAGAGGCTGAGGTTTTCCAGACTGGACCAAATATTCAATCTCTCACTGTAATCCACGCCTCACCTTAAATACACTTTGATATGGTATTTCACTTCAGTTTTACTGTATAGAGCCCCATTCTTCAGAAGGGGACTGCTGGAATGGTTGCTATCATTTTTGGTTCTCCTAGAGGGAAAAAGAGACCCACGGAGTCTTGGGAGACAATTCTCCATGGGTCTCTGCATTCTGCACACCTTGGGAGCAGAGGCACTGACAGCTTTCGTTCCAAGGCAAACGGCCTGGGAAGAGGGAGCTGGGGCCTCCCCCAGGGGCAGAGGGCCTATCTGGTTGATATACAGGATAATAAGATCGTGTCTCCTCCAACGCAAAGCCCCTTGTGGGACTTGGGTTCCTCAGCTATGTCATCACCCCAGCGCGAAGCTTGACAGGTTCTTTTATGCCCCCTCACCAGGGCCTATGACAAAAGGGTGACACAAAATGGCCTCTGTGATGCCCTCCATGTGAAAACCATTCGCTTCTTTACAGTCTCCTTTTTTTAAAGCTCCTCCCCATTACAATTTGCTCTTATGAACTCCAAGTTAAAATTGCTGAAGAAATGATTGATCAGTCATTGTAGAACTGTAATGAAAACAAGTACAATGGCCAAATCATATTAACATGAAAAATCTTGGTCTGCCTTGTGGATGTAATTATGGTCCTTTTTAAGAGTCTCAGCTCTGTGCCTTTGCTCCTGCTGTCCCCCTGAACTGGAATACTTTTTCTTTTTTTAATCTTCACCCGAAGACAAATTTACTGATTTTAAGGTGAGGGGGGAGAGAGGGGAAGGGGAGGGGGGAGAGAGGGGAAGGGGAGAGGGGAGAGAGAGAGAGAAACATCAATCAGCTGCCTCCTGTATGCGACACTACCAGGGATGGAAGGATGGAACCCGCAACCTTTTGGTGTACGGGACAACGCTCCAATCAAGGGAGCCACCTGGCCAAGGCTAACTGGAATACTTTTCTTCTCTCTTTCTGCCTTTAGAAATTCTACTCACCCTTAAATGGCCAGCTAAAATCTCATCTCTTTTTTGAGACGTTCTTAGTATACCCCCCTTTCCCTTCCACAAAAGCAGAATTTTCCCCTGCCTGTGCACCCGTAACACTTTGTCTCAGTTAGTTGCACCACCCTTTCCCCACCTGATATGGTGTCAATTTCTCCAGTCAGCCTGTGTGCTTGCTGAGGGCTCCTAAGGTTTTGTATTTGCCTTTGTAGCCTCAGAACTTCCCAGTAGCAGATATGCAATAAGTACTAGTTGAATTCTTGCAATCTAATTATATATACACGCTTCATACCACCAAGTTGGAAAGAAGAGAGCTGAACTATAATTGAGCTGTAAAACTCTATTATTCTGCCATGAAGAAATAGGAAACTCTTAATTTCTTCCAACATATTGATTATCAAAAAATAAAATAAAATACACCTTGAAAAGTTCTAAACCACTTACTGCTACAAAAACATGGAACACTTTCGAAGATGTTTCTCACTCTCCCTGGCTGTGGCCATTGCGTTTCTTTTTATTATGGATTAATTCTAGCTGCTGGCCATAATTAAAGAAAGATGTCAGCTCCTAGAAATACAACCTCTAAGACTGTAAAGTACCTACTGTGAATAACCATGTCCTGTGAGCTCATTAAAATAAACTCTTAATGATATAACAGGGTGCAGCAGGGGGGGTGGGGGGCCCAAATAGGGATCTGTAATGGGGTCCAGAACTCAGGGTGTCCAGGAAATATTAAAAAAAAAAAGGATGTTCTCAGCCCCACAAGTATGAACTGGGGGATGGGACACATGGAGCAGGGCCATTGAGAGTTGTTCCGCATAGCAGCAGTTCTGCAAATAACCTCAGGCATGGTCATTTAACATACCTATAAGTTTTCACTGGTTTCATCGATACCTTAAATAGCTGTGGCTGTGCTTTGAGCCAGGGAGATGGGAGTGACTTCCAACCAGGATGTAACTGGGAGGCAACTCCCGTGGTTACAGCGGCCTGCACGTGAGCTTGGAGATGATTCGCTCCAAGCCACAAGGCCACGCCTGCCTGGACTTACTATGGCAGCCCAGAAAGCTGGGGAAATACGGGAATGCTGGCAGTTGTAGCCGATTGTGGGAGGAGCTGGAAATGGGGCTGCAGAGGAAGATTGGTGCCAGGATTTAAATCCAGCGCAGCAGCCACGCTAGGAGGGGCCCACTTGGCTTTTGGCAAGAAAGGGAGAACCACGCAGCTTAGGAAGCTGAAAAGCAAGATGTAGCAGTGATGCAGAGCTCTGTCTTAGCAGTTTGGAAGAATGCAGGAGAGACACTGCAGGAAGGAAAGGGGTGAAAAGACTCTTGCTGGTGGGCCGTGAGAAGGTGCCACACAAGTTTGGATTCAGAACTGGAGATCGTGGCAGTGACACAGCTGATGGTGCTGGGAACTGAGGGAGGCCTGCCAGCTAAGCACGGATTACTGGGAAGAACTGGGGGCTACCTGATCCACGGATTTCTATTTCTTTTCCTGAGATATGGTACCCCTGATTGGGCAAAGGGGGAAGGAAGGACTGGGTGTTTGTGGGTGTTTAAGGGACTTTGGGATGTTAATGAAGACATTAAGTCACTACTCCAAGTCTGTATAACCTTTGAATAAATAATTCCTTTCCTTTTCACCAATCTCTGACATCGAGAGCTGTAATTCCCTGGCGGCAGGCAAGGCGAACCTAGTACAGGGGTACCCCGGGAGAAGAGGGGGTCCATTCGATAACAGTATATTGCCCCCTTCCCAGGTCCGTTCTGTAACAATGATACCCGTGAACTGAAAGTCAAAGTACATCTCAAATCCAAGCTTGCCCTGCTAAACTAAGAATTGCTCACCTCTGTTTCCCCCTGGGAGATGATTTGGAGTGTGATTGTGCCATCCTTTGTTGTCACGTGAGTCACTATCCACTTTTTACACTGCAAAGAAACACAGTATTACCAAGTGTATAGAAAGAGCCTGCAATCTGCTCTAAAAACAGTGAATGCCACGGGCCAAAAACTTACTTAGGCCCACTATGCCTCAGTTCCCTCATCTGTAAAGTGAGGATGATAATAACCCACTTCAGTGCAATGTTGTGAGCATGAAATGATTAAATCAGGGGTGAGCGAACATTTTCTGCAAAGGGCCAGGCAGTCACTATTTTAGGCTTTGCGGGCTATATGCAGTCTCTATGCATCTTCTTTTTAAAACAACCCTTTAAAAATATAAAAACCATTCTTAACTCTAGTTCTTCCCCCACAACACACAAACAGGCCCCAAACACCAAATGCAGTACAGTTTGATGATCCCCGAGTTGACTCACGAAAAGAGCTTAGAAGAGTGCTTGGTGTACAGCAACTGCCAAGTAAATGTTCCAAAAGTGGAAAAAATTACCCAGAATTCTTCTGAGTATAACCACTACTACCCTCCTGTCTTTTGCCGTGTACATAAACAATTCATGTAATCAGTCAAAATGTTTAAGAATATTTGATGGTATCTCTTGCTTTTTAAATTGTCAAATAATAAGAATTACAATGCCCAATTATAGTACTCAATTGCTACCTAACTTTCACTGGATAAATATATCAAAACTTAATTAACCATGATTAAACATTTAGCTTGCTTCTGATTTTTTCCTAAAATTATGCCAAATAAGTACATTTTAAAAGACACAGACTTGACTTTTTAAAAGATATACTTCAATCTTGAAAAGGAACTGATGGCCTTAGGAACTGAATTTTAAAAATATGTGGCCAGGGTATAATCTTCTATACTACCTAGCATTTACATTTAAGTAACTCGCCTCAGTTCTGATACTATCGTGTAATTAAGTAGTTCTCAACTTACTGGCCCCAAACCTCTGGTAGCTTTCAAAATTATTGCCATAGGTCCAAGAATAATACATACATCCACTACGCACATAGAATGTAATATGTCTCATATATTCTAACCCCCATTTTAAAAATTTCTGAAGATAACTATGGTGACTGTTAAAATATAAATGGCTTCTTGCCACCATGTAGTTTTTCTACTGCCTGATACAGAAAGTACAATTACTATTATGTTGGCATAGGTTTGAAAAGGGAGTCTTCATCAACATTTGTAGACTATTGTTATGATGAAATTCAGAAGAAAGTAAAAGCATATAAGGTCAAAGGACTTAAATTAGATCACTCACCAGAAGTACATTCAATTCAATTCACTCAGTCATTACACTGCTTCTTTCCAAAATGAATTTGAAGTGAGAAAGAACAATTAGTTCAGGTGTACTATGAAATTAAGATATTAAAGGGGAAAGTGCTTACTTAGTAACTACAAATATCAAAATGCATTCATTCAACAAATGGTACTGAGCTCATATTATTTGCCAGGCACTGTTCTGAGGATACAGCAGTGAACAGAAATAGACAAAAATTTCTTCCATCCCAAACCTTATATTCTTCTGAAGGAGCTTATAATTTAACTAAAGAAGCTTTGGGTATCAGTTCATACCTACAAAACCAAACAAAAATAATAAAGCCAAAGGTTGTCTGCTCTGACCAGTGTGGCTCACTTGCTTGGGGGTCCATCCTACAAAGCAAAAGGTCGCAGGTTCAATTCTGGTCAGGGCACATACATAGGTTGCGGGTGTGGTCCCAGTTGGGGCAGGTACAAGGGGCAACCGGTCTCTTTTTCTATCTCACATCGGCATTTCTCTCCCTCCCTTCCCCGGTCTCAAATACATACATACATACATACATACATACATACATACTTACAATATATTTTTTAAAAACCTGAAAGTTGTTGGGGGGGCAGACACTGAATATTCTTCTTGGTGATGATGAAAAAGCATAATTTTTCTGGTAGGTAAAGTTTTTTCATTTTATTTTTTGAAAAACAGATTTACTGAGATATAATTCACATACTATGTAATTCACCTATATAAAATGTACAATTCAACTTTTAGTATATTCACAAGAATGTACATCCATCATCACAATCCAATTTTAGATCATTTTCATCCCTTCTAAAAGAAACCCTATTGGCAATCTCTCCACATTTCTCCCCTACTTTTATAAGCCCCTGCCTGCAAACCACAAATCGACTTTCTGTTTCTATGGATTTGCCTATCCTAAACCTTTCATATAAACAGTATCATACAATGTGCAGTCTTTTGGCTTCTTTCCCCCAGTATGACATTTTCAATCCCTGTTTTACTGTGTATCAGTACTTTATTTATTGTAGCTAAATATTATACCATTTTATGGGTATACCACATTGTGCTTATTCATTCACCTCTCAATGGACATTTGGGCTGTTTCTATTTTTGGTTATTATGCATCATGCTGCTATGAACATTTGTGTGTAAGTTTCTGTGAGGACATGTTTTTATTTCACTCCTAGTATATACACCTAGGAGTGAATTGCTGGGTCATACGATAACTGTCTCATTTTTTGAGAGACTTATACATTTTTCCAAGCAATTCCATCATTTTGCATTCCCACCAGCAATTGCATGAGGGTTCCAATATTTCCACATGCTCACCAACATTCGTTATTGTCTGTGTTTTTTATTATAGCCATCCCAGTGGGGGTGAAGTGGTACCTCAACTGTGGTTTGGATTTACATTTCCTTAATGATGGGTAATCTTCCAATATGTAAGAAATTATAGAACTAATCTGGCCTACTTTCCTTTAACCTAATAATTTCAGTTTAAACTTACTATTCCAAGATAATAATTTAAAAGAAAAAAGTAGTTATATGTACTCAGATGTTTGTAGCAGTTTTATAATAGGAAAGAAAACCACTCAAACTAATTACAACCCAAATGCCAAACAATCAGTAAAATATTAAACAAATCGGAAATGTATGTTTCTAGTCAGTTGCTTCCTACCTTTCTCCCAGACTTACGTACGTCTTTTCCACCACACCACACTGCTTGCTTTTCTCTGATTAGGCCATGCTGCTCCTGCTACATACCGTAGTTTTTGGACCATAAGACGCACCTAGGTTTTAGAGGAGGAAAAGAAGAAAAATTTTTGAAGCAAAAAATGTGGTAAAATATTTAATAACATAAATAACATTCAGACTATAATTCTGCTACATTCGGACTATAAGACACACCCCCATTCTCCTCCCAAATTTGGGGGGGGTGCATCTTATAGTCCGAAAAATAAGATAGATGGCCTTTCCTCACTCTGCCTGACAAACCCCTATCCTTTCAGAATTTTTTGACCATCATATCCCCTGGGATTCTTTCCGTGAGTTTATTCTACCCGCCCCCACACTCCACCACCCCCTCAGTTTCTTTCTTCTTGGGAATTCTGGGTTTACGCTGTGATTATTTCAATACATTGTGATTATTTACTTAAATAATTATATTTATTTCAATAGGCAAAAGACTCCAAATAGCATACAAACTCAAATGACTTACGGACATCTGAGATGTTCAATCTCATTAGTCATCGACTAAACATGAATTAAGATCATAAACTTAAGATCATAAGCATTCCACACCCATCAAATTGACCAAAACAAACAAACAAAAAGTTAAGTTGTATATTCCGGAGTGTTAGTGAGGATGTGGAACCAATAGGGACTCTCATATACTGCTACGTACACATTTAGGTAAGTATAACCAATTTGGAAGGCGCTGAGTGCACCTGGTAAAGTTGAGCATGCTTGTATTCCATAGCCCAGCAATTCCACTCAGAGACATACCTTAGAGCAATGGTTCTTAAACTTCAGTGTATGTCAGAATCACCCAAAGGCTCATTGCCAGGCCCCACCCCAGGGCTGGGCCCCACCTCTAGCAAGTTCCCAGGTGATGCAGGTGCCCATGCTGCTGGTCTTGGAACTACAGAACTACTGATTTAAAGGGGAAAGGTGGAAGTCACTTGGGAGAAAATGTTTACAAGTGAGATTTACTGACTACATGATAAAAAGAACTGTTAGGATATATTTCTTTACTAATATTAAAATTAGCTTTATGGAAATTCAAACTATTTACTCAGAAGGAATGAATTTTATTGCATATAAATTATAGCTCAAAGCTGCAAAAAGAAAAGCAAGCTTTGAGTGATGCAAATGCTCTAAGATTAGGTCAGATATTATGGAGATGGTTGTACAACTCTGCAAACACACTAAAAAACCATTGAATTGCACACTTTAAACCTATATATTATATGTCACTAAAGCTGTTTCTTAAAAAGTTAACTTTGTGCCCTGGCTGGTGTAGCTCAGTGGATGGAGCACGGGCTGCGAACCAAAGGGTTGCTGGTTCGATTCCCAGTCACGGCACATGCCTGGGTTGCAGGCCAGGTCCCCAGTGGGGACTACGTGAGAGGCAAACACACATTGATGTTTCTCTCCCTCTCTTTCTCCCTCCCTTCCCTTCTGTCTAAAAATAAAATAAATAAAATCTTAAAAAAAAAGTTAACTTTGTTTGCAATTGCTTAGTGCATGTCAGCTAGTAATGAAAAGTACCAGCTCAATGGCTTGATGGATAAGAAAGGAGAGTTCATTTAAACCTTAGAGTCTTCGCTAAGAATGGTTTTTATGTTATTTTATTTTTTAAGATTTTATTTATTTATTTTCAGAGAGAAGGGAGGGAAAAAGAAAGGGAGAGAAAGAAAAACATCAATGTGAGAGAGAAACATCAGCTGGTTGCCTCCTGTACGCCCCCAGTCAGCAACCCAGGCATGTGCCCTGACTGGGAATTGAACTTGCAACACTTCGGGGCGGTTTTAACATTTTTAAAGGGTTGTTAAAAAAAAATAATATGTGACAGAGACTACACTAGCCCACAAAGCCCTAATATTTACTACGTTAGGTAAATATTTTATTTACTGGTGCTTTACAGAATAAGTTTGCTGACCCCTGATTTAAACTAACTTCCTTGTGACTAGTAAAGTTAATCAAAGAAAACCAGCTTTAGGAGGGGGGTAGGGAGGGGCAGAGAGAGGGAGAGGAAGGGAGGGAGTAGAGAGGGAGGGGAGGGAAGGGCAGAGAGAGGGAGAGGAAGGGAGGGAGGAGAGAGACTGAAACACCAACAGATTTTGTTCCTGGGGAGATGTCAATAACAGAAGACACATTCATTTATACTGCTACTTCGGAGTGAACTGTGCAGGGCTGGGCAGTGAAGACATCTGCCCTTAAACATAGGCAGATCCCCCCTCAGGAGGATGCTGATGGCCAAAAAGGCCACAACACTGGAGCATTCCTCCTGGAGCTGAAAGACCAGCTGCAGTAATTCTCCTTTTCCTCTCACAACATGGCCTTCTCCTCTTCACGACATCCTTCCAATCACCACACAACCTCCGGCAATTCTCCCAGCTCTCAGGAGCTACAGCCCTTGGGGCTACCAACATCTCCCTCCTATTACAGTGACACTTCTCACAGGGCTGCCCTTAAACCACAGTCATTCTCTCAATCCTTCTCTTCCCATTCTTTTTGTTTAATTTGGACTGCATTTATTTATGTTGCAGCCATGGGGCTGTGGATGAAATCTTTATTTTTTTATTAACATCTTTTTCAATTGCAGTTTACATTCAGTATTACTTTATATTAGTGTCAGGTGTATAGCATGGCGGTTAGACAATCATGTACTTTACAAAGCAATTCCCTGATATTTCCAGGGCCTGCCTGGAGGCATACATAGTTATTGCACTACTACTGATTATATTCCCTATGCTGCACTTTACATCCCTGTGACTATTTTGTAATTACCGATCTGTCCAATTACAAAATGGGCGAAGGACCTGAACAGGCACTTCTCTAAAGAGGACATAGAAATGGCCCATAGACATATGAAAAGATGCTCAGAATCACTGATCATCAGAAAAATGCAAATTAAAACCACAATGAGGTATTGCCTCACACTTGTCGGAATAGTGGCTATCATCAATAAATCAACAAACAACTAGTGCTGGCGAGGCTGTGGAGAAAAGGGAACCCTAGTGCACTGTGGGTGGGAATGCAGACTGGGGAAGCCACTGTAGAAAACAGTATGGAATTTCCTCAGAAAACTAAAGATGGAACTGTCTTCCCATTCTTGCTTGGGCCCTCATCAATCTGGCTTTCTACTCCACCACTGCATCAAATGGCTCTAGTCAAAATCACTAATGAAATCCATGTTGCTACATCAAATGGTTTTGGTTCCTCCTCCTCCTGGACCTATGGAGACAGGATAGTAACAAGCTAGGAAAATTCCTTGGCCAGTGAAATAGGGAAACAGATAGATGGCTGAACACAATGGTCCAGCAATTTACAAGCCCAGCAATTGACAGCCAGGTGCAGATGGTAACCGGGGTGGAAGGTGCCCAGTGCCTGGTGGGGGGCAAAACTGGGAAAACAAGGACTTACCCCCAGGGAAACCTCTCCTCCCCAGGCTTTCTTCCTGGAGATAACATCTAGGTCTCAGAAAAGTAGCGAAACCAGGTGGGTAACACCAGAACCAACTGCAATGAGAGGAGAAACTCCTGCCTTGTCACTGACCAATCAGTGGAGACCATGACCCTGAAAGGGCATACCTGGAAATCTGATGGAACATTCCATTGAAACCCTCCTAGTCCCCCGCTAAGATTCCTGCCTGCAAGCAAGAGATAAAAGCCTCCAGAAAAAGGAGCCAGGCAGGCTATAAACATGTCCAAGAAAAAGTCCGACCTCCCTCCAAAATCTCCCACTCCTACAGTCTGCCTCACCTCAGTAAATAGCAGCTGCATCCTTTGAGTTTTCAACAAAGAGGAAACATACATGTCCAATAAACATAGAAAAAGAAAACCAACCCTACCTAATGAGGAAAATAAAATTAAAACAAGATACCATTTCATACTTATGCGATATGCAAAAATTTTAAAGTCTGATATCCCTGTGTGTTTACAAGAAAATAGAAAAGGAGTTCCTCAATGGAGGGAAATTCCTCCCCCCACAACCATGAAGCAGAAAGAAAGTATAAATCTGTAGTCCAAACACAATAAATAGAAGCTGAAGCACTTAAGGATATTTAAAGACAACAAAAAACCTCACTTTGAATCAGAAATTTTAAAACTTCTTCAGAAATAAAACAAAAATCAGTTATCTCAGAAGTGAAAAACAAATAATAAGGTTCCCAAGACAGAATAAACTTAAATGATAATTTCATAAGGGACACTGAAGAAAGTCATGAAAACGACCAAGAAAATGAACATGACTTTGCCGGGAAAGATGGAGAGTAAGTAGGGGAGAAGGAAGACATAAAGAAGGAATAATATTTGTATTAGTATAGTCCCAGAGAGAAAAACTAACAATAAAATGGAACTAATATTAAAAAATGTAATTCAAGAAAATGTTCCAGAAATTTAAAAAAAAAGGCCTGAATCTACATACTTGAAGGGCTCACCAGATACTTGGGAAAATTACCCTCAACAATCAATTCTGAAATATAGTTTAGTAAAAACTATTTGATTTCAAAGATAAAGATAAAACCCCCCAGACCTTTAAGTAACAAAAATAAATAATTTACAAATGCAAACAAAATTAGACTAGCATCAGATATTTTAAAACCAACATACAAAGTAAGGCAACAAAGGACTGGCATTTAAAATTTAAAAAATCAAATCAAATCAATAAAAGTAGGTGTAAGCCAAGGATTTTATATCCATCAAGTTGTCTCTTAACTATCGAGGCTACAGAAAGAAAAGGTTTCAACATATAAGAACATAGAGAATATCTGCATTTACTAGTCCTCCCTGAGGAATCTACTACAGGATGAACTTCATTCAACCGAATGACAACTGAGAACACATCAGCAAAGTAGACAGCGAGCATTTTAACATAATGGAAGTGTACACGTGAGACATTAAAAGAAAGATGGAGATGAGAGTGGAAGACTAGTGTAAAACTGTTGCATACTGAGAGCAGAAAAGTTACAACTAAAAAAATGGGAGAAGAGACAGCTAAAGAGAATAGTGAAAGCTCAATGTTGTGTGGGTTTAAACATACTGAGAGGGAAACATGATAAATCAGATATTAAGAGGTTAAACAAATCAACACACACTGCTGGGATGCCTGGATGTCCTCAAGCAAAAGAAGAAAGTTCCTACTTTGATTTCATGAATGCAATGTCTTTCTCTCTCACACTCAAAAGATGCACACAGGGGAGTAAGGGCATTTAAAGAAGGGTAAGTACAAAGGTTAACAAAAATACAAACCTTCCTAAATACCCCAACTGTTCTACATAAAAGAGCAAAAAATACGTGTCATAGCAAAAGAAACAGCAAATATAACAAAATACATGTAATTATAAAATATTACGATAGAGTTGAGACCACATTTACAGTCCTAGCAATACATGTGAATGGGCTTTTAACTCACCTATTGAAATAAGAAGTTTCTATTTGGATCACAAAACAAAGCTCATGGATACATCTAAAACAAAGTGGTTCTGAAAGGTTAAAAATAAAAGAGTGGCCAAAGTATAGAAGGCAGAGGTTTCCAAAAGGCAGCAGGGGTGGCAATCCTGGGATAAGGCAAGGCAGAATTAAAGCCCCAAAGCATTCCTACAAAGACAGATGCTTTTTAATGCTTAAAGTCACAAATCAAGATGAAGATGGAATAAACTAAAATATACATATTCACATGAATGTGACATAGCAACCACCTTTATAAAACAAAAACTACAAGAGATGCAGGAAGACACAGGGAGAAACACATGAATAACAGGATACTTTAATATAGCAATTCTCAGTGATATATTAGGGGAACCCCAAATAAAAAAGATTTAAACAGCATAATCAATAGGGTAAATCTTAAGGTTATTGAGCAAACTTTGCACTCTAATACTAGAGAATACACATTCTTCTAAAGTGCCCACACTACATTCGCCAAAAATAACCATATAGTAAGTCACAAATAAAACATTAGTAACTTCCATAAAATAGAAATATTACAAATAATACTCTCTAATCATAATGCATTTAAGCTAGAATTTACTAACAAACACAAACAAAAAACCAGAAAGGCCCCTCTTCCACCTACAAATTTAAAAACTTCCTATTAAACCATTCCTGATATTCTGTAACTAAAATGATAGATTTTTAAAGAAATAACGACAATGAAAGTACTACATATCAGATTTCATGGTATGATTTGAAGTGGCAATCAGAGGAACATTTATTGTACTAAACATAAAAATGAAAGGAAAAAAAATCAATATTCATTTCCGTGATAAAAACCTACAAAATAACAAGGTAAACAGAAAGGAAATAATAAAGATAAAAGTAGAGGAAGAGAACAGAAAACTAGATCTGAGTAATAATTCGAAATTTTGTAGTTCGTGAAAATATTAAAATAGATAAAGCACTATATAACTTGAAGAGAAAAAAGGGAGAAAGCACAAATACACAAAATAAGAAATGGCAAGGGAGCATCAGAGAGATGCAAATTAAAACTACAATGACATACTACTTCACACCAGTCAGAATGGCCATCAACAATAAATCAACAAACAACAACTGCTGGCGAGGATCCCTAGCGCACTGTTGGTGGGAATACAGACTGGTGCAGCCATTGTGGAAACAGTATGGAATTTTCTCAGAAAACTAAAAATGGAACTGCTTTTTGACCCAGCAATTCCACTGCTCGGATTATACCCTAAGAGCCCTGAAACACCAATCCAAAAGAACCTATGCACCCCAATGTTCATAGCAGCACAATTTACAATAGCCAAGTGCTGGAAGCAACCTAATTGCCCATCAGTAAATGCAGTGGATCAAAACATTGTGGTACAGCCCTGGCTGGTGTGGCTCGGTGGATTGAGCGCAGGCTGGGAACCAAAGGGTCCCGGTTCGATTGCCGGTCGAGGCACATGCCTGGGTTGCGGGCCAGGTCCCCATGAGGGCCATGTGGGAGGCAACCATACATTGCTGTTTCACTCCCTCTCTCCCTCCCTTCCCCTCTCTCTAAAAAATAAATAAAAATAAAATCTTAAAAAAAACATTGTGGTACATTTACACAATGGAATTCTACTCAGCAGAGAGAAGGAAGGAGCTCCTACCCTTTGCAACAGCATGGATGGAACTGGAGAGCATTATGCTAAGTGAAATAAGCCAGGCGGTGAGGGGCAAATACCGTATGATCTCACCTTTAACTGGAACCTAATCAACAAAAGAAAAAAGCAAGCAAAATACAACTAGAGACATTGAAATCAAGAACACTCTAACAATAGCCAGAGGGGAGGGAGGAGGGGACAGTGGGGAGAAGGGTTTTCAGGAACTACTATAAAGGACACAGACGAAACCAAGGGGGAGGGTGGAAGCAAGGGAGGGAGGTAGGTTTGGATAGGGTGGGGGGGAGGGGAGGGGAGAAAGTGCAGACAACTGTAATTGAACAACAATAAAGTAATTAAAAAAAAGAAATGGCAAGGGAGAGATAACCATTTAAATAGAAAAAAAAATTAAACCACAAGCAATTACTTTGTAGCCCTCTTATCTAACACATTTGAAAATCCACAAGAAAGGGATAATTTGCTGGAAAAGTACAAATTACTAAAATGGACCCCAATAGAGTTAGAAAGCTGAAATAGAACAATTTCCATAGATAAAACAGAAAAAATTATTAAGGAGATACTACTTTATTCCATGAAAAAGCATCAGGTCCAGATCATTTCACAGAGGAATTCTAGCAAACCTTCCAACACCAGCTAGCCTCCATGCTCTAGAAATTCTTCCAGAGCCAGTTTATCACACACAAAAAATACCAAACTTACAGAGACACCAACTATTCAAAGAAGACGCACTAACCAAAAGAGACTAAAAAGTACATACACCCTTTGAGGAAGGAGGAAACCCTGGAGCACAGAATCTCAAAAACTAAAAAAGGACCCTTTTCAAGAAGATGGCGCCCAAAGCCAAGAAGGAAGTCCTTGCCTCTCCCAAAGCCCAAGCCAAAGCAACCACTTTGAGGGCAAAGAACACAAAGCTGAAAGGCGTCCACAGCCACACACAAAAAAAGACCCACAGGAGGCTAAAAAAGCAATGCTGAAATACATCCACAGCCACAAAAAAAGACCCCAGGTCCCACACCTTCTGACTGCACCCACCTTCAGGCCGCCAAAGACACTGAGGCGGCTCTGAGGGCTGTCTAAATACCCTTGGAGGAGGGCCCCCAGGAGAAACAAGTTTGACCACTAAGACATCGCGAAGACTACCCCGCCCCCAACTACCAACTTTGGCCTGAAGAAGACAGAAGACAAACCTGTGTTCATTGTGGATATCAAGGCCAAGAAGCCCAAGATCAAACAGGCTGTGAAGAAGCTCTGTGACACCGTGGTGGCCAAGGTCCACACCCTGATCAGGCCTGATAGAGAGAAGGCATATGTCCGATTGCCTCCTGACTGTGACGCTTTGGACACTCCCAACAAAACTGGGATCACCTAAACTGAGTACAGCTGGCTAATGCTAAATATAAAAATTTTACACTGGGGAAAAAAAAAACTAAGGAAGGAGAGAGGTGGAAGAGGGTATAAGGGGGATAAAAGGTAATGGAAAAAATACAATAAATAATAAACTATTAAATTTTTAAAAAGGATGTTTTAAGAAAGCAGACTTTAATGTTAAAAGGTGCATAGAGACCCAATAAAAGGAATGAAAAATGTAAGCAGGAACAACTATAACAGCATAAACAATAAAATATATATATATATACTTTTTTAAGATTTTATTTATTTATTTTTAGAGAGAGGAGAAGGGAGGGAGAAAGAGCAATGTATGGTTGCCTCTCACATGGCCCTCACTGGGGACCTGGCCTGCAACCCAGGCATGTGCCCCGACCGGGAATCGAACCGAGACCCTCTGGTTCCCAGCCCGCGCTCAATCCACTGAGCTACACCAGCTGGGCAAAAAAATATATATTTTTTTAAAGAAAGAAAAAAATGGCTGATGTGGCTCAGTGGACTGAGCGTCGGACTGTGAAGCAATGGGTTGCCGGTTTGATTCCCAGCCAGGGCACATGCCTAGGTTGTGGGCCAGGTCCCCAGTAGGGGTCAAGGGAAAGGCAACCACACATTGATGTTTTCTCTCCCTTTCTTTCTCCCTCCCTTCCCCTCTCTAAAAAATAAATAAATAAAATCTTAAAAAGAAAAGAAAAAGAATAATGTGACCACACAGCTTTGGTGGAAGGTAAGGAGACTGAGAAAGCCAATTAACTCCTTCTAACAGTCTAGCTGGAAGGGGAGGAACGAAACTGGGTTGCTGCTGGATGACAGGGGTCTAGGGAGTAGTAGCTTCATTGTTGATAAGGAGGGACTATATATGTCTGGCACTGAGGGTACACTGTAGAATGACAGTAATAATGGAGATGCCTCTAAGTCCAATCAGTTTAATGTTTCCTTGATTCCTTATTGTCCCCTCCATATAATATAGTCAATTTCTCCGAGTGTTCCACATTTACATATTACCTTCTTCAATGGTCCAAACTGAATTTTTATCAGCAGTGTCATTTTCTGTTAATTTAGCAAACAGTGACTGCCTACAGGGTAGGCATACAAAGTTGGAAAAGACCTACTTTATTTCCTGGAGATGCTAAATCTTTAGTAGGTAGCAAAGATCACTGGAGTGCCAGTACTGTGTTACAACTACTGTCTCATTTAATCCTCACATGTCTTTGAGCAAACTGGGATTACCTCCATGTCATAGGTGAAGAAACCGCGCCTCAAAAAGATGAACCCATCTCCTCCCATGAAGGACCTGAAACTAAAGTCCAGGTTCTAACACTTCCCCACCTTTCAACTCTACCTTCAGAAAAATGACCCTGAAGGGACTGCCTGGTCATTTCATAGATGCTCAGTCAGCAGAATTGGACTTGAGCACACTCCAGAACAGCTGAATCCTGCATCACATCTAAAACTGCTGTCTAGATTCAGAAAGCAGCTTTTATGCCCTCTAACCGACCGGACATTCTGTTACTTGTAGGACACAAAGACTATGTTTTATTTACCTTGATCCCAAGGATTAGGTTTTATTTAGCTTTATTCTATCTGTCCTCAGCTTTATATATAGTGCTTTTAAATATTTTCTCCTTCAACATTTGTGTAGATTCATTCAGTCACCTAATTTTATAACTCTGATATCATTTTTAATATAATCTGGGGCAGCAGCATAAAACTTCGAATTTAAGGAGTGAAAGAGTATAGGGACAAAAGGTATGACAAAATAGCTTTTTGAATTTGGATATTTACTTTAAAAAATCAAGATGCTTTCGTGCCCTGAAATTTTCACAAGATGACAATAAGTAGCAGCCAAAGTATATTTAAATGTACTATTCCATAAATGCCTCATTTGACCCTTAAAACCACCCTGTAAGAAAGGTAAGGCAAATGCTCTCTAATCTCTAATTCAGAGTTGAGGAAAGAGTCCCCCAGAAAAAAAATGAGTGACTTGGCGAAGTAATCTGATACACTGGAATTCAAGGAAGTCCTGACTTCAAATCTCCTACTCACTCTGTGATGCTTTAGCTTCATCTAGATACTTTCTTTACTAAACCGGAAAAGGTGGAATAAAAGATGAGAAACTGAAATGCTATCAACAAATAAGGGGGGGGGAGGAAAGCTAGAGAATATCTCTGCACACGGTAGGAGAGAAACAGAAAGGGCTAAAGCGTTCCTACAGAAATCCTCTCAACTTTGCCTTTAGCGAGGGCGTGGAGGAGGACTCCTACAGATTGTTGGTGGGGGTGCAAGAGAGTACATCCTTTCCCGAGGGAACTTGAGCAATTCACAGAAAAAGACCAACAAGCCTATATCATCTAGGAACGTAGCCTAAGAAAGTAATCATGGATATGCAGATTTTGCATTTCTCCAACAATGCATTTAAGTAATTAAAAACTGGGAATAGCCAACTAAATAAATTACTGTGGTCATATGAGGGTATGCTATGTAGTCAGAAAACAAAAAGGTTACCAAAGAGTATCCACTTTAGAGCAATACATACATTCATCACTGCAAAGGACTGGAGGCATAAACCTAGCGCAACCTTATTCACAAGTGTTTTGCGGAATGGTTAAACAGTGTATCTTCTTTGCAATTGTTTTCTATTTTAGTGCTTCTAATAACACGTTTTAAGGCTTCTAGGGGGTGTGGAACGGGAGGGCTTTCAACAGAATATTTTAGTAGCCATTGATAAAATAACATTTTAAAAACGCATTAGTATACCATTACCATTAAAATAGCATTGAATTATAACGTTGTTCACCGAAACTTGTTATTAACCAATGCCACCTCAATTTAGAAAGTACCGTTGAAACATAAAGCACTCATGAATCCACACCCAAGCCTATTCTTTTCAAATCCCAGTCTTTCATTCCTACCAGCTGGGATTCAGAAAAACGCTCCAACGGTTGCCTCGCCAGAAGTCTGACAGACATTCCCTATTTCTACCTGTAGTTTTTACTTTGTTCCAGAAAAGCAAAGCATCACCTAAGGGGCAGCTCTTAGCACTTCAGCAGGAAAATATTTGGGAGAATAAGTTTCTCTCTCATTTCTTTTCTTCCCTCCCTCCCGAAGGACAATCTTGTTAGTGCCTAGCCCAGTTTCCTAATACACACTAGAAAGGCACAGGAGATGAAGCCGATTTTCAGTGTAGGTTTCTGAAAAGACAAGTTTAACTCTCCAGGGTAAAGAGCAGCCTTCACTACTCATTCTGGAGGAAGATGCCACAGCGCGGCAAGAGTGCCCCTGGAGAAGGACAAAGCGGGGGCTCCTCCGCTCGGGTCGCTCAGGCAACGCGTTCGCGGTCACATCAGAGACAAGGGCACTGTCCCCGGACACCGCTCCCGGAGTCCCCATGGCAGACACTCCCAACCACCGGGACCGCAGACTGCCCAACGATGGGGGAGGACCCGGGCCGTGACAGCAGGTGGCGGGATCACCGAGCCTAAGAGAAGGCACCAGCCCAACGTCCAGAGGTGGTTGCAGGGAAAAACGGTCGCCGGGGAGTCCGAACCCGGTCGCTGCATCCTCTCCGCCTCCCCACCCGCTATCCCAAGAACCGCCCCTCCCGGGCGATGGACACGCCCTCCCCGTGGATCGGAGCCTCCACGCCCCCTCCGCCCCGCAACGCTGCTCACCAGTCCCGAAGGTCCAGGTAGCCGCCGCCGCCCCCTCAGGCCTCGCCCTCACCACAGTAACCGCATTCAACAGCTGCTGCACCACTAGCCGGGCCGCGAAACCCGAACGACTTCCTTCCGCAACTGCCGCGCCCCGCCCTGGCCCCGCCCTGGCCCCGCCCACTGCCCGCGACTAGGCGCTGGGCCGCCTCTCCTAACTCCGGCTCTCCACGCTTTCTCAGCTTGAGTGACCCTCCCGGGCCGGCCGCTCCGGCCAAAGCGCCTGCGCCCTCTGCCGATCTGTCCAGAGCGCGTGCGCGGTCTGACTCCCGGTCCGCTGGGAAGGAAAGACCGCACTGGGCTTTGCAGGTGCAGGGATCCTAGAGGTTGAGACTTAGGGTCTGGAGCTCACCCCGCAGTCAGAGATAGGACCTTGGTCTCGTAGGCTTTCCAGCCTTGTGCAGGTGGGAGGGCAGGAGGCCTTCCAAGCCCTGGGTTGGTCCTCAAAGCCCTTCCAGAGCCATCCCACCTGCACATGCATCCCTGTGGCCTCTCTCTGCCTACTCAATCTGTAACCATTCCCCATGGCCTCAAATTAAACTTCTACCCGAAAAAACAAAACCTCCCCTCTGGACCTCCAAAATCGGTTACTGGTACCAACATCTCTCTACCATCAATTCAAAATACCAACTCATTTTTGTCTGCTGTCTTGATTTTTCTCCAGCAGCCCCAAAGGTAGTATGTCCCTCCCTCTTGGAGCTTTCTCACTTGCCACTTTGATATTCTTTTTACCTCTTTCAGGGCCCGCCTCACATGGTAGTACCACCTTTTACCTTCCCTGTCACTGTCATCTATTTAGTTCAATAATTTTCCTCTCCTTCTGAATTACTGCCATCATCCCGAAGAATCCAACACTCATTACTGACCAGTGTTTCCTTAACTTCAACCCAGATGACTTACCTCTACTTTCTCCACCCATTCACAGGCATATATTCTAGAAAATCTAGACATTCATCACTTGATACTGCTCCATCTCTAAAACATTAAGTTTACAAATCCCATTTATTTGGACACAACAAGCCTCATCCTTGCAGTCCTGTCTCTCCCTTAGACCCAATATACTTCTTCAAACACTTCAGAGCTCTGACATACCCTGAGCCTTCTGCTTGACATAAGCCCATGGTCTTTGACTTCAACCACTTTTATAAGCAGGGCCCCTTGAATTGCCCTATCACACATCATAATATCAAACCACCATCTTAAAACACTCGAATTATCTGCATTTTCCATTCCTACATCTATGTTTCCAAGCGCTGCTTGGGAGGAAAAAGCCAGACAATTATAATAGAACAATGCCACACCAAATTAATAAGACACCCACCAAAGCAGAGAGACTTAGTGCCTCTCAGGAACCCTCTTTCACTTCCAGTAATTACTGTTACTAACCCGTACCTACCACTCATTCTCTTCACGTCCCACACCAATGATCACTTTCCTCTCTTCATACACAATTTTAGTTCCTACTTTGCAGGGAAAATTCCTCGGGATAGCATACCACGCCTTTTATGACCTGTTTCCCACCTCTCTAGCCTCTCTCCTCCTTGAACTCAATGCTCTGGTGGAATGGAAATGTTTGCACTTTAAGAGGAATGCTACTTCAGTTTCCATTCGGTTGCCCGTATTGTCCTTTCTGTCTGGTTAAGAGATATGAGACCTTTTAATCCACATCTCTATGGCTTCAGTTCAAGAATGTTTTCTTCCATTTTACCCACAAGAATTGTCTTGGGTCCATTGGATCTGGTCTCTCTTTTTAGGAGAAGCAGTTTGTGGTAGTTCTTTTATATATATCTCCATTCTGGTAGACCTCAAATCCACTTTTAATATTACTGACAAGGTTTCCCAAAGCATTATTTCTGCCTCTGTTTTTACTTAAATTCTATTATTGAGATTTTTATTTCTTTGTGTCGGTTGCTCCCCCTGCCCCCCCTTCAATTCATCCAAACGACTTTCCATCTCATCCTTTCATTTCCTTAAGAATTTCTCTTGTTGTTTTTTTTTAAGATGTTATTTCTTTTTATTTTCAGAGAGAGAGGAAAGGAAAAGAGAAAGAGAGGGGGAGAAACACAGAGGTGTGGCAGAAACATCAATCGGTTGCCTTTTGCCTACCCCCAATCCCCCTCCCCCAACCCAACCCAGGACCTGCACTGCAACCCAGGAATGCGCCCTGAGCAAGAAATGAACCCGTGATCTTGTGTAATTTGCAGGCCAGTGCTCAATCCACTGAGTCATACCATCCAGGGCTCTGTTCTGATTTTAAAGAAAGTCTACCTTCTTGCAAAACCATACTAAACTGGTCATAAAATTTTTCTTTTGGATTTTATAGTCAATTATTTGTATAAGTATGTTATCTATCTATTCTATGATTAGTTTTATGCACTTAATTTTATATACTGACATCTTTGAACATGGTGATCTTTGTTCAGACTTACTGGTTAACAGCACAAGTAAAAAAATGGCCCTTGCCCTATTTGTTGCCTACTTGTGTGAACACAAAGGTTTAGTAGTTAGCGAAAGGTCATGTGGGAGAGGAACAAATGTTCCTATACCCTTCTAAGTTCTTTCTGCTGGTCTAACAATCAAATCAAGTTGGTATGGGACAGATTAACAAGAGAAAATAACCAAATTTCATTACATACATATGTATGGGAACCCCACATGCAAGAGAGTCAGAGAAAGAAGGGAAAAAGATAGACGTGGCACTCTGACATAAGGATGGGGTCAGATGCCTTAGGGCTTCAGAGGGGAGGAAGGTCATTCACAAGATGGTAAGAAGAGCAGATGTTTGATAATTAGAAGTTTGCCCTGCCCTATAGATAGGTCCAAAAAAAGTTATTTCTGATAATAATTCTTCTTAAGGACAAGTCCCCAAATTTAAATTCTTTAAGGGAGAGGTAAAAGTTTCTTGTGAACCCTGGCTGGTGTGGCTCAGTGGGTTGGGTTTTGTCCCACAAACCAAAAGGTCGCTGGTTCAGTTTCTGGTCAGGGCACCTGCCTGGGTTGCAGGCCAGGTCCCTGATTGGGAGCATGCGAGAGGCAACCAATAGAGCAGGCAGGTCAAACTCATTTTCACTGGGGGCCACATCAGCCTCGTGGTTGCCTTCATAGGGCCGAATGTAGAGCTCCTTGCCCCTAGGTAAGGACTACTTAGATTTATACAGTCCTAACATTACATTCAGCCCTTTGAAGGCAACCGCGAGACTGATGTGGCCCCCTGTGAAAAATGAGTTTGACCCCCCTGCAATAGATGTTTCCCTCTCACGTCGAAGTTTCTCTCCCTCCTTTCCCCCTCTGTAAAAAGAAAATCTTTTTTTTAAAAAAACAGTTTCTCGTGAGCCTGGAGTATCTCTATTGCCTTTAGCTCAAAAAAAGTCACATGCCAAAAATGGCACATCTTGCGGAGGCCTGTTCTGAACTCCTTTCGTTACATAGCTCTTGGTGTGCATATGAATAGCACACACCCACCCATACACAAAACAAGCCTAAGAGAAATGGACTATTATCTGCCTTTCCATTTATTTTATTTTTCTTTGATTTTTCATGCAAAGCTTAATCTGCTGTAGAATGCCAAGTATGTTTAATACGGGATTCTGTATTAGTAAGAATATATTATGCTACAGTAGCAATCCCAAAATCTCACTGGCTTATAACAGCAAATGTTTATTTCTCACTTACAGGTACATCATGGGTCGGCTTTGGTTCTTTTGTCCAGGCCTCAGGCTGAAGGAATAGACCGTCTCTGAGACATTACTGGTGTTATATCAGAAGAAAAGGAGCAGGGACTTCTAGGCAAGATGGAGGCATAGGTAGACACGCTGTGCCTCCTCATGCAGCCACAAAAAGAATTACAACTAAATCTCAAAACAACACTCAGAACCATCAGAATATGGAAATGTATGGAAGTCCAACAACCAAGGATTTAAAGAAGCCACATTCATCCTGACGGGTAAGAGGGGCAGAGACGCAGAGACTGGGCCAAGAGGTGAGGAGACATGGTGTGAAGTAGAGAGGTGGCAGCAGTGGTGGAATGGCCACGGGCAGCCCCACATTCATGTGTGGTAGATAAAAATCAGGAGGGATACCTTGGGAGTGAGCAAACCAGAGCCCCAGGCCAGACCGCACAGACCAGAGTTCCAGTGCCGGCAAAGTATATACCCATCACTTCTGACTGTAAAAACCAATTGGAGTTGGGGAAGAAACTGCTGGATTTTCAGGAAATTCTGCTTAAAGGGCCTCCAGTCTTAAAACATATGCAAACCCACCCACTCTTGGATTCAACACCAGGGCAACAGCTCGGAGGGTGCCAGTCACATACGGAGAGTGGGTGAAGTGACTAGAAATGAGGCAAGTACCGGGCAAACCCCCCAAAGCCAGGCAGCAGCACAGTCCCCGCTCAGCCTTGCCCCCACACAGAGCTACAGAGCCACAAAGCGGTGAAGCGGGTTGCCCCACCCTGGTGATTAGCTAAGGCTCCACCCCACACAACTCACAGGTGCCTTTTACAGGAAGTCAAAGCAGCTCCACCTAATACACAGAAATAAACACAGGGAAGCTGCCAAATTGAGGACACAAAAAAATACAGCCCCAAAGAAAGAATAGAACAACCCCCCTGAAAGAGAACTAAACAAAAGGGAGATAAGCAACCTATCAGATGCAGAGTTCAAAACACTGGTGATCAGGATGCTCAGAGAACTCATTGAGTATGGCAACCACATAAAGGAAGAAATGAAGATTATGCTAAGTGAAGTAAAAATCTACAGGGAACCAACAGTGAAGGGGAGGAAGCCAGGATTCAAATCAATGATTTGGAACATAAATAAGAAATAAGCATTCAACCACAACAGAAATAGGAAACAAGAATTTTTTAAAGAGAGGATAGTATAAGACTCTGGGACATCTCCAAATGTACCAACATCTGAATCATAGGGATGCCAGAAGGAGAAGAGGAAAAGCAAGAAATTGAAAACTTATTTGAAAAAATAATGAAAGAAAACTTTCCTAACTTGGTGAAGGAAAAAGACATACAGGTCCAGGAAGCACAGAGAGTCCCAAACAGGTTGGACCCAAAGAGGACCACACCAAGGTACATCATAATTAAAATGCCAAAGGTTAAAAATAAAGAGAGAATTTTAAAAGCAGCAAGAGAAAAGCAGGGAATTACCTACAAAGGAGTTTCCATAAGTCTATCAGCTGCTTTCTCAAAAGCAACTTTGCAGGTAGGAAGGGACTGGCAAGAAGTATTCAAGTGATGAAAAGCAAGGGCCTACAATCAAGAATACTCTATCCAGCAAAGCTATCATTTAGAATGGAAGGGCAGACAAAGTGCTTCCCAAACAAGGTAAAGCTAAAGGAGTTCATCATCACCAAGCCATTATTACATGGAATGTTAAAGGGACTTATTTAATAAAAAGAAGAGGATCAAAACTATGAACATTAAAAAGGCAACAAACTCACAGCTATCAACAGCTGAATCTAAAATAAAAAATAAACTAAGCAAACAGCAGGACAGGAACAGAATCATAGACATGGAGATCACTTGGAGGGTTATCAGCGGGGAGGGGGAGGGAGGAGTATGGGGGAAAGGTACAGGGAATAAGAAGCCTAATTGGTAGGTACAAAATAGACAAGGGGATATTAAGAATAGTATAGGAAATGGAGAAGCCAAAGAACTTATATGCACAACTCATGGACATGAACTAAGGGAGGGATTGCTGGAGGGAAGGGGATATTGGGTGGAAGGGGGCAAAGAAGGAAAATAGGGACAGCTGTAATAGCATAATCAATAAAATATACTTTAAAAAAAGAAGAAAAGGATCAAGAGTGGGATCATGTGCTATGTCTTAAAGCTTCTGCTTTAAAGTTGAATCAGGAACTCTCGGGGTGGGGCTAGCATAGGTTCAACAGGCCCTTCCGGGGGATCCTGAAGCTCGCTCAAGTTTGACAACCTCTTCACTACGGTTTGTATTCCCTGCAAACCAGAGAATAGACATAGAGGCTTGACGAAATTCAGAGTAGTTTAGACCTAGCTGGTGTGGGTCAGTGTACTGAGTGCCAGCCTGTGAACCAAGGGGTTCCTGGTTCGATTCCCAGTCAGGGCACATGCCTGAGTTGCAGGTCAGGTCCCCAGTAGGAGGCATGTGAGAGGCAACCACACACTGGTGTTTCTCTCCCTCTCTTTCTCCTTTCCCTTCTCTCTAACAATAAATAAAATCTAAAAAAAAATAATTCAGAGTAGTTTTAAAACTACTAATTCTTAAACCAGGAAAAAAACAGTCAAATTAAAAAAAAAAAAGAGGGAATCAGACCTTGATAGTGAGTTAGGGCAAGTGCCGCTGTTAGTGTCAGGTTTTGGAAGGACACTGCTTCTGGGGAAACCTGCTCTGACATGTATCTCCAGCTGTCCTTCTGTGTAGCTTTCTTTTTAAAATGCTGATTGATGAGAGAATAAGATAATTAGGGAGAAGCAGGGCAAACTGCTTTCTCATCCCTTAACAAACCTGTTGACCCAGATTTTTGTTGTCGTTCTTATATCAACCATTATTATTGTGTTGGTCATGTCTTCAGCATCTACTCGAGTCCTCGTAACCCAGAATTGTCAGCACCAGGTGTTTTCTCCTTCCTTAACTGCCTGACTTCCATTGTATTTCTTAACATTGAGAGTGAAATGGGATGTCTATGAGTCCCACACTGAAACACTGAAAATGACACGTGTGGCTCGCTTTGTATTCCCATTGGCCAGCTCTGGTCTAAGTCAATCACGGTATGGCAGAGACAACTACCTATCTGCCAAATTACTTGTGCTCTCCCTTGCATAATATAGCAGTATCTTTGGTTAAAAAGTAAACCAGCCAGGGACTACACATCTCAGTATCCCTGCATCTCCGTGGGTCATGGGACTAGTCCTTGCCAACGAAATGTGAGCAGAAATGGTATGAGTCCCTTAGAGGGCAGAGTGGAAGCAGTGTCTCTTTCATACCCTTTCCCTATTCTGTTGGCTTGATGCAGAAAACCATGATAAGATTGTCAATCGAGGGAGCTAAAAGATGGAAGAAGCCTGGTCCCTGAATTACCACTCAGAGGAGAATTGTAATAATGCACATCTGTTTTGGACTTTGCATGAGGGGGAAAAAAAAACTTACATTGTATTTGAGACATTCTGCATCTTGAGGTGTTGTCACAGAAGCTAGCATTGCCTTAATACATGTAATCATCACCTTTCTTTGGCCAGTGACTAGCTTAGCTTAGGGGTCAGTATAAGACCTGGCACTGGCCAGTGAGAAGCAGAAATCTGCTGGGAGCTTCTGGGAGTTTCCTCCTCCCTGGTGAACGGAGGGAGCTGTACAAGATGCAGCCTTCCACTAACTTCTTCACATCTTTGACTACAGTGGAGTGAGGATGGGATGCTGGCGCCACAGCAACCTTCTTAGGAGCCAAGAGATTCAAAGAAGTACTGCCCCAGAATCTTGATGGTACTGCGCTGCCTTTGGAGCTTGTTATGCATCCTGTGTGATTAATATGAAGCCACTTTCTGCTGTGTGTGGTGGAAACATTCAAACTGATATAAATACTCTCCATTTTTAAAAACAAAATTAATCAACACTGATTTATTGTGGGGATACTTTATGACAGGGGCTATTCTAGGTGATGGGGATCCAAAAGCAAACACAAAAACCAGGATCCTTGAGACTGTCATCTCATGAACAGAATGTGCATCTGGCAGAAAGCTATACAGATCAGAGGCCACGGATTTTAATCCGTACATTTCCGCAGTAGCAACTGTGCTTCTTCACTCATAAATGTTAACTGAATACCCGTGTTGGTGGTAGGAACATGGCAGCCCTATCAGAAGGCTTACAGTGGAGGAAACAGATATTAATCAAAGAGTGAAACAGAGAAATATTTAATCACAAACTGTAACAATACGAAAACACGTAACAAAAGACCTGACCTCCTTACCCATCCCAGCTGCAAACAATAACTCCGTAAATTATTTGTCTACCATCTCTCTTCCCTGCTAGACTGTAGGCTCCAGGAAGGTGGTGACAACATCTAGCCTCGTTCTCTGCTGCATCCCATCCTTAGCAAAATGCTTGGCACGAGGGAGTAGGTATTCATACATAGTTGCTTAATAAATGAGCCTTTCCTCTTGGGTGACCAAAAAAAATCTAACACCAACTTTCTGTGCTTCCAGACAGAGGGTGCAAGTATTCTGCTGGACTGAGCAATAAAAAGATAGATCAAATGCCCTCGGCAGAAGATTCCCAGGGATTTGCAAAGTCAGCAACAACTTCTGGTGAGGGAAGCTGGTTGAGATCATTTGGGAAACTTGCAAAATATAGCCAGGAGTGTAGACTGGCAAGAGCCTCTGGGGGTTGGGTACGTATGATTTTCCCGGGCAGGAACTTTGAGGTGCGGTGGGCCAGGGCAAGCACACACTCCAAAGGAAATCTTGGGCTTGGAGTCCAGCTGTGTACTTCCTGGTTGTATGTGACCTTGGACAAGGGACTTCACCTATCTTGGTCCTCATGGTAAAGTGAGCAGGGCAACAACAGTGCCTCTTTGAAAGTCGTTCTTAAGGTTAAGAGAGAGAACACATGAAGACTTTAGCACAGTGCCTAGCTGGCTCAGGTTGGGTTCTCCAGGAACAGTCTCAGAGACCAATTAGCATGTAGGAAGTACATGGGGAGTGCCGGGGAGTGGAGGAAGCAGGAGAAGAACTTGGGCTGCACTGCGGTCTCAACAAAGGCCTCAGGTGAACCCACAGGGAGCTCTGAACAGCCCTTCTGAGTTGTCCCACCTTGAGGCAAAGTGCCCAGTTATCCGGTCACTGGATACAGGCTTCCTAAGTGAGGGCGTCTGACCTGGATGAGGCAGCCTCCTTCAGTCAGAGGCCATTCTCAGAGGGGAACTCTCTCGACAAGACTCAGAAACTACCTGCAGCATCTGGAAGGACAAATACCTCAGTCCTAAAGGGGGGGGATCCATCTGGGTGGCACGCCACGACATCCACTATACTAGCATTTAATCTGAAGTTTTAAAGCCATTATAGCAACTGTTTAAAAATTCCCAAGGCCTACAGTGGACTTAAGGCTTCCTCATTGTCAAAGTATAACTTCCCAAAGGCTCAAAGCAGAATTATGATGTAAATATAGAGTGATCTAAATATATGTGTCAAAAATGTGCTGAACTCTCTAAGGAGCAGGATGGCAAAGCTGGAGGAAGGGAGGGTAAGTGTACGGGAGCTGACGGTTCTATACATGCTGATGCAGGTCTGCACGCAGCAACACACGCACACATTTAGGGGGGTAGGGGAAAGCTGCCAAGTTAGATACAAAATTGTTGAGTGTCCTACAGGGACAAACACACATAACCTTTGGAGTTAGCTTTTCTATAGGACGAAGTCATCTGCAACTTTCTAGCTAAAGTATGTAACTCCAGAGACGGGGTTCTACTCAATAGCACATGGCCAGTCATAGGAAGTTACATCCCCGAGACCCAGCAGCCCGTTGGGCTGCCTCATCAAGGCCATGATATGGCGGGGCTGTCACAGAGTATACAGTCATCTTTTGGCCTTATTTCTACATTCTGGATAATTACTTACTGCTGGTGAACACTGAAACCTCATACCAGTTTATCAGGACTGTCCCTGCACAGGGTGGCCCCCGAGAACACTTCAGAAGGCCAGGTCCACTGAGGAAATAGAATTTATCCTTTCCTCTTAGTGGTACCAGTAAGATTCAGCTTTTGTTCTAGAACAGCCTTTGAGCTGCACCATGGGACTGCACTGATCCAGTAAACTCTTGGCATATCTACTGCGGATGACCTAGCCCCTTCTTAGCTCTCACTTTTTTGTTGACACATTTCTGGTTGTGTCAAAGATAAGCCCAGCCCCAGACAGTGTGGCTCAGTTGGTAAGAGCATCATCCTGTGGCCAAAGGGTTGCGGGTTTGATCCGCGGTCCGGGCATGAATGATCCCTGGTTGGGGTGCATACAGGAGGCAGCCAATTGATGCTGCTCTCTTGCATCGATGTTTCTCTCTCTCCCTTCCTCTTTCTCTAAAAGCAATGAGAAAATGTCCTCGGGTGAGGATTAAAAAATATATATATGTAGCCCTGGCTGGTGTGGCTCAGTGGTTTGAGCATGGGCTGGGAACCAAGGGGTTGCCGGTTCGATTCCCAGTCAGGGCACATGCCTGGGTTGCAGGCCAGGTCCCCAGTGGGGGCCATGTGAGAGGCAACCGTACATTGATGTTTCTCTCCCTCTTTCTCCCTCCCTTCCCTTCTGTCTAAAAATAAATAAAATCTTTAAAATATATATATATGTGTATATATATATATTTATATATGTATATATTTTGTATCTATATATAAGAAGATGAGCCCACATACTACTAGGAAAGTGTACTTAAAAGAAAAGGACGGGCACCAGAGAGCTGTTGGCTCTAATCTGAAAGAAGTGACTTTACATAAAAGGTCAGTGCCTTGGGACTCTATTCCTTGCAGTTTGCATTTCCTTTTGATAAGATAGGGAAAGGTTGCCTTCAGACTTTCTCAGAGGTGTGGAAGGCTGGCTGCTGTAGATGCTTCGGCTAACGCCAACCATCCCCGTGCCAATGGGAGCATTCAACGTTGGCATTTCCTAAGTGCCGCACAGAAGTTTCTCCCTTGTTTACTGCAGAGCTAAAGGGAGAGGTAGGGAGCGAACTCGCCTGGAGCAACACCTAAAGCCAATCAGATCCCTGGGCCTTTTGCAAGACTCCCCTCCGGCTCTGGGCTGTGGAAGGAGTGATTTCTTTCCACAGTGCCCATTGTGTTGGACCCTAACCTAGACTTTAGGAGAAAGAAACAAAATGCACAGCACTGAAATGCTCTCTCCCTCCTCGTCAACATGGGCTATCCGTCTCAGAAACACGGGACAAGTAGAGCCAGGCCTCGCTCGCCCTCCTGATTTAACGGTAACAGTTAAAAGCACATCTCCAAAGGTTCAGGATTTTCAAAGCATTTTAAATGTTTCACCCACTCCATGGCTCGCATCGACCTAGAAGGCCCATGCCATGTATCTGATAAGTTGAGACCGTGTTTGACATTTAATGCAATATTTATGCACAGAGAATGTGAAACAGCACAAAGCAGCCCGCGCGAATTAGGTTACACACACATACCCCTGGTTTGACCCATTGGAAGGGGGAGAAGGGGGTGTGATTGGCTCAGGCGATACTATTTTCAAACCCCACGTTCTTGCTTCCAGGTACAAAGGGAACCCGGACTAATGATAAAGCCAAGCTGTGCTGGTTTGAGGAGATGAATAAATAAGAAATGCTTGCAAAACCACACCAGATGAAAATGTTCTACAGTTAAATGGTGGTGATGGTTGCACAATTTTGCAAATCAATCAAAGGTGGAGATGTAGACATTAAAAGGGGTAATTTTATGGTATGTGAATGATACCGCAATCTTTTTTTTAAATAAAAGCACACTTACAACTAGGACTCCCCATGGGGGTTTGGGCCCTTCTCAGCTATGAGCACCTGCTCTAGCAAAACACTTGCCTGCTCTCAGGGGCAGAAGAGCCTGTCGGCAATCCCAGGGGTTCCAAAGCTGGGGCCCTAGAGTCATCCCCAGCTCTGCCAAGTTGCAGTGGTGTGTTCTTAGGCACATAACCCTCTTCTACCTACCTCATAGCCTGGAGAAGTCTTAGGACCATCTCACGTACAGCAGGAACTCAGGACATGCCGACTGTCAAGGTCTACTCCTGGAGAAGCTTAAACCACGGTGAGTAGAAGCCACTGCTTGTCACGTCCTGAGGTCACGGCACATCCTGGGGAGAGGGGGCATCACTTTAGGATCTTTAAAGGCTGGTACCAAGCCTTGTATCTAAATATTTCCCTGACTTAAACCTTGAACCATAATTTGTACCCACACCTTCAATCACACTCCTGTCTTTATCATTTCCTCACTGACTGCTGAGCCCTTACCCCACAACAGAGTATTTCAAAGAGAGGGGAAGGGAAGGAGAAAGAGAGGGAGAGAAACATCAATATGTGGTTGCCTCTCACATGGCCCTCACTGGGGACCTGGCCTGCAACCCAGGCATGTGCCCTGACTGGGAATCGAACCAGCGAGCTTTTGGTTCACAGCCTGCACTCAATCCACTGAGCTACACCAGCCAGGCGGAAATTCTCCCTTTTTAAAACTCTCTTTTGCCCTGGCCAGTTGGCTCAGTTGGTTGGAGCATCATCCCATAGAGCCAAAGGTTGCAACATCAATTGCTGGTCCAGGCACATACCTAAGTTGGGGGTTTGATCCCTGGTTGGGGTGTGTATGGGAGGTAATGATAGCGGTTTCTCACATTGATGTTTCTCTCTCTCTCTTTCAAATCAATAAACATATCCTCAAGTAAACATAAAAAATTCTCTTTTAAAAACTCGTAAGTCTGTTAGCTGTCTTTCTTTTTAAAATTTTTACAAGAGAACAAATCCATTTTCTTTATTTGCCTTTCAATAAGTTCAAATCCTCAAGGGGTATAGCATTACATGGATTCTGTGTCCAACCAATGCCTTCGCAGGAAGGTTGCTTCAGAATTTAGCACGAACCATGCCAGTGTTTGCACGAGCATGAGTTACCTTTCCCCCAGATTGCTCTGGTTTTGTTTGGTTTGCCACCAGGAGTCACTGTGTTCTTCTTTGCTTTGAACACATAAGCACATCTCTTGCCTAGACTGAATTCAGTTTCATCTCGGGCACAAACACCGTCAATTTTAAGAGCCGTGTGCTCTCTCTGGTTCCGGAGAGCCGCTTAAAGCTGACAAAAATGGCCTTGGACCACCGCCTTCCAGACACATTTGTCCTTTGAAAAGTCCTGTTCCCAGCAGCCTCCCCAGGCTCCAAGATGCTGGAAAGAGTGTCTTATTTTCTTATATGAACTGCAAAATTATATTTCCAAGTTGTCAAAAAGAAATCCCATTGATTGGAACTTCATTTCATTTACAAATACTGCACAAATGTGAGGACCAGCTACTATCAGTCTCCACAAGCACAGGTTTTCCCATTTGGGGACATGGCTTGTCTTTATGTCTATGCTAATGACTGCAGTCAAGTTTTAGACATAGCTTGTTATTTCCAGAAATTACATGGGTTTTATGAGGATCTACTTCTTGTTTGCTATTAATCTGTAAGAAATCTGTTAATTTTTCTTTAGTAGGTGACTCCTCTGTGAAATTATTCTAAGAGTTTTTCAGTTGTTTCTCCTGGCTTTCCCTAAAAGAGCCTATCTTATAGAGGCTTCTCTTTTCTAATGCTTCTTACAGTTCTCACTCCATTTTATTACATAATTATGCTTCCTGAAGGATGATGAAGAGTGGAGACAGAGGTCACCCTGTATTGTGCCCCAATGCACTGGGGATATCTCTAGAAACAAATTAGTTCTTTACATTTGCTTTCTAAATTTAGTTTACCAAAGACTTTGCTCATAGGAAACCTGTACATCCTAAGAAAAATTTAGGATGTTCACAAAATTGAAATTGCTCTCAGGGCCTCTACTGTGACCCTCTGGCCGGGGCTCATGGTGACAGAAGCTACTTGTGATGCTACTGTCAAGGGCCAGCATATGGAAAAGAGTTCGTCCACTCTTGTGCCCTCGCCAAAGCCTTTGTCGGCAGAGCTAGGGAGGGCTGCACTGACGGGGCCCCAGCTTTGGAAGACTGCCACCCGGAAGTCACCATGAGCGTTCCGGCATCTCCATTCTAGCCCTGCGCCCCCCCACTCCTGGTCCTGGCTGGTACTGTCTTCCAGGCTGTAGGCAAGCCATGGATTAGATACAAAGAAGCTGCTCTGGGATTTAGCCCACTGGAAAATGAGGGTCACCATTCCATTATAATTCTGTTTAAACGCCAGATTTCTATGGGGAATGTTTTCATAGGTTACGCTAACGTTAACTAGCTAGAAATGCCTACTATCCGTGGTCTGAAAGTACAGCAACTTTACTGTTCTTGAAACTTCACCGTGTCCTAGGGCAGCTCATCACTTAAGCTTATTTCCACAGTTGGCTTCACTTGCAACTACAACAGAAGAATTTTAATGAGTTTGACAGGGAAAGGACAACCACTCAAGATTTGGGAGTTGGTTTTCCACAGGGGTCTGAAAAATTCTGGTGTGGTTTCAGCAGATTTCTTCGCTGAGCCTATAGAAACAAACAAAACACCAACATGCCATCAAACTCTTCCGTGACAATGTATTTCACATTTAAGACAACGCGCACATCATGCAGATGAGGCGTCACCACATCACAATGATGCTGTGAGGTACAACAGATCACAACAAAGCAGACTTTTAGCAACATAAAGCTGCAAGAAGATGGTGAGGCATTTCTTGAAAGCCAGATCATGCTGATTTTCTATGTGCTTGTCATAAAAGGGATCTTCCCCGGCAGTCATCAAGATCAATGGCACTGCATTCCTGGAGGCATATATTTTATTTAGTATATATATATACACAAACATACAGAGTTTCCATAACTAATAAAGTCTTAAACTATAGCTGCTTTTGAAAGCACATAAACAAGATTAACTATTGACACTACACTTCCTGGTTACAAGCCTCAGTCAGAATTATGGATCTTTCCAAACTCTTATTGTACAAGTCAAACAAGAGTTTCAAAGAAGGAAAGGTCATGTTAAATCAGAAAGTCACATTTCACCACAAGAAAGGAAATTAAGAAAACACATCATATGGCATAAAATGCAAGGAGTATACATTCTAGCGTCAACTGTCCTCCGTTCAGATGTTTTATGTTCAAGTCCATGACAGTGACACAGTGAGTCCGTTCAGGGCTCCCTTATTGCAGAACACTGTCATTTACATTTGTGCCTGCTTTTATTAGAGTTGAGCCAACACAGGAGCAAACAAACAAAAGCCTCAATATTAACAACATGAAGATCAACAACCAGTGCATGAGACACACGATTCATTCGGTCCAAAAGCCACTCGATGGTTCGGAGTGACTAGAGCTCGGAGATTTTAAGGTGCAATATGCAAATGCCCTTTCTAGATTCAGCTGTTCATGTCTACAGGGATATGCATAAGAAAACAGAAATCATTGCACACTGTTTAATGGCTTTGTTACTCAACCAGACTTATTCCGTTAGCTCCCCAAGGAGTAATGTGGCACAGCGCATTTTGCAGGTGACTAAGCTTAATAATAAAAGAACTTTCTTGATAGTTAACTTCCAACAAAGAAACCACAGAGAAGGTGGGGAAACCCTCTGGAATTTCTTCCCCCAAACACAGACAGGGAGATATGCAGCCCAAGATCAGTATATATCTAAGTAGAGTCTGGGTAAACGTCTAGAATATTTAGAGGGAACGACATCTAAATGTTGATGTGCTCCAACTTTGGGAATAAGAATGGTTACAAGGTGAATTTCCCAGCTGGAATGACTCGGTTGTGGGTGATCACTACGAGAACAGAGTAAGTAGTATAGGAAGCACTTCATCAGCAGTCGAAGCTCATACATAGAACCATGACATGGAACGTCGCTAAAACTTCGCAAGGTTTCTACCAAGAGTGGCCAGTGTTTGACAGGCTTAGCTAGGAATACAGTTACAATTCGATATAGGAATTTGGAATCCAGTGGTTAAGGACGACAGAAGCTTCTTCCGAGGGCCGGCAGCTCAAATTTGACTGCCAGCAGCTTCATGGCTTCTCCAAACACCACCTGTGTCAATTCACAAACAAACCCTGGTGAGATCAATGAAGAGACAAAGTGGCAATTTGTAGCATCTACTCTCTTACACGAATATGCTCGCACACCATGAAACTCTTTCTGCCTTCTTGGTGATTTCATTTTCTTTGGCTCACACGGTATCTCTCAACAGAAGTGCTACAGCATTTTTTGTGCAGGACTATTCTTTCGGGGGGGGGGCAAATTTTCTTTGTGTGAAGGGTCATAAAACTTGCAAGCTTTGCTTTGCAAATGCCAGTGCTGCCACTGAGCCACTGCGACAACAACCCCCCTCAACATATTTCCAAACACCGCCCCCCCCTCCGCAGGGGTGGTACCACTTCTGGTTGAGAAGAATTTGAGAACTGGAATATAAGACAAATGAAAATATACAAGCAGTATGAAGGCAATTATTTAGCCAAGATATTTTTTTTCTTTTAGGACAGGGATTTTGTACTCTTTTAGAGACGCAGGAAATAGATTTGCAAAGCCTAAGGTTTGTGGATTTTTTGGTCCTCACTGGATAGGGAGGTCAGTGAACTGAAGCATTCAAGGTATGCCGACAACAAAAGAAAGCTTTTACTAAATCTCGAGCTGTATGTCAGGGAAATAGAATGCTCAGGTGAATGGCTTCTGTTTTTGAAGTATCCAAGAAGGCAAGCTGCTCTTCCAAACCAGGGATAGTGTTCATTCTAAAATGACCTGTCACGCATGCCCTCACGTGTATGCAAGGAGCTTTCCCGAGAGCCGAGAGACAAGAACACTAAAGGGCACTGTCTGCAGCTGATAGCTGCGGTCAGGCAGAAATGTCTATGGAATGCCGCGACCTTGGCCATGCAGCCTCCCCAACCTGTCTCCTCGTTTGAGAAAGACACAGGTGGGACTAAATCATATCAGGCAGCGAAGTTCTGCTACAGGAGTGGAGCGGCATCAAAAATAAGTGGCTGAGAGAAGGCTAAGACTACAAAAATGTCTGAAAAGAGTTTAAAGTGGCAGGAAATTGGCATTATGAAGTTACCACAAAACTGATGCTAAATTCTAATTGTGTGTTCATCACTGAAAAACAAATAAGTCCCAAACTGAAGTCCATTCTAATATGGGGTGTGTATAACCAAATGCAAACAAATGCAGAGCGTTCAGAATCCATAGATATAACTTCCTCCAATGAAAAGAGCTTTTTAGAAGGACTCTGGCAAGAAAAAATCATGGGGAACAAAAGCTTCAGGGCCCAAACTTCAGCTGCCCCCATGCTCCACTCCCTCAGGTATGTTTCCTCCAAGAACAAATGTTTGCTTTGGAAGACTCCAGAATGGGTCAACAGAACAGGAAATCATTTGGTTCAACGCTCTTGGAACGTATACAAATGATTCTAGATAGAATGTGCAATGTTGCTGGGTAAAAACTAGGGGAGAAGTTCATTTTATTAACGCCGCCCTGCACCGCCATAGCATTCTCTCTTTGCTTCTAGGTAAGCTACTAGTCTAGACAGGGGGTATGTCAAAGTGTTGGGGAGCACTTCTCAACACATACCCCTCTACACATCAGGGCCGGCTGTGGTGCTGAAGGCCCCCATGCGAAGGATTTACTTGAAATCCGTTTCAGTTCTTGTGTGCGTTGCAGTGTACACCATATATTCATATTCGTGTTTGCATTTTTCAAATAAAACTGACCATCCAGGAGACTGAGCGATGTTTATCCTACCTTCACGACCCGGTCGGAGAGTTACGGATTTAGACTATCATCAAAAGACTGTACCTTTCATTAAAGAGCTGCTTGCTGTATTTGTCAACAGAAGGTGTTCAGAGTATTTTCTTGGCTGGGACTGTTAAATCCTTCGATCAGGTTTTTGTTACAGTCATCCAGGCTGAGATTTTCACTGGATCTCTTGGGGAACATGGGGGGGCCGGTGAAATCTAAGAGATCTTGAAGAGCTCGGGCATTACCAGTTCCGTTTTGGTCCAGAGACACCCCAGGAATCATTTCACTCACTGGTGAAAATTCTGGGATGGAGATAAGCTCTTCTTTTGAAACAGGACTTGGGGGGGTGGGGGGAGGTGAGGCAGAGAGGAGGGGAGAGGGAGAAGGAGAGGGAGAGAGAGACAGACAGATAGACAGATAGAACTATTAATTCTAATATTTTGTTATACTACTTTTCTTTTCTAGAGAAGATGGCTTTCGGGCCAGAACTTGTGTGTAACACATTGTAAAAAATACATGTTAGTTCAAATCTGAGACGCTGACAGACCTAAGGCCTCCATGGACGAGAGCAAGGGAAGGGGACCGAGCAGGGCTGCGAAGGCCGGGCTCACACTGTCCACAGGAAGGAAGAAAATAAGAACCGCGGGCATCAGCCCTCTACTGCAGAGAAGCCAAGAACTTCCCAAACCTTTGAAATGGGAAACCCAGACAGAAGGCAAATGCTGGAAGTTAAAAGCCAGCTGAGGAAGGGCCCTAATCAACACCTGGGTTCCGGGGGCAGGGCGCCGGGCTCGGAGTGCTGTCCCTCTCTAGCAGTGTGGCCCTGAGTGAGCTGCTTTTCCTTCCCCGGCCTCAGGTCCCTCCGCTGTAAAATGGGACAAAGTCATTTCTGCCCACCAGGGCTCCTGTGAGTGGGATGCGCTCCCGCAGGGGAAGTGTTGGTGCAGTGCTGCCTGATGTCATGTTAAGTTCTCAAAGCGAGGTCGAGGTCCGGGCTGTTGTCAACAACGACCCCACCGGTCACCTGCAGAGGGAACCTCTCCCACCGCTTCCTCTCTAAAGGGAGGCTTTCACTCCACCCCTGGGCTTGTCCAGTTCCTGCCCAGCGGGCCTGGCTCGCTCTCCTCACCCTAGAGATGGAAAGCTGCCCGAGGCAACCACAGGCCTTGCTCAGATCTGTTCTTTTTGTTCTTGATAAGATCTTAACAGAAGAATCCAGAAAAACCCAGTGAACTGCAGAAGCTCAGATGATCTGTCTCCATCACATCGAGCAGGAGCTGACCTAATACCACCTCTGGTGCCTGGGCAAACTGTCTCATTAGCAGACACCCCCCACCCCCATTCCCCGGGTTTAAGCAACTGGTCAGAGCTTGGGGAGGAAAGAATGCCACAAGCTTGGGCGCAACCTCCCGGAAGGCAGAGGTGGCCACCGGGAGAACTCAGTGCACATGCAAAGACCCTTCACTTTCTTGATCCCTGGTGGGTGCCATGTCTTGCGCCCTTCCCCCACCCAGAGACATAAAGAATAAGCTGGCTCAGCACAGGGGTGGGGAGGTGGAATGTGTGTTAACTTTCAAGATGCCTCAGCTGCTTCCCCCTGGGGGCAGAGTGGCGTCAGTTAAGAGAAGCTTGCCATGATGGTGGCTGCTGGTGGCCAGCAGTGGCCAGTGGTGGCAGGGGAGATGGTGGCAAGGGCTGAGGAGGCCCTGCTATCAGGTTGCACAGGACTTGCTCTTCTGGTGATGGGCTGCTGGACCCTGGGTTTTCATACATCCGGCTCAAGGCCAGGGTGCACAAGCCGGGGTATTTACAGTCAGTGTGCCCTAGGAAAGACCTCCCCCACATGCCCCCACCCCCCAGACTAAGCTGACAATTCACAGCCAAGACAGCAGGGTAAGCTCTGGGAAAGCTTTGGCACGACACTGTCTGTCCCTCCTGACTCGGAGAGCCGCCCCTCCACGCCAACGACCCTGCCCAGGGCTCTCTATTCTGGTGCCTCTGCCCCAACCCCACGCTAACTGAGTTCTCCTTTCATCTGAGATTAGTTTGCCACGTGGTGCCATCCACAGACATGCCAGTTTAGGAATTCCTTAAGTGTTTAGAATCTGAAAGCAAATGAGTTCCTTTCTCAAGTCTGCAATGACAGATTCACTTAAACCGGAGACATTAGACACAGCGGGCCCTGTTGGTGCCCCTTCACCTGCAGATGCACCATCCCCCGGCTGCAGAGAGAGCTGGCAACTAAGGATTCAGAGCCACCACCCTTTTTCTGACAATTGCCTTCAGCTGACAGGAGCCCCATGTCCACAGACAGTACACCTGTATCCCTCTGCCCACCCCCAGTGGCCCACAGCCAATAACTGACAGATACAGCAGCAGGAAGGCTGTCTCCCTTATCTCATTCAAGCCAGTCTCTGATTGATATTCATCCTCCAGGGCTCCCGTGGAACCAGCTGGGACTACATCCTTGCCTAGTGGCTTTCCTTGTTTTGTCCAGTTCCCTGTTCCCTCCACTTGCCCCTGTGAACTCCCTCCGATAAATCCCAGGCCCTAGACCCCTTGACCCCAGTCTGTGCTTCTAAGGAGCCTGACCCAAGACCCTAATGTACCACTGAGAGCTTTCCTGAATGGCAACTGAACCCACTGGAGGTGGTCTGGGTGTGTAAAAATGAAGAGATCAACTACAAGGCAGGGGAGGTATTTGGAGAAGAGATGAGGCTCAAATGCAAAAGAAACCAACTTACCTGACATCCATGGACTGAACCTCTTCAGCTGAGTGGTCCAGACTGTTTGATTTCCCATCGAGGGCGTCCAGATGAACAGGTCCCCCAACTGGTTTAAACGCACTGGAGAAAGCATCTCCGGGGAAAGTTTCTGGGGCAGCACACTCCACACTATTAACTTCCTGGCAGGTGCTCAATCCATTGATTTCTGATTGAGAACACAAAGCCATTCTGTTAATCATAAAATATTTCAGACAATGGAGCAACAGAGGAAATATATATATGAACTCAATTAATTTAATCCTCTGCTTTACCAAGAATGCAAAATCTGTTGCAAAAAGAATCCCAGGTAATCACTTTGACAGAGGGGAAGGGGAGACAAACGGCATTGGCAGTGTCTGTGTGGCAGGGCCCATGACCCAGCCGGGGGACCTGGTGTCATACATTGTACAGGTCCCCAGGCTCTGGTAGCAGGCTCTTGAGCTATAAGACAAAGGAGAAATGTGAGGAATGACTCTGAGATGGATATGCCTTTTCTGACTTTGGCTGCCATGAAATATTCCAACCTAAGGAGTTTTAAGTGTACATGCTAGATGAGAGCTGGACTACCCAGGAGTGTGGAAGGCAAGAGAAACTGCCATAGAACAGTACCCAATTCTTTTTTAAAAAATGTTTGCTGATTTTAGAGAGAAAGAAACATCAATGTGAAAGAAAAACAGTTGGTTGCCTCCCACACACACCTTGACTGAGGGTTGAACCCACAACCTACATATGTGCCCTGACTAGGAACAGAACCCCCAACCTTTTGGTGCACAGGATGACGCTCCAACCAACTGAGCCACACTGGCCAGGGCTGTCTATTCTTAATGGAACTTGCCCAGCCGTTAAGCTCCCTGGAAAGCAGCACGGGCCAGCAGCCAGCTGGCTCCTGCACCAGGATTACTAGAACGATGGTGGAACCCAGCGCTTTCCATATGGACCTGGCAGACCTGTGCTGGAGATGGAGAGTCACCAGGGAAGGGAAAGTGCACAGGCCCCCTCCAGCAGACACGCTCCTAGGACCCACGGGTGTTTGTCCCCTGCAGGAAGTATGTTGAGCCCTCCCCTGCTTAAAGGAGGGACCCAAGAACCAGTCCTGACACTCACCTATTTTGTTTGGGACAATTGCTTTTGTCTTATCTTCCACACACACAGCAGGCTGAAGCTCCATTTTCAGGTCTTCTTTCTAAAAACAAATAGAGGGAAGACTGACTTACATAGAAAGACACGCTTTTGAAAAGCATCAGAGGCTATTTGGAACCATGCTGGGCCATCTGCCTGCTCCATGGAATTCTTTGAGTCATCTGAGCTTATTACAAGGCAGCTGTGTTTCCCGTATTAATATGGCACCATTCTCCTTTTTATTCATGACTACTGTGTCTCTCCTGCACCCCCACCCCCATTTCTCTGAGGAAATTTGTAATTACCACCCTATCTCTGAAACTCCTCTTTTTAGGCGCCTACAGCCTCCCGGGAACAAAGCAGGAAGGGTCCATTTTGTCTGGCCGTTCCTCTCTGAGATCGACAAGGCCACTGAATGGATTCTGCCCCTCGGCCCGCAAACTATGGAAACGGTATTCTGAATGCCTACCTTCACTTCTGGAGACACATCACTCTTCCTTGTTCTCTTCATGATTTCATCTATTCTCTGGAAACCAAAAAAAAATCAGGTAAGAGGAATGCATGACCCAAACCACAAAAAAATGTAGCTGGGTCTAGATGCAATTTCACGTTTCTCAGCAAACTCATAAAAGAGAAACATCAGCAGAGGATAAGGAGCGTAGAAAGGGTTTCCATTGGCTCTGCGGATGTACACCATTGCCCTATGAATGAAGGTCAAATGTTTGAAAAGTGAACTAGTAAGTATCTGCCATCAACATTTTGTTTATAGCCCCCTTTTCTCCTTCCTCTTCTTAGGTTACCTAAAAATCTGTAATTCACCATCTGCCATTCAAGAAGACCACCCCAGACTAAGTGAGGCCGGCATGCAAGCTGGGAAGGGAGGCCACAGATTGGTGTCCTGGCTCCCAGGCTTACGGTGACACAAAGCCCAGACTGGAGCTAGGACACCAGGAGATTGGACCTTTATAGAATCTGCCTCCTTAAGGCCAACTTCACCCATGACTGCACTAAAAGTAAATAGACCAAACACTTCAATGTAAACACTAAGACTGTCTACCAAGTCCTGACTCTATGCTGTTTACAAGAGATACGCGTATAAGGACACACATAGGATCAAAGTAAAAGGATGGAAAAAGATTTACTGTGCAACTTCTAATACTAAGAAGACTGACAAAGTGGACTTTAAGACAAGTATGACCAGCCCTGCATGGTGTGGCTCAGTGGGCTTGGCATCGTCCCACACCCTGCATGGTCAGTGGTTCAGTTCCTGGTCAGGGCACATGCCTGGGTTGCAGGCCAGGTTCCCGGTCGGGGGTGTGTAAGAGGCAACTGATCAATGTTTCTCTCCCTCTTCCCCTCTCTCTAAAAATAAAGAAATAAAATCTTTTTTAAAAAGACCAGTATTACTAGAGATAAAGGACATTTCTAATGATGAAGGTGTCCATTCAAAAGGAAAATGAAGTTAATTTGAAGAACCTATTCACCCAACAGCAGAGCTTGAAAACATGTAAAACCAAAGTTGATAGAACTAGAAGGAGAAATGGACAAATCCACAATCACAGATGGAGCTTTTACCACTCCTCTCTCAGTAACTGCTAGAACAAGATGACAGAAAACTAACAAAGGTATAGAAGATCTGAACAGCACTATCAACGAACCCAGCCTAATTTGACAAGTCTAAGATCATGCTACTCCAGAACTGCAAAAAAGAACTGGATTCGCCTCACCCTCAAGTGCTCCGAATCCCTTAGCTCTTACCTTCTTCCGCTCTAGTCGTTCCTGTTCAATCTGCAGCATGATCTGCTCTCTGTCCAGACGCATCTGTTTAGCTGCCTCCTGGGCCTTTGCTTCTGCTTCTTCCTTCTGACAGAAACAGGTAAACCAAGGCATAGGGTTTACTAAGCTAAGAAAACACTATAGTTATTCCCTGGGGTTGGCTCATGTTCTTCGACCACATCATCTACTCCAAAGTGGCTGCTGCTCCAACATTCAATGTAGATTTACAGACGGCTCTGGGCCACAGCAGCCATGGCTGGGCCTCACTCATCCACCCTTGGTCCATCGTGCAAATCAAGTGCAGACAGCTCCCATTTGTGGCCAAGGTCTATGCCGGATGGTAGTTTCTGGCCAGGAAGTGGTAGAACGTGGCCAGAGTTTCAGGAAATTAATTCCCCAAGAGCTGACCTTCAAACATGAGAGGCAGAAGTTGATAGATAATGACCCAGTTCCCTCGCCCCTCAGAGGGACAATTCTAAGGCATGTTCCACAGTTTCTTCATCTCAAGAGGAGCGAGTTCCAGTTGCCCACAGTAACCCACTCATCAATGTGCTTACACTGGCTTTCCTCTCACTCCCCGGCCAGCTTCCTGGGATCTTTTCCTGAATCAGCTACTGACACCCACATTCTCGTCCCTTTGGGGGAACCTGAAGCCACCTACAGCAAACATCATCAACTTCGCTTTTATTGCCCAAAGGAACACATATTTAATAACTATCCCAGTTGGTTTAAGAAAATACTTCAAGCAGCCCTGACCAGTGTGGTGGGAGGTTGTCCTGCAAAGCGAAAGGTCCCTGGTTCAATTCCCGGTCAGAGCACATGCCTGGGTTGTGGGTTTGGTCCCCAGCTGGGGGCATGAGAGAGGCAACCGATTGACATTTCTCTCTTACATCAATATTTTCCTGCCTCTCTTCCTCCCTCCCGTCCCTTTTTTCTAAAAACATATATAAACCTTTTAAAAAATACTTCAAGTAAATATTAAATATTATGAGTCATTCAAATTTAACTAATTTTACCTGATATAAATTAAGGCCCTTAAGGAGAGTCTATATGAAGACACGTACAGTACCTGCTTTTCGATCACGGCTTTTTCTTGTTTTTCTTTCTCTTGTTTTTCCTTTTCTTGCTTTTCTTTCAACAGCAACTCCTCCTTGGCTTTCTTCTCGGCCTCCTCTTCCTCCAGCCTTTTCTTCTCCTCTTCCTGCTGCTTCTTTTCCTCTTTCTGCTTACGGGTTTCCTCTTCTAGGCGAAGTCTCTCCTCCTCTGCCTTTTGTTCCAAGTCCTCTCTCTGCAGCCTTTGGAGGACACAACTGCCGTTACAAGGACGCGCAAAAGGCAAACTGCCAAAGAACCAGGTGCCAACGGGAGGGCGTAGCGCACGACAGTCAGAGACATGTGCAAGTCAAGACTCATCCTTCCCGGAAAGCCACTCCAGCCCATGTTTAAAAAAAAAAATTAACCAGGGTTGACTTTACGTTGTCATACAAAGAAGAATGATGTATTGATTTGCGAACATATTGTAATGAAGGCACCGATGTTCCCCAGTTAATCCTACAAACGACCATGGCCCCATCATTCTTCTTTAATGACCATTCTTTAAAAACAAAGTAAAACAAGTATTTCAAACCAACTTAAGCTATAACACACTGAGTGTCTCCATGGCCCCAAAATGCCAAATGCGCCAGGCAGCAATTTGAGAGCTGTGACTACGAGCTCAGAAAGTTTGCTTTGGGTTTTAATCACTGTATGACTTCTGAAGCAGCAAATGGAGGAAATGCTCAAAAGAAACTTGACACTTAACACAGAAATTAAAATATCCATTTTCCATTTATCTTGGGAATCTTTAAAAATCTGTTCTAGCTTTAATTCTTTGTGCCATATGAAATGAAATGGCATTTGGACAGTTTTCATCCATAGATGAAGCGTTGGTGATGTGCTAATAGAGCTCTAAGCAGTGAGGGAGAATTCCGTGACATCTCAGCGCTTGTTTTCACATTTCTGATGTGCTTCTTGCTCACACGTGCGTGCCCTTCCTCATCTGTGGAAAAATGCGAGTCATCACACTCACCTTGCAGTGTCCCTGACGGCAGTGCCACATACGGGTGAGACCCAGACTGCGTTCTGATTGTGCCACTCACAGTGTAACCCCTCCTTGGGAAGTGACCGAACATTTCGGATGCCCATTTAAAAAATGGGAAGTTATATTATTGGCTCCATGATGTCAATAATGAGATACTGAATGAGATAAAGCATGGGATGCACTCAGCGCAATGCCTAGCTCTGCGCAGATTCCCAAATGCTAGTTTGCCTTATAATTTAAAATGAATCCTCCCTCCAACCTTTGCAGGAAATCTATAAATCTGTATGTGTTTCAGAAATTACCTTTATTTGGAAGCATGGGTCACTCACTGACTTACCAGATGCTGTTATATTGTTATAAAAAGATCAAGACTTACAAAGAAGATCCTTCTATCCTAACGGTCGGCTTCATGAATTGTGTCACGAAAGAGATATTTTAGAAGGTAAAGAAATACTTGCAGACAGTATTTAGCCTATGACTGTATCAGTATGTGGTCCATATATTCTACGGGAGCAGAGGCTGCAGCGCCCACAAGCATGGCTGCAATGACTGAAATTATTCAGACATTCTGGAAACCTTAGATTCCTCGTAACTGACCAAGTACACCCAGCCCAGGGAGATCACAAGTGGACGTGAGCAGAACAAGATTTATCTAGACGTTAAGCCTAGTACTGTTTCATATCCTCATCTCTTCCAAGGAGCCAGCTGTGATTGCCCCAGATAAGTTAATACGCAAAGGATATGTTGTGTGTGAATAAATGCTCAGGTTGCTTCACCTTTCTCTTTATCTTCAGAATCTGAAAAGCCACTCTGTTTCTCCCGTTTTACCATGAGGACTTCCGAGGTGCCCAGGGCATACATACATAGTACGTAGCATACACTCTTGACCCCTAAGTTTCCATAATCACCCGCAACACAAATCCCCCCACACAGGTCCACTAGCCCCTGCTTGTCCCTCCTATTGCAGACAAAAGTCCATCCCTTTGCCACACTCTGCTTCCCCCAGAACTGGCTTCGCTGGTATGAAACTGAGTCCCTCAATATCGTCTCCAAGGATGAACATCGTTACTCTCCCTGCCGGAGAGAACATGGATTCGGTCATTTCCCCACAGCCCCTCTGCTGCAGCTGCCCCCACCCCCTCGGCCTTTTCGTTGTCACCCAGTTCCTTCCTGAGTTCACCAGATGCATGCACAGTTCTATCACCCTGTCTGTCCTCGTTCCTGTCACGTAGCCCAAACCTACCCCTCTTCCTTGCCAGGTAGAAAGTACCGGAAAACTGCACCATGGCCATCACTCAGCAGATGCATCCTTATGCCCATTACCAGCCAGTGGGGAGGAACTTCCTCGAGCAACTCGCAGCCCCTGGCACCCTTCCACCCCGCCCCTCCCTTTCACAGTGACGCCACATCCCTGACAAGTGCTCAGCCTCGAATTGTTCACTCTTCTCCCTTACTTAAGCGCTTAAAAGTTTTTATTTAAAAAAGCTTAACCGTTAACATGCTAAACTTCATATTCTATGATCTGCTGCCACCCTGTCTTCTACCGCCTTGTCTCCTGACTTGTCTTGGGTAGCACGGTGCAGTCACTTGTGTCTGCTCCCTCCTCCCTGTGCCCCGGGCCTCTGATCCCCTCCTGAGCCCTTCTGGGATGGCATGGACCCCATGCTGCTGCCCAATTCCAGGCCTAGGTGGTGACCCCCAGGAGCACCTGTGCCTTCCTGGGCTGCCAACACCGGTTAGAGTAAGGCCCAAACAAAGCTGATTGGCCATCTGTCCCCAGGCCTCAGCTGCCACTCCAGAGTTTTGGCCTCATCCCTCCCCCTGATGCCTGTAGAAACAGTCCAAACCACCTTTCGTCAGTCTTCACGGTCCTCCTTAGTTGATGGCAGCACCGCCTACTTCACAGAGAAGCCTGGGGCCACCGCGTGGGAGCTGCCTAAAGTTTTCTCCTCTATTGGTCGCTACTCATAAATTTCCCCTTTTCCTCTGCTTATAGGCAAAGGAGTGCAGATGCCACCACTGGTGCTACCAGGTCCACTCTCTCCCGCACCGTGTTCCTACCACTCTCCCGCGTCTTCTTTCCATTGTTTCACCCTCCGACACGGACCTTCCCACGGCCTGCAAAAACACTCAGGTCTCAGGTGCCCCAAACCGCTTCCCCCATCCATGCACAGCCGCTTAATGTCCAGCTGACGGTTCACAGCCTCTGCCCTCTCACCTCTTCCAAGCTGGCTTAGGTCTCCACCATTTCCAGCTTCCCTATAAAATTTTGGTTCATCTCCTGACCATCAAGACCAACAGCCTTCCGTCAGCCTGAACATGTCTTGCATGTACAGACAGCGTTAAATGTCCGTCCTGTGAGGACCTCTGCCCAGCCCTGTGTGCATGAGGCTCTCCCTTCCTGCCTCAGCTGCTGCCATGCCTGTCACCCACATCGGATGGGTGCTGCCTGCCCCATCTCTCTCCCCAACAGCCGACCCCCTGGAGGCTTGGCCAGAGAGGCGCCAGGTCTGAGCCGCAGGAAGATCTCTTGTATGGACGTGGCCTCTCTGCTCAAGGGGGCTGCCTCACTTAAATGTCTTTCTGCATGGGCCGCTAGCAGCTATTTTAGCCTCTTTTTCAAATTTTATTTTTATTTATTTTTAAAGAGAGGAGAAGGGAGGGGGAAAGACAGGGAGACAAAACATCAATGTGCGAGAGAAACATTGATCAGTTGCCTCCCACACGCCTACAACTGGGGACCTGGCCCGCGACCCAGGCATGTGCCCTGGCTGGGAATCGAACCAGCCACCCTTTGGTTCACAGGCTGGCACTCAATCCACTGAGCCACACCAGCCAGGGCTATTTTAGCCTCTTTAAAAAATTTTTTTTCAGTCCTTACTTGAGGACATTTTCTCATCTCTTTTTAGAAAGAGAAGGAGGGAGAGTGGGAGGGCAGGGGGCGAAGGAAAGAGAGAAAGAGATAATATATACACATATATATAGCTACCCCTGTCTCTCTGTCTGTCTGCCTTAAGAATCATCGACTGGTTGCCTTTTCACACCCATCCTGACTCAAGATCGACCCACAACCTTTCAGTGTATGGGATAACCCTCCAACAACCGACTGAGCCACACCAGTCAGGGCTATTTTAACTGCTTAATGTGACTTAACAGGCTCTGTTCTGGAATCACTGTAAGGTCTCTGGCTTGCTAGTTTCCATCAGTGCCTTCCCCAGGGTGGTCTCTGGGCTCCAGGCTTCCTTGCCCCAACTCCAAGAATCCTGATTTACATCCTGAGCCACCCACAAGCCCAGGAGCTAACCCCTACTCTGTGTGCTTCCAAGACAGTCCTGATGTCACTGTTAGTGGTGAATGGACCGGCTTTTGCTCTGCGTCCTTGGCCCCCGCTATCTGGACTCTTGTCAGTTCTTCTGTTCTGAACAGTCTCATCCTTGACATTTCCCTCACCAGTTTGTGGAAATAATTGGCTTTCCATGGTTTGACACAAGAGTCTTTATTTTGTTCTACATTCTTGCATTTGGCAACTGCTTGTGTCTGGCTTTGGCTATTGCCTGTAAGCACCAAAGAGCCGTGGGATGATCTTATTCCAAGTGATATCCGTTGTGTTCCAGCCCCAGGTTGTCTGGTGCTTTCTCACCTCCCACGTGGTGCTATGCAAAGCTTCATAGTCTGGCAAGAGAGAGGAAAACTGGTTTTGGGTCAAGCGTATTACTCTCATTTTTATTTAGGCCCCAGGCAGCCACTCCATTTCCAATCAGCTGAACACTTTGTACGTACCTTCAACTTAGTTTATCTAGAATCAAGTTGATAGTTTTTACCTTCTAAAACTAATTCCTTCTGTTCTTCCTTTATCGCTTAGTGGGCCTACCGTTCTCCTAAGTCTTTAGAACCAAACCTCAGCATCAACTTTGAATTGGCCCACTTCTGTTGGGTTGTGCAAGTCCGCAGACCGCAGCTGGACCATCTGATATGAACTCACCCTCCCCTTCCAGGTCTACCCTCCCGATACTGCGTTAGCCCTCGCCGTCTCCTAGCCCGCAACTGCACTGGGGTCTTAGCGGGGCCTCTTCCTCCTTCTCTACCTTCCTTGTACATGTACTGAGCACCAGCATCGGTGACCCAAGGACTGAACCTCAGCTTTTTAAGGTGTTTAGTAGGGGCAAGCGGGCCTGGGAACAAATGAGGCTGTGTTAGTCAGCCCAACAGCTGGGCTCAGGAACGGGGAGAAGGGAAAGGGGTCAGTTCTCTCCCAGGGGCAGGGCCAGAAAGGCTGCAGACAGGGAGCGAGGCTTGACCCAAGTCTGGAGAAAAGATGTGTCTGGCAAGAAGCAGGAGTCCGTGCGGGGTGGAAGGAAAGCGGAGGTATGGAACCGCATGGTGGGGGCATGGCAGGGAACTCTGCACGCCTGTGTCCGGAATGATGGAGGTGGAGGGGCAGGTGGTGGCCAGGTGGTGACCAGCCTCGAAGGCCTGTGGATGGGTTTGGACAGATCCTATAGGCAGGGGAGTCACTGGTGTGTTAATGAATGGGAACACGACAATGACACGCATGTGCGGATAGCCAATGGGGACACAGTGTGAAGAGTGCACAATATCGGGGAGACCTAGAGCAGGGAGTCCAGGTGAGAGACAACAGGGGTCGGAGCTCAGAGGATAGGACAGCCTGGAGGGGAAGGGACAGGAGACTGATGCTAAAGAGGTAGGCCGGATGCACCTGCCATCTGATGGGACACTGAGGGCGGAGGGGAGGGAAGAGCCAATAGCTGGCTGGGACTTCTGATTTGGGTGCCTGCAAAGACGGGGACAGAGAGCTTGTGAAAGGAAAAGGCAGTCAGGGAGAAAGAGAATAAGGCCTACTTTGGAAATGCTCGATTTGAAGTGCACGCAGCACACACGCAAGCGCAAGTAAAAGGCAGTTGGCAATAGGGCCCCTGAGTGCTATCCAAGAGAACTTTCTACAGCAAGGGCGAGGTTCTAGAGGCTGGTGCTACCCATGGCAGCCAGTTGCCATGTAGCTGCTGTGCACTTGAAATGTGGCTAGTACTGCTGAGGAAGTACAATTGATTCTTTCAGGAGCTGAGCTGTGAAGAAAATGCGAGAGAAGGCAGTCGCTGGCAGGTAAAGAACTTCCCCTTCCTCAGCACACAGTTACAATCCTATGACTCACCTGCGCAGGGCCTGCAGTCACCAAGGCCTGTCATTTGAGGTCCTGGGCTTCATCTTCATCTCCTGCGACCTCCCTGCACATGCCCTGTGGCCCACCCAAACTGGCCCAAGCACACTACTCAATGGAAAGACTTGCCGCTGGAGGTGGGGAAATCACCAGAGAAGTCTGGAGTTCGAAGAAGGAACCAGACAGACCTACCCAATCCTGCCGCCCGCCCCCTCCAACATCACTTGAAAAAAAATAAATCATCAAACCTGTAATCAGAGACAAAAGACTTGTCAAGGTCACTCCAGGCTCGAGAATACTACTCTATTATTTATTACTCTCAATTCAGTGCCTGTCTAGAAGCACTGCTTCCTGTCATGTTAATTCTCTAAATAGTATTGGATTGCATTCTGTGATTATCCTAAAAGCTTCCTCTATCAATTTAGAGTGAAAATCTACCTTGTCCTTCAACATGCATTCCTTTCTGAATACAAAGGTCCGAAAAGGCAGGCTGTCTATATTTTGACCAAGTGCCCAGTACTAACAATGCAGAGGTTCTCAGACTTTGGGGAGCTGGTGAGGCAGGACAGGGCCTGGGCCGGTGTATTTTCAGTGCATTTCTGGGATGATTTGGACAGCTTCCCAAGTTTAGAGACCAGTCTTCTGTCATGCTCTAGGGCGGGTGTCCCGCACCTCTTAGCTCATGGACTATAAGGTCGACTTCCACCCACTCCAGGAGCCCCTGCTAACCCCTCCTCTCTCTCACGTGGGGGTGTAAGTTAGGATAACTTGGAGCCGGGGGTGGGGGGAAACATGATTCAGGAAGCAGAATCAAAACTCTTACATCCAGAACCTCCTGTATTTGCAGGGACAATCTCATTCTTTAAATAAAGCTCAAACCCCTTTGATGGCTCTATAAGGCCTGGCTGGTCCTACAATCTAAGAGGATGATGGGAAGCTGCTGGTCACATTTAGATCCAGGAGCTATGAGTTTCCAGGTTGTCTGAAAAGAGCAAAGTTCCATCGATGTTAATGACATCTAATAAAAGGTTGTCTCTCAACACCTGCCAGGCGGACCTAGACCTCCGCTGAGGCTTTGTCCATTCTACAACTCCAGAAAGAAAGGCCAGTTGCTCTTCCACCACAGACTTTTGCACAAGATCGTGACAAAACTCTGAGCATCCCCTTACCTGTCTTGCTGGATTCTTTCCACCTGCTCCGGCTCTTTTTGCTCCTTCTGCCGCCGGGCCTGTCGTCTTTTTGTGGCCAGGATCTTTGAGGCCTCCCCTGCATTGGTGGTACCTGCAGTAGGCTTCCCTGAGAATGCATCAGAGGGAAAGATCACGGGAAATAAACAGTGATTGCGTTCACAGGGCAGCTGCCACTTGAAAGACCCTACTCATTGGGGGGGGGGCTGGGAAATGCTACAGGACTGGCACAATTAGCCACTGAGCAAAGACGCTGCAACGGGCAGCCATAACCCTCACAGTGGAGGGCAGTGGAAAGGCAGGGTCACTAGTAAGTCTCACAGCAGCCACCACTGCTGCGCCCATCTTGAACTCTCTGCATCCCTCAGGGCAGCTTACAGGACTAAAGGAAGAGCCTCTCCATGGGAAGTGCTGACGCTGGCCCAGTGCCGCAGCAGACCCTCAGGAGACTGAGGGGAAGGACTCAGGGTCAATGTGCAGGGTGCACAGGGCATGCAGCTGCCTAAGGTAAACCCCCCTCCCCACTGTCTCCCTCAAGCACGAGACTCCCACATAGATTATGGATCAGGTCAGAGGGTGAACCGGCCAGGACAGCTGAGGCTGGGTTGGTGTCAGCAAGAAGAGCCTACCTGTACTGCCCTTGGCTTTCCCTCTTGCGGCCCCCTGCTTTTCGGTGACATGTGCATCGCCCTTCTCTGGGGCTTTGTCCCGGAGTAGGCTGCCTGACCGCTGAGCCAGGCCTCGTTCCCCATCCTTGTTGCTCTGCTCTTTCATCTTGGGTATTTCCTCTCCGGAAAAGGCGGCTAAACGGTACTTCACAAGAGGCTCTGGCTCTGGCAGTTTCAGAAGGGACTTTGGGGATAATTTAATACTGGTCCTGCAGACATAGAAACGTGCCAGAAGGTAATTACCGCAGCTGACCATGGAACTCTGTTCCTAAGACACCTGGTTCCAAAAAGGTGAATAATTTCATCCTTTCAGAGGAGCAAATGTAAGGCTTAGCATATACTCAAAAGTCCCTGGCACACTATCATCCTCGCAGGAACATATGGCATCTGGAAGATGTCCCTGGTGGAAGGGACAACATTTTAGGAAGCCCATTTGGCGACACCGTGTCCTAATTTCACTTCACTTGGATGACAACATAAAGGATGGAGTGCCAGGCATTTCCCCACCACTTCCTTTTAGATGGACACCAGAGCTGGATCTGGCTTTAGGATGTAGCAATGGATAAGCCAACCCCTTTTTTCTGTTGTAGCAAAATACATGTACCATAAAATTTACGTCCTTAACCGTCTGTCAGTGCACAGTTCAGTGACAGGAAGCATGTTCATACTGTGGTGCAGCCACAGAGCTCTGCCATTAGGTGCGTCATGGGCTTCCCAAGAGCCTGAGCTGGAGTGGTATTTACTACGGCCCTCTGTGTTTTAACAGACAGGGTCACACCTGATCCCTCCCTGCATGATCTGCAACTCAGAATTCCATTAACATCCATGGCCCAAAACTGGGTCCATGCTTCCTGAGTGCAGTCTACACACCGGCTGCTGTGCTAGTGTGTAGACAAATCTATGTACTTACTTGTGTATGCAGGTGTCTTTCAGTTGTGAAAACACAGTATGACACAGGCACTACTATTAGGGTCACTTAACAGGTGAGGAAACCACCCTGGCTGGTGTGGCTCAGTGGATTGAGCGCAGGCTGGGAACCAAAGGGTTGCAGGTTCGATTCCCAGTCAGGGCACATGCCTGGGTTGCGGGCCAGGTCCCCAGTGAGGGCCATGTGAGAGGCAACCATACATTACTGTTTCTCTCCCTCTCTCTCTCCCTCCCTTCCCCTCTCTAAAAATAAATAAATAAAATCTTAAAAAAAAAAAACAGGTGAGGAAACCAGGCTGAGCAAGGTGAAGGAGGCCACCATGGAGCTGCGTCTCCCCGAGCCTTCTTCTGGGCCTTCGTCTCCCCGACTCCACTTCTCATAACGCGGCCCTATTCCATGTTGCAGTGGTGGCCAAGCCTCAGTTTGGGGTCACCTGGGGTCACCTGAGGTGTTCGTACTCAACAGCTATCTGTGTTAATTAAATATATGATCCAAAAAATCTGACTTCACCACACAGACAAGAAGGAAGTTTCACAAAACCAGGAGGAATTGTGCCGAGGAGACCACAGCCCTGTCTTGTCACCATGACAGTGTTCCGCTGAGCAGTTTTCCACTCAGCTGAAAAACCCTGTGTTTAGGTTCAAATCACCTGTACAAATGGCTGGCTATCTTTTGCTGAGCAACGTGCTCCTTATGTGTTGTCCAGGGCAGTACTATTGCCATAACTGCCAGCAGGGCGTTTCAAGGGACCAGGTCTGATGCCTTGTGAAGATCAAAACAGGTCACCCACTCCTGGAGTATTGTGTGCATGCTGAGTGCGGCTTTGGTCTAACGCAGGGTGTGGCTGGGGAATGGCAAAGAATTACCCTGGATTTGGGATTTGGAGAGAGGTGATGGGAAGAGCACCATTTTACGGAAGATGATACTGATGGAGAGAGCTCCCCCTCCGTAAGCATTTCTAGCTTGACATATGAAATAGGAATTGCTGGTATTAGAAAGACTGATAAAAAGCCTTTTGCTCTTCTTCCTTGCCTTCCTCCTCCTCTCTGATGGGTGCTGGGCACCTTCGAGTGCTGTCATTGGAACTGCAGTAAGCTACACCCCTGGGGGCCTGCAAGGTAGATAGATGGATGAGCACCCCTTCTTCTACAGATGTAACCCTCACCATGAGGGGCCACAGGGCTGGACTGGGGGGAGTTAGGAGGCCAGAACTGGCTGCAGGCCGAATCCACTGACAGCCCTCGGCAGCAGAAAGCCAGCATCTGGATCTCAATATGACCCCTTGGATCCGGTTTAAATGGCTCACTATCAGAAAGGAATGGAGCGTGATGAAGCTACACCCTCCATCAGTGAGCCTGGAGCCCGCGAAGGGCAACATGCAGCAGGATTACAATCCCAGGGAGCAAAGGCAGGGCTGGCCTGGATGGACAGGCTCTGACAGCTCGGGTCAGCTCAGCCCCAAGCAGCCTTGCTTCCACTTGCTTTAACAGAGCATTCACGTAGGTCCTCTTCACACCACACACTATTATCCTCAAACAAACTAGGCCAATTATCCATGCGCACCCATCTAAAGTTAATTTCTACCTGGGAAATAAGGATGGGTTATTTTGGAAAACAACTCAAAACATTAAGAAGTCTGTTTATAAGCCCCTATCCCAGCTCCTGCTTAATAAACAGAAAATTAAAGAAAACACATGCATACCTTTCAAATTAGAGAAGTACAGGCAACTCATTGACTTTTTTTTAATAGCAAGTGACCAAAACACTGAAGAAAATCTTAGATGTTTCCTATTTTATTTGCGTATCTTTAGAGTTTCCTGCTCATCCTGTCTGCTCACTTCACTACACATCAGTCCCTTCCCTGCCAGGCACCTACTAAGCTTGGGTATCTTGAACCAGGCGGTGATGTGAGCCTCGCAGCCCTCAGGTCCTCAGGCCCTCAGGCCAGCCTGGCTCACACAAGTTTCACAAAGTCATCCTCCTGCCAATTTCCTAGAAATAAGTATCTTGGCTGATGAAAGACATTAAATGCAAATTAATTAAGGGGAACTCACTGTGCTTTCATAGAGTTTTGTTTTGAAGTACTTTCTCATCTATTTATTTTTTTAAGTTTACTATTTTTATTTTTTTATAGATTTTATTTATTTTATTTTTAGAGAGGGGATGGGGCAGAAAGAGGGAGAGAAATATCAATGTGTGGTTGCCTCTCGTGCACCGACAACTGGGGACCTGGACTGAAACCCAGCCATGTGCCCTGACTGGGAGTCGAACTGGCGACCCTTTGGTTTACAGGCTGGTGCTCAATCCACTGAGCCACACCATCCAGGGCTCTCGTCTATTTAATAAGGATCTATTTGATTGCCATGAGAACCAGTGAGATAGGTAGGAAATTACTGTTAAGCATACTTTAGATAAGAAAACCTAAGTCCTAAATGCTGAAGTGAACTTTCCCAAAAGATGTCAACAGATGACACGGCCAGGGCTGGCACACAAGTCACTGATTCTTCATTTTGCTTTGTAATAGATCTTCTACTTTAATTTTTTTGTTTTTTTTAAAGATTTTATTTTTTTTTTTTTAGAGAGAGGGGAAGGGAGGGAGACAGAAAGGGAGAGAAACAGCAATGTATGGTTGCCTCTCACATGGCCCTCACGGGGACCTGGCCTGCAACCCAGGCATGTGCCCCGACTGGGAATCGAACCGGGACCCTCTGGTTCCCAGCCCGCGCTCGATCCACTGAGCTACACCAGCCAGGGCTACTTTCATTTTTAAAAGTTCAATACCCCCAGTGGTTAAAAATGTAACAAAGGGGGCTTACGAGTTTTGTTGGGGTAGTAGAGCTATGCTTTCCCCGTGTGCAAATGAGAATCATATAACATTTTAATGTTCCTGACAGTAGAAAACATGAACGAACACCTCTGTAAATAGGGCAGCAAGAATAACTCTCAGGAGAGGGTTGTCACGTTTCTGAACATGGGCGTACTGCAAAGCAGAACCCCAGAGGACTTCTTTTCTCCACAGCTTGGAACCACAGTTTTTCTCCACAGTTTATCCAAAGCCCCTTGACCCCAGGCACAGGGAATGCAGCCCACGCACCGCAGGGGAGGAGTCTGTGGCCTCACCGGCACAAGTCTGCCAATATTCTTACTTTTTTTTTTAAGTTTTTTTTAAATTTTTTTATTTGAGAGAGAGAGAAAGGAAGAGACAAAGAGGAAGACAGAGGGATAGAGAGAGAGGAAGAGAGAGACAGACAGACAAGACAGACGTGAGAGAAACATCTTATCAGTTACTTTTCGCATTAGGTTGCGGGTTTGGTTCCAAACAGGGACCAAACCTGCAACCTAGGCATGTACCTTGATCGGGAATCAAACCTGTGACTTTTTGGTTTATGGGACAATGCTCCAACTGAGCCATGCCAGCCAGGGCTCAGCTGGCATTCTTTAAAATCTATGTTTATGGTCATAGCTTATTCCTTCTCAGAGAGGAAAAGAATAATTCTATACCAGACAAACCTGTGGATACCACCTTAACACAGTGAGGAAGGTTTCCATCACCAAGACTGTAACCACCTGACATGCTGGCCTCCTGATAAAATGCACTAGAAGGAACTGACATCCCTCCAGTGGGATTCCTGCCAACTTTCAACTTCGAAGAAACAGCACAGAAAACTGAAATGTAGAGAAGGATTCAGAGACTGGGACCCCTACTGTGGCACCCGACATCCCCACTAGGTCAAGGGGAGGAAGACAGAATGCTGCCACTCACTACTGACCCCCAGACAGAGTCGCATCTAGAGTGGAAGTGCACCCCTTCCTCCAATGGGACTTGGAGAGCCATATTCTCAGCGCGCCACCTGCCCAAATTCTGCCTTTACGCCAAGTCCTGTCCTTATCAGTCTTCACACCGCTTCAAACTTCTTCTATAAAGCTGGCAAGCAAAATACCCTTTCCCCTTTTTGGTACTACAAAAGCAGTACGTGATTTTTGTAGATAATTTTGAAAATACAAATACAAGCAAAAGAAACGGAGGGGGTGGATAAAAGACCTCCCTGCCCCAAGAACCACTGATTGTACACACATATACACATTCACCAATGTGATCGGGCATATGCATATTAAATATCTAGCGATCTTTTAAAAATAATTTATTAATCCTATGCCTGAAATCCATCCTAAGGAAATATTCATAAATATAGAAAATTCGCACCTGATAAAAACGGAACAATGTTCCATATACCACTTTATAACAACATCCCGATGACCTTTCCGTGCAATTACATACTGTTCTTCATGGCTTTTTATGGCTGTATAGTACTCCGTTATTTGGATGTGTCATCATTTGTTTAGCAATGCCCTATGGAGAATATGTCACCTTCCATTTTGCACTATTAAAACAAGGCTATCCTGCCCTGGCTGGTGTAGCTCAGTGGATTGAGCACGGGCTGGGAACTACGGGGTCCCGGTTCGATTCCCAGTCAGGGCACATGCCTGGGTTGCAGGCCAGGTCCCCAGTGAGGGCCATGTGAGGAGCAACCATACATTGCTGTTTCTCTCCCTCTGTCTCCCTCCCTTCCCCTCTCTCTAAAAATAAATAAAAAATCTTATTAAAAAAAACAAGGCTATCCTTGTAGCATTAAAAAATATAGCACACAGCCTACTGAGAGCTGGCTTCCAAAAACCGAATTCTTTCTCTATAGAGAGGGCAGGCAACCCCTTGTTCATCTTGGTGAAATTTACAGTGATGATGATGATGATGATGAAGCTTGCCAGCTACTATCCAGGCAGAGACCATGAGTCAATACCCTGGAAAGAGAGGGGGAAGAATCTGGAAAAAGCCCAATGTGAACAGGCTTTTCTCTCTGTTAATGCCAGTGTCCAAACTATCACCCGAGTAGTGACATGTGAATGGAAGACTCAGAAATGAGACAAATAGAGACCCTACAGACCACCTGATAGAGTTAAGAGTTTACAAGAAAGCAATACCATAACCAAAGGCAGGCAACACAAGCACAGAAATGATGCAATGGGCTTAAAAATTAACAAACCAAGATGCTATTCATTTAGCTATGCACTATGGAAGGCAGATATAGCAACAGTAGGAATTTGTAGTCTATATAAACCATCGTGATCTCTGAGCAAAATAATAGTGAAAATGTCTCTGGCAGAAAGCAACAAATTTGAAATAAGAGCTGCTGTCACCTTGAAATATTTTTAAGAAATTCCCAAGTACCAAGTATTCATTCAATTTGTGTTTTATCCTATATTCTCTGAGACAAGCTGATGCAATGAGCAAGTTTTATGTGATTCTCTCTCTATAAAGAGTTTCCTATTTTCCCAAATTAAAATCCTATTTCTGCCCTGGCTGGTGTAGCTCAGTGGATTGAACATGGGCTGCAAGCCAAAGGGTTGCCGGTTCGATTCCCGGTCAGGGCACATGCCTGGGTTGCAGGCCAGGTCCCCAGTGGGGGCCACGTGGGAGGCAACCACACATTGATGTTTCTCTCCCTCTCTTTCTCTCTCCCTTCCCTTCTATCTAAAAATAAATAAAAATTTTAAAAAATCCCATTCCTCTTCCTCTCTCAGTCCCACTGAAGATGTTTCCATTCCACTGCTGGATTATGTTACTTACTGAGTCATTCTTGTCAGTTACTATCAATAAAATAAATATGTTAACGATTTAAGATAGAGCCGGTGTAAATTTGTTTTTCAATTACACAGTTTCACTGGTGAGTTCACCCAGTTCTTAATTTTAAAAAAGGGCTTCACCCCTTGCTGGTGTGACTCACTAGATTGAGCACCAGCTTGCAAACCAAGGGGTCACCAGTTCGATTCCCAGTCAGGGCACATGCCTGGGTTGTGGGCCAAGTCCCCAGTAGAAGGCACACAAGAGGCAACCACATACTGATGCTTCTCTCCCTTTCTCCCTCCCTTCCCCTCTCTCTAAAAGTAAATAAACAAAATCTTTAAAACAAATAAGAGAGGGCTTCACTATAAATAAATCATACTGGTAATGGTGGCTGACCAGTTATTATCGCCTCTTTTAACGAGACAGACCCAAGCAGAATGCAATCACTTCACTCCAGATGCAGCTGAAGGAGAAAGAACAATGCCAGAAAAATAGAAAGGGATTGATGGACCTAAAGAGGAAATGCTGAATGGATCATCTCAGCGAGCAAGAGTCCCATATTTACCAGGCAACAAAACCTGTTAAGGGCCTGTCATTTATCCAGAAGATACTCAGAGAGAGGAGGAGGTAAATACAGCATTCCTCCTGCTCACCTCTCAGGGCCAGTGGTGCCTCGCGGGAGGCGGGGGTGCAGGAGGCACACCCCGCCCTGCACAGAGTCCCCCCAAACTCCTTTAATCATACAACTGTGACAAAGGGGGAAAGATGCTTACCTGCCTGTCGTGGGAGAAGAAGACCTCCTAGAATTGCCCTTGGGAGAATCTCCTACTTTCGCAAGGGACCCAGTGCTCCCGTTGGAAAAAGAAATTGATGTTAGTGAATCCCACTTGATCTTCTCCATCTGTAGGGGACACAGAATAGGACACCATGACCCACAACTACAATTTCTAAAACTACCCCAGACGGAAGCGATGCACAAGTTTCTTTCAGAAGGATCTATCTGAAGCTGTAGTGCTCCCCACAATAGGAGTATCTGCAGAGAAGCACCATGAGGTCACCGTAGTTCGGTGACTCAATTAAACAAAAAATAAATTCAGCCTCCACATGCAAAGATTTCCTTGTCTTTGTCATTTTTAGAACAGCAAACAGAACCGTACTCAGGTCCTGGATACAGGGGTTAACAAAAGTAGGTGAAATTAACAGCTATCATCCCCAAAAGATAAACCATAAGTAAGGATATGAAATGATAATAAGACAAATAATCCAAATAAATAATTTCAATAATTAATAAACAATAATACAAAAAACCCCTCTATTTTTCACGTACTCACAACTGCAAACCTACTTTTGCCCAGTCCTGTGTATAGAAACCGGAAAGCGCACAAAGATCTACAATGACTACAAAAACTTGCAGGTGGGTGCAACTGTAGTTACAACACCCAAGACAGTTAGCTGTGGACCACAACAGTGGACCCTGGGATCCCACCTGCCCCTCTGCGTCTTCCCCTCGGCCTCCCTCTGCAGGAGGCTGGAGACACGGGCCTCAGTGCCTGGTCCGCAGCGGACGCTCCGCAAGGTGGCCCCTTCTCTCCGTATTGTACTTCTCTGTGGCAAACCCTCACCTGGTCGCCACACACACATACATCGGCCTCCTTCCATAGTAATCCACCCTACAGTAAAAGCCAAGGGCCTGAAACATTGACTTGTCCTGTGAGAACCGCAGGGCCACACTGGATTTAAAAGATAAACATGGCGTTATAAAACAAAATGCCCGATAGTCCAGTGAGGTGGAGGCTGTAAAAATAAGTGCACACATCCCTGGGTGTTCTCCCTTCAACAGGTGGAGCCCAACCCCTGTGTCCCGGAGTGTGCGTTGGTCTAAGTGACTTGCCAAAGTGATGCTGTGCCACATCTCAGGCTGGCACATAAACGTGTTACAGCTTCCCCCGTGCTCTCGGAATGTCTTGCTCTGCAGGAGGCCAGCTGCCATGTCATTTGGACACTCAAGCAGCTCTATGGAGAGGTCACGCAGTAAGGAACGGAGTCCTCAGGTGGCTGCAGCCCTAGCCCGTCATGACCACAACCTCAGGAGAGACCCTGAACCAGAAGCGCCCAACTAAGCCAGTCTCGGTTTCCGACCCAAAGAACCACTGAGGTAGTACACATTTGTTTTAAGTTGCTAAGGTCTGGAGCGATTCGGTACCGAACAAGTGACAACTAACAAAATTACAGTGTGTGTAATTACTAAATAGATATACCTAATTGGGGGTATCTGCTCAACATCTGTTTTGCTGACACTGTCAGTGTAACAGAGAAAATGTTTCAAGGCCACTGCTGTGAATGAAGGCCGGCTTACAACCTCAGTTCTGGTTGCCTGTAGCGGCAAGACTAGCCCAGATTCCGATGCCCTTAAAGAAGCAGAGAGAGGACACTCAGAACGGAACATTCCTTCTGACTCGTGTCCTCTGGAGGGCCGGCTGTAAGGGGAACAAGGTTTTGCTCCAAGGCCCTTAGATTTAGGAGGGTCCAAAAAGTTAAGTGACTTTCAGAGGTGGGGTGAAATTTTCAACAGAATCTGCTCCTTGAGCAGTCCCTGGATGTTGACAAACAACAGGCCCAACGCAGGCCAAGTGCAGGGAGAATTGTATCGTGAAGTAAGAAGTGTGTCTTGAGGGTGCATGGTAGGTGTAAGCATACCTTAGAGGAGTCTGCTCCTTCCAGGGGTGCTTTCCCAGCGTCTCCTCCAACAGATGGCAGTGTAGTGTCTTTATCGATGATCCAAGCGGGGGAAGACTTGTAGAGATGTTGAAGAGGCTTGGAAGCACATATACGAGGACCACTATGTAACACTAGAGTTACAGCAGAGCAGCCAGAGACACAGGGAGCACAGGAGGAAAAGGTAGGATGAGCCAGGAGTTGGAAAGAACACATTTCTGTTAAAATGCAGCATGGGCAATCCACGGTCTCAAAACACCAGCAGACCTTTTCTCATTTGCACAGCAGGGACTCCATGGTAAAAGACTCCCGCACTCAATGTGCAAGAGTCCAGCTCATTTCAGGAGTTCAATATCTGGGCTTTGGAGCCAGACAGACCTAACACCGTCACCTAATAGCTGGATCACCTTGGGCAGGTGATTTAACCTCTCTAAATGTCAACTTCCTTGTGTACACAGACTTAACATAGCAGGCCTGACTACTGCCTTTGGAAAGGCCTGCTTACAAGGTTGGCCCTTGGTCGGCATCCGGGAACTTAGATTTCAGGGGGGTTCTCACCATGAAGCAAAGAGCAGCTCACTGCACCCAAGCTGCTTGTACAAACAACACGACTTCTCCTGCTTTCCTTCTGAGAGTGTCTGGAATTTGGGTATGTGCCTGGCAGCGGGTGCCTATGTGACAAGCCCCCAATAAAAACCCTAGGCACATGTCACAACTCATTGCTGGGAGAATGTGTCCTATGTCACTATCCTGGGACAGACTTTGTCCCATGTGCCTTTGCCCTTTGCTGATTTCGCTCTGTAGCCATGCCCTGTGGTGAGTCGCAGCTTTGAGTTCTCCTGGAGAATCACTGACCCTCAGAGTGGTCTTGGGGACCTCCTGACACATCCCTACCTCCTGTGAATTTTTTATTTGTTTGAAAAAGAATTCATGTACCATAAAAGTCACCCTTTTAAAATTCAGTGGTTTTTAGTACATTCACAAGGTTGCACAACTGTAACTACAGACTAATTCCAGAACATTTTCAACACCCTCAAAAGAACCCCAGTCGGTACCTATTAAACATTCACTCCCCTACCCCACCCTTCCCTAGAAACTACTATTCCAGAGATTTCATAGAAATGGACTCATACAATTTGTGGCATTTTGTGTCTGGCTTCTTTCATTGTCTTAGAGGTTCGTCATGTAGCATGAACCAGAAAGTGATAGCTTTTTATAGTTCCCTTTAATTAATAAATAATAGTCCACTTTATGAATAATCAGAATTTTATTAATTCACCTGTTGATGGAACAAATGGGTTGTTCACACTTTGTGGCTATAAATGAAAAATGCTGCTAAAAGCATTCATGTACAAGTTTGGGTGTGAACATTATGTTTTCAATTTCCTTGGCTCTATACCTAAGAGCGGAATTACTGGGTCATAAGGTAACTGTGTGTTCAACTTTTTGAGGACTCAGCCAGACTGTTTTCTAAAGCGACTGCACCATTTTCATTCCCACCAGCAATTTCTCTACATCCTCACCAACACTTATTTTCCCTTTTCTCTTTGAATTTTCGCCATACTACTGAAATGGGAAGTATTATCTTATGATTTTTTTAAAGTATTTTGATTTTAGAGAGAGGGAGGGAGGTATGGGGGACAGAGAGAGAGAGAGAGAGAGAGAGAGAGAGAGAGAGATTTGTTGTGCCCTTATTTATACATTCACTGCTTGATTCTTGTATGCGCCCTGACTGGGGATCCAACCTGCAATCTTGGTGTAGCAGGATGATGCTCTAACCAACAGAGCTACTCAGCCAGGGCCTCGTTGTGATTTTGATGACCATTTTCCTAATGACTCATTATGCTGAACAGCATGTCATGTGCTTATTGGCCATTCGTATATCTTCCTTGTAGAAACAGCACAACTACTTGGAAACAACTGGAACTAGGTAGAGAACTATACGTCATTCCTATGACATCTCACTGAATACACTATCTTGGGAACTGAGACCAGACCTGCCCTAATGTGGACATGTGCAAACAGAGGACGCCATCCCTCGTTAACCTTGCCATGATGATTTGACCCGCTTTGGTCAAAGCAGGGCTTTGATGGTATGGCCCAGTGTTTCTCAGACTGCAGTGTGCAGGTCTGCTGGGTCCTGAGAGTCTGACTTCTTAACGGGCTCCCAGGAGATGGTGACGCTGCAGGCGCACAGACCAGCCCGTGAGTAGCGAGGCTCCAGACGTGTGTTAAGCTGTCTTACTGCGCCAATCATTGTGCTCTCTCATGGAATCCTCGTGAAAATTTAAAAGACGTTTGTTTTAGAAATGAGGAAACTGTGGCCTCATATCTAAATGAGGTTAATTAACTTATCCGAAGTGGTTATAAACTAGTAAGTAGTAGAGCTGGCTACAGGATTCCAGAGACCGTGGTTTAAAGGCTACTTTGCCAAGCCGTCTCTTAATAAAAGCTCACTAACCTCCATAGCTCACGAAAACGACTGTTCCCTAATCCTCATGCCTGCAATGACAAAATAATACTCAACTGCCTTTGTGACATTTAAAAGAAAAGAAACAGTCCTGGCTGGTGTGGCTCTGTGGATTGCGTGCCAGCCTGCAAACCAAAGGGTTGCTGGTTCAATTCCCAGTCAGGGCACATGCCTGGCTTGCGGGCCAGGTCCCCAGTAGGGGGTGCACGAGAGGCAACCACACACTGATGTTTCTCTCCCTCCCTTCCTTTCTCACTAAAAAGGAGTAAATAAAATCTTTAAAAAACAAAGAAAAGAAACAGAGCAATAGCAAAACACTGGTGGGTAGAAAATGTTAGTAATAGTTGAAGACATTTCATGAAGCCACCAAAAGTGAAGCAAAATACAAACATTCCGGAATAATTCAGAGGCAGACCTATACCACCTCTGGCAGTTTCCTTTGTGTCACTGGCTTGGCCTCTTTTACCTGCTTTTGTGCACTGTACACCGAACATGAATGGACTTGTGCTTCTGGACTGGGAGGGTGCCAACAGTCGTGCAACGGGAAAGAGTATGGTGGGAGAAATGGGCATGCGATGAGCTGAGGAATGGAATGGGGTAAAAATTTTAAAAAGCAAAATAAAACAAACAAATGGAATGTTTAAAACAACACAGAGCATGATGCAAATTCACATTTGGGTGGTAGAACGAATGTGGAAAAGAAAAATCTTCTAGCACAGGATGGCTTCAGAGTTCGTCATAGTAAAATAAAACAAACGATATGTCACTTAGAGTGTGAAAGAATGCGTTAATTGTGTTGCGGTGCCATCATTCGTTCGATATGCTATTACAGCACTAACTGTGTTGCTGGAAGACAGTCAGCCCACCTCCCATGACATACTATGGACTCAAGAAACCATCTACTCACCAAGTAGATCTAACATTGAAAAAAGGATTACTTCTACATAACGCTTGTTTCAGGGCTTCTGTAAAGAAACATTTCATAATACACTGATTTTGCTAATGTGTTCCTTTCATACCTTTTCCACGTAAATAAGGGCAAAACTAAAGAAGTGCAAAAATTAAAATAGCTAGGTGCTTATCAGCTTTCATGGAAGCAGTCATATTCATAATCCAAAATTCAGGGACTTAAATGTCATTCTGATGGTTTTGGAATGTATTATAAGGTAATGGATTAACTTTCACATTACTTTGTATTCTTTGGATACCCAGTAGCCAGTAAATGGTTTGGGATTTAAAAATTTCAATTTATAATTCACAAGCAGATAATGTAGCTGCCAACAAAATAACACACTGATATCTTTTCATATTAGTCAATGCAAATATGAATTCAACATCAGTTTGTAAGCATGTGAATTCATGAAAACATATGGAATCCATTCACTAATGGAATAGCTATATACAGTTAAAAGCATAGAGATGTTCGCTTATGCAGCTCTTAATTAACTCAAGGTTTCCAGTGCTTACCCATGAACTATATCAGAGATCAGCCACACTGACACTGAGAGGTCTCTGATACACATGACAGACCTCTGTGCTGGAAGTGCAAGGTCAATGCCGTTGCAAAACAACCAAGAAGAGACACTGGCTTCTTCAAAGTCACAAACATTCTTCCGCTGGCCCTTTGGTGATGACTTGGGATGTGTTAAATACGCCACTGGCACCTGACTCTTCGCTGATGCTTTAAAATACACGTTTGATGCATGGAGAGCTTCCCTACCTTCCTTCACCTACATACTCTGAAAGGTCTCAGTTCGGACTTTTCGTGACCTCTCTGAGCCTCTACTGAATTCTGGCAGTTTTAAATGTATTCAGATTGTAGCTCTGGCACATGTTCTATAGAGGTCATCTCCCAGATCAAAGCAGAGTGCCGGAAAAGCCCATCTATCCTCTTCCCCTTTTAAAGGGTTCATATTGGTTCTGAACTGTTGGGCAGGCCTGCAAACCCCAGGCAGTAGTAGAGCCCTGCCTTTTTTCCCACACATCTAAGTCTCCTGCGTACCTCTGCCTCATCCATTCTGCTGTTTCTGGCTAACCAATGATATCACATCAATAACTGGACAGTTCCTTTTTTACTGGTCACATCTGCCCACTGGCCAATTCATCCCGGGGCAGGGTAAGTCCTGCACGCAGTGTGGAAGATGAACGGTCTCTTTCAGGCAAGGAGAACAACATTCATTCCTGTCTCTGTACAACTATGATCTGGCTCTAAAGGGTGATGCCACTTTCCAAAGTCCCGTTAGTGAGGCCCTGGGGCTCTCACCTTCACACCACGGGACTAGGATGACGGAGGTGTTTGCAGAAGGCTCAAGGGGGGGCTCCCAGGAAGACCGACAGTAAGGACATTAAGACGCTCACACTAGAAAGAAGGAAACTGGAGAGATCAGGTCTATATTCTCACTTGCCTCGCTGTGGGGAACACGATTTTGCCACGGTGGATGATGATGGGCGCTTACTCGTTGGACTCTCCGTCTGCTTTGGCAAATGCGTTGCTGATGCTGACAAGCTGTCACGTGCTGCAGAGAAACGCATAGAAGACATTGGCACGCATCCCACCATAGACCGAGAAACACATACCCCAGTGTTCTTCATGTCCTCATCCACACGCCTTCTAAGCCACTGTGACACAGCACACTGCTTTCAGCATCCTCCTAGCTACCTAGCCTATCTAGAAATGCCCAGACTCCAGCAGCCATTGGTCTGAAGCACATTTTCTTCGGCTTCTAAATGGTTCCTCTCTTCAATGTCACCCAACCTCACTCAACTGTTCAACTAAAGCCACGCTAAGCCCACCAGGAAATCACTTATTTCCTTGTGTCCAGGGGCTTTTATTCAGTATATTCAGACCCCACGAAGTCACAATGAACCTGGACTCAGAGACAAATCACCACCAGAAAATTTCTATGGCCTGAGTGTTCATGAGCTGAAACTGGACTTTTTTCTGAAAGTCATCTATAGCTCAGGGTGGAGAGAGCAGTCATTTGAAAAGCAAGGAGCTCCAGTTATGGCCGAACAACCTATAGCAGTCGGTTTCTTCCTCTTAGCAAGAGATGGGGGTTGCCATGGACTTTTCTCAAATGTTACGATTGCTTATGGTGAGAATGTCAACAAGTGGCCCCAGGTTTGCTGTTCCTAATTTCCAGTTGTTTACAGTGGTTTCTAAAATGAAACCTGTACAGCAAATGGAGAAGGACAGACAGTGCCCTGCCAAGCCATACCGGACCTCAAGGCAAAAGGAAAGGTATGTGCCATGGCTTGAAAGGAAGCAAGCTCATCAATGAGATTCTCAAAGCCTACCCCTGGTCCTCATGTTTTCCAATGAGAGAACTGCCATTTTTAACCATGTCTTCGGACCAACTGATGATCTTAAGAGAATTTTTTAAGTGACTTAAGCCAAAGTAAAATTATGATAAATTCTGTTTTGCTATAAATAAAAAAATTAAACTTAAAATTATGTGAGTTTTACTGTACTTACTTTTCAATGTTTGTCAGCATTTCTGCAACTGCTTTAATGTTCTGGAAAAAGTTAACTATTGGGAATGACATCAAGCCATGTGTATAGATAGGGGTACACAGTTCTCCCTTCGTCTCAGGCTCTGATATGGCTCCAGATGTCACTGTTCTTTAGAAATTTGATGTTCTCTTGATACAGTAAGGTTTTGGATGCCCTCTTAAATTGCGTACCCAAGTTGAGTACACTTGCCTCACCCTGGCCTGGGCCCTGGGTGTGATTCCCAATGGGTAATTATCAATTCTCTGTCCATGGAAGGCCAGTGCCCACACTATGGTTCACTTGGCACATGTAGCAAAGCCTCTGCTACTCAGTAAGAGCAATAAATATTACTCTTTGTCAAAGGAATGCTGGAAACCAAGGGTATTTCTTCCTACTGCTCTACAGTGACCTTCTGCATTGCTGGTAAACAGTGCATCCCTTTCACCTCTGGTTTTTCCTTTGCCAGCCAAAGATGGATTGAATTTCTACAGTTTTGCTAATTCCCAGGCCTATATCCAAAGCAGAGAGCCTATCAGAGAGGTGCAATCAAGGAGACAGCCCACTGATCACCTCCTTTCGATCCCCACTGTTAGTACTGATACACTCCCTACCGCTCCCTCTCAAACGCCTCTCCAGGAACCCACGGCATGAACACCCAGAACTCTGTGCGATTAACCAGAAGTGACTGAAACACAACACTTCTTAATACTCAATCCGATGACGAATGAGAGTGTGAAAGGTCTGAACGCACAAGAGTCAAACACTGACAAGATTTTCAAGGCGGAAGATAGCACGCTAAGGATGAAATGTCTCCGGCACTAGGACGTAAGGCATGCAGAGGTCCTTGGTGACGGGAACAAAGAAATATGAGGATGTCATTCACATCACCAGAAACAAAATTCTAAGGGGTCGGACTAAGAAATCACTTGTAAAAGTGCTTGAGACACACATGGTGATGGAGGAAGATGAGCAGAACAGTCATCACAAAATGCCATGGCATGGTGATGCTCGGATATACCATTGGTGGACTCGGCGGCGGCGGCGGCGGTGGTCCCTGGGTCAGGAGGGAGGGTGCTGGCGGCTAAACCTGGAGGAGGGGGTGGAGTATTTTCTGATTCACCTATACAGCAAAAGATCAGAGCAAAGAGAGGTAAAAGAAAAAGTCCCAATTTCTGGTTGACTTAGTTTCTACTTAGGAAATTAGAAAAAGTAACTGAAATGTGTTGACGTCTCAAAAACACAAAACACAAAGCATGTTCACTGATAAAAAGCTTAAAGGCACAATACAGCAAAGTTGAGAAACTGCAATATAAATGCGAACCCATCTGCTTTCGGAAAGAGCCAGAAGACAACGCCTGCAGAACAGAATGACAGGAAGTAAGACACGGAAGGGGAGAAAGCCACCCAGACTAGTGACAATTCATACTTCAAAGATTTGAAAATGTAAACATGAGTATGAACTGGATAATGCAATGAATACAGTCATCTTGAAACAACACTGAAAGAGCAACAAAAATTAATAATGAGGGAAAATCCATAGCCCCCCTTTTTAGAGGGTAACTGCTGCTCAGCCTTTGCAGGTCATGTTGCAGTGGTGGCTTAGCCTACTGCCATTGACCTTCCCTGAAATCAGACTGCCCCAGGGCTTGCCAGGTGGGATCCACTTAACCAGACTCTGCATTCGGTTTTCTCTGCTTTTCTTTTGCTTTACTTCACAGCCCAGGTATTGCGCCCACTGCTGTTTGCTACCAAGAGGAATGCATAGATCCCCTTCATGAGAAACGCATCCACAGGAAGCTTGGCAGTTTGAAGCATTGCCATCTGCAAAAGGTATCTGCCAATTGGTACAAAGCATCCCCCAGACCCTGCAGGCTGAGCTCAGGATCTTCCGCCTGCCCTGGGGTGCTGCAATGCAGGCACAGCCCTAAACTCACCATCACGTCCTCCAATCACCAAGGCCTGTGGTGGAACTCCCAACCAGTACCGCTTGCTCGTGTCCAGCTGCTGGGAGCGCTCCAGTGACCTGCGCAGAATCGCTTCCATCCGTTCCTGCCGGGTGGTGCAAGGGAGAGCAAAATTAACACACCGGCCTCAGTTCCGGGGGTGAGTCACCAAGGGGGGCTCTGTGCTCAGCATCCAAAACCCAGGCACACGTGCTCTCGGCCACACGAGAACCTTCTCAGTGGATGGAGAGTAAACAATGTGGCCGGTACGATCCCAGCCCCAACAGCTCATCTCTGGGAGGGGCTGCCTCAGCCAGGTCTGGAATTTGAATTTTACAACCTTAAGCCTAACTTTTTGGGGTGGTACATGACTGAGAGATTTATTTTGCAAAGCCCCGTTCTCACTTTATAATTTTTAAAAGGGGGAATTCAATTGTTTTCTACATTGTAACATTTTTCTGTTGTACAGTGTTGGGAGGGGATCATGCTACATATTTCAAAATTTAAGAGAGACAGGAGTAGGGAACCTTCTGGCCATACAATAAAGTATCTATGCATTCTCAGAGTTAGGTGGGACGAGGGGAAGAAGAAGTAAACAGTTTTTAGCCAGAAGACGAAAACAAGGAGACTTCTCCCTTAAACAGAACATTCATTTATCAAAGGCACTCTGCTATATTAATGCAACTGGCACTTTCAAAAAGTTGGGCCTGACTGCGGGCAAGTATCTCCTTGGCATTGCAGTTGCAATTCTACACTCCTCACCGCCCCAATGACACTGCAAATACCTGCCGCTCTCCCTGCCTCGTCGTGGAGGAGGCTGAAGCAAGGTAAACAGTTATACTCTTTCAACCTCATAAAACCCACCCTGAGGTGCTCCAGGAACTGCACTCATCCTAGCCTGACTCCAAAATAAAAAGATACTCTTTCCTCCTGGCTTAAAAAAGCAAGCTGAATTAATTTAGGGCAGCACCAACTGAGTAACCGTGACTTAAGGTTTGGGGAAAAGCTCCCTTATTTCACTCACTAGAAACAGAAGAGTCACTTAGGAGATGCCTGGACCTATCGTTTGTCTGCACTAGTGGGATGAGTAGAGCATTCTCCACGTCTCGGCCTCTTCTGCATAATTTCTCTCTGAATGACCCCTGGCTAAGAGAGCCTCTCTGGGGACCTGAGCGCAGAGAGGGGATTTTTTTTCCCTCCTGTGAATGACAGATTTGAATTTGCTCTAGTTTTTGGCTGAGATCCTACAATCGTGAGTGCACATTTCCTGAGTCCCATCCTCAGAGCTCTGGCCCATTAAATTCTGACAGCCAACCCTGGGGGTCTGTCAGAGAAAAGCTGGGGCATTGGGGGGGGGATGTGAATATTTTGACTATTTGTCACTTGAGGTATGGTTGCTCCAGACCGGGCTGAACAGTATTTCGTTATATGAATTTAACATAAAGAATTTTAACCAATGATCTCATTTAAGTGTTGAAACCCTGCACCTGACAGTAAATTTAGTATTAAGTCAGTTATAAGAGACTTTGTACATTCCAGAAGGACCTCAAAAGGTAGCCCCTCATCAACTATGAGATCAATAAGAAAGAACACTAAGAATCTTCAGGCCAATCTTATCTAGAGGCATAATTAGAAGGGAATGATCTACCCAAAGCCAGACCTACACTTGGACTGGACAGTTACCTTAAGAAAAAATACCTCTCCGTCTACCACCAATCCACTGAGTGGCTCCAAATTCCACCATTAGAGACTCATTCCTTTGAATCGTTAGTAGGCTTATGAAAATGAATCCATCCCTAAGAGAAGACACAATCACTTTGTGTCATCCACTTTTGGTGAGATGATGAAAAGTAGGTAGTAACCAAGCTCTATGGTAAGGGGATTTGTAGAATCCAAAGTTGTCAGAATGGGGTGATTCAACATCAAACCAAAACTGCTTCATTTCACTTTTATTAGAGGTTAGCTTACATAGATAGCTTTCTGTTCTTTCACGTGATGAAACGGAAAGAATCTTAGATTTGGAATCGGGAGCTATGGACTGAAATGCCACCTGTGCCTGCCAGGTTTTAGTCCTGTCACCCTGAGTCAATTGTTTTAACTTCCTGGGGCATCAGTCTCCTTATCTATAAAATGGGACATTACCTGGATCAGCAGAGCACTCCAGTCTACCAGGTCATAACTCAATAGCATACCAAATCCTGAGCCAACGCTAACTGAACTGGACTCTGAATAGGATTACTGACAGGGCAGCTTTAGCAGTGGCTCTCAAACTTGGGGGGCTTGTTGGAATACCGCTGCTGGGCCCCAGCCCCAGAGTTTCTGATTCTACAGGTTTGGAGTGCAACCTGCTGAGAATCTGCATTTATGACAAAGTCTCAGGCAGTGTCGGTGCTGCTGGCCCTGGGGATACGCTTCCATGAGCACTGGTTAGAGGAAAGGCTAAGAGTGAGAGAGCATGGATATTAATGCCATTAATAGTGTTAATATCAGTGACATTAATATTAAGATATATTAATAAATATTTGAGCTGTATACTGCATCCCTCAATTCCTGCCAAGCTCTGCTTCTCATGCCAGTTGACAGAGGATGGGGAAAGGGCAAGGCAGATTCTTGTCCCTGGAATGTCCCCTATTGGCTGGGCCTTAGTAGAAAGAAGAAATAAGGAGATCCCACCCTTGACCCCTTGAGCTCTAGATCTGCCTGGTTGAAATCACAGGAGAATCATGGGCAGGGTGACCTGCTGAGCTGGCCTAGCAGTGTACACGGAGTCCATCAGGGCCCAGCCCGGGCACTGCTACCCACACAGCCAGCTCTGGTAGGAGAAGGGGGCTGCCTATGTTTTTTTCAATGCCCTTACTACACGTGTTCTGATGACAGTGTGGGACAAGCTCCCAAACGGTCCTCAGCAGAGTTCTGTGGAGGGTGTTGCTCTTTACAAGCAGATGTCCACCTCTGACCAGAAAGGCCGTCACTATTGCCCCACACCAGCCAGTGCCTGGGACAGGCCAGCCCTTGGCTTAGTGGAGTTTTTGTTTAGGTTGAGTTCAGAAATGTGTCATTTGTACACTCAGCTTGGTGGGTCTTGCTGGATATATTAGTCCATGACAGTCTGAGAGGTTGTGATGTGTCCAAATAATGCAGAGGTTCAGCTGCTCTTTGAAAGAGGCCTTTCCTGGTTATCTGTGGAGCACAAGGAATAGAGTTGACTTTGCCAGATCCCATTTCCTGGGACCTCTGGGCAGGAAGCCATCCTTCTCAAGCGGACAATGGGTGAACACACTGTGTCGTCAGCCTTAACCCAGGTTGGTGACAAGGGCTTCTCCCAGAAGTTTGATTCTTGGGGTATGAGAGGGTTGGAGAAACCCACCTCAAGGAAAAGGCAGCGTCCAGCGGACACTGGGTCGTCCCTTCTCCAGGACAGGCCTGACCAGCCTCCAGCCTTCTCAGCCCTCAAGACCCCCAGGGGCCAGGCTGTCTGTGGTGCCCACTTCTCTGCTGGCAGACAGGAGGCCTCCTGGCCGAGCCTGGCGCTCACCCATATAGATTTGAAAAGTTACCGAGAGCAATGTCATGGCAACCCGAGGGACATGGCGCCAGGACAGGGCTGGGGGCACGTGGGTAGTCAGTGGGCCTTTATGAGCTCCCAATATCAGACCCTCAGAGGCAGGACTTGGTGGGAAACCAAACACTTTCCAGTAAGCTACAGAAGCAAAAGGAGCTGCAGTGGAACGGACCCCTGCAGAGGCTGCTCCCTGGGTGGCAGAGACAGAGCGTGACAAAAAGAACTGGAGTGTGCCACAGTCGTGTGCCAGGCAGGCAGCAGCCCTCCCACTGATCTCCAGTGAACCATGGGGCCGTTGGCCATGTACACTTATCTGTTCTCTCCAAAGATCACCCACGAGGATGCTAAACAGGCCTCTGCACAGGCAGAGCCGAAGCCAATGTGGTTAGCAGGCCAGCCTGCATGTGCAAGTCCCTCAGCTCCACTGGGCCCTGAGGGTGAGAGCAGGTGGCAGAAGGAGGCTGCGGCTTCCCGGTGTTGCTATGTTTCTACACAACCACGGGAGGCCCAGCTCTCAGCCCTTCCCTGCGTGTCTGGGGAGAAGAGGGAAGTGAGCTCGGCTAGTGTTTATGCTGACGAGGGCCAGGGGGCATCCCTCGTTCCCCACCATCGACCAGGTTAGAGATAAAAGGGAGCACACAAAGCAAATGAAAAAATTAGCCGGATGCACAACCACTAAAGATTCAGCTACATCAGGACCAACCACCTGGCATGGCGTTCCCTCATATGCAACAGCAGGAGTCTGAGAGCTTGACTTAAAATGTCTCCGGCACTACTGTCCAATGAGAAATGGTACACACAGGGAGTGCCTCAAAGGTGGACCCGTGTGACACTGTAGGTGTGTCACAGGCTCAGGAAGTGTCTCCGGTGATCGCGTACTGACCCCTCGTGGAAGCAGGAGTAACAGAATTGCTCTGGAATCAGCAAGCCTGCAGGATGTGAAGATCAAAATGGAGAGAGCAGGGAGGAAGAGAACAAGGTGTGTGAGTCAGGGAATGGAGGACAGGAAGAAAATGGGTGAGTCCAGGGATACACGACACATACACACGGGCTGGGAAAGGAGAGATCTGCCCTGGGTTACTGACGCGGCCTAGCACACGGTGGATTTGTTCTGAAGTCTATAGACTGTGCCATCGTCTCTTCTGGGTAGCTCCCTCTAGACCTTGCTTCAGCCAAGGTCAGCTGAAGTCACTGAAGGAAGTCAAACATTTCTGAGCATTACTCTGTGCTAGGTGCTTGGCTGGGGCACTTTCGCACAGTCACCTCCTTCAATTCCTGTGGTCACCTCTGTTTTGGGCCAAGGAGGCCCAGTTAGAGGGCCATCAGGGGCTCAGCAACTTGCCCATGGCTACCAGCTGCCTAGTGGAAGAGCCAGGGTTTGCGTCAGGAGCAGCCGAAGCCATGCAGCTACCGGGCTGCAGTCAGCAACAGCGAACCACGGCTAAGACCCTCGCTTAGACCTTTGATGGTGAAGAGGAACAAATAAATCGCCACGTAAACGAGAGCTTTGTGGGCAAAGATGAATGTCATTGCGCGCGTGGGCACATGTTCACAGCTTTTAAATTTTAAAAAAGGGAAGGAGTAAAGATGTATCATGATAAAGCATTCACAGACTTAAAACAGGCTGAATTTATAGAGCTAGCTCTGTATCCCATAGTGTTGGCAATGAACAAACCTCTATGTTGTTCATGCTAAGTGATGAGTCATTATACCTCATGAATATAAAATGATCGCCCCCGACACAAGGCTATGACTACATACTTAAAATATACTTGTTAAGAAAAGCTATACCCTGCCCGGCCGGTGTGGCTCGGTGGCTTGAGCGCGGGCTGGGAACCAGAGGGTCCCGGTTCGATTCCTGGTTGGGGCACATGCCTGGGTTGCGGGCCAGGTCCCCGTGAGGGCCATGTGAGAGGCAACCATACATTGCTCTTTCTCCCTCTCTTCTCCTCTCTCTGAAAATAAATGAATAAAATCTAAAAAAAAAATTATTAAAAAAAAAAAGAAAAGCTGTACCCTAAATATGCTTTCTAAATATATTTTCAAAGTTTAGTAATAAGAGGCTCTGTAGGGGTAACTATACAACTATTCCATTTCTTTGTGAAAAGGTAATTGGGAGAAAAAGGATGATTACAGCAAGGAAATGCATTAAAATTTAAATAGGCTAGCATCTTTGGATTTGAAGGTAGACCGTTTGGTTTTTCCAACAGTGCATAACTGCTGGAAAGTTCCCTTCTACCATCACAGCCGTTCCTCGAGCCTCATGTCTGTGCTGGAGGCTCAGACCCCTAGCACAACCCCCAGGTCTGCATCACCCGGCCCCTATCCACAATCCCCTCAGAGTCCTAGAGTCCGGGAAGAGACCTTGGAGACTGCCACCCACTCACTTCCGAGACAAGTCATTCAAGGCCCAAAGAGGCCAAGTGGCTTGTCTGAGGTCACACAGCAAATGAAAAGCTGAGTTGAATGGATACGTCTTTGTTCCCAGTCTAGAGCTGCTTCCACAGTACAGTGGCATGCTGCCGAAAGCAGGCAGGGCAGGCCGCCCAGGAGAGAGCTTAGGAGCAAATCGCTCTTGTACTGCAGAGCTGGGCAGGACGCACAGGTGCCCTGAGCGCCAAGCCCTGTATGAGCCGCTCAGATAGCCGCTCGAGACCTCACCCTCCGCTCCTGGAGCTTCTGCTCCCTTTTCTCTTCCACAGCAGCCCTTTTCTCGTTCTCCCGGCACCGCCGCTCCTCCAGTTTCCGCCATCGCTCCATCACTTGCTTTTCATACTGGAGCGCAGCTCTTCTCTGCTTCTCCAGGAACTGCTGCTCCCGGGCAGCTGGGGGAAGAAAACCAGGAGTGAGGTGGCATTACCAGAGCACTCTGCACCGTTCGGATCAAGACCACAAATGCAGAAGCAAGAGTGAGACCGAAAACGAGCCCGGTGGGAGGTCAGGCTGCAGTGACTGAGAGGAGGGGTTCTGGCCCCTCTCACTAGCTGGTGACCCTGGGCATGCTGACCATGCAATGTCTTTGGTTTCCTCCCCTGTGACGTGGAGACGGTCACATCTGCAACATCATGGTGCTGTGAAGATCGAATGAGACAATGCATGGAAAGCATACAGCAAGTGCTCCTACACATGGCGGCTACGACTATCACTGTTATCCTCCAGTCAGTCTTATCACCCCGGGTAAGCCATACACTGGCTGATAAGTGAGAGCTATAAGGGTACATTCATTCGAAACACGTTCGCTGTGCCTGCCCCTCGCCCCTGTCACTGAGCTAGGCAAGGGGCTAAACCCATAGATAAGACTTGCCTGCCCCACAAAACAATGAATAAGCGGGCCTTAACTCCACCTGGCCCAGTAAGGACAGGGTTCCTTGGAGGGTGCAATGCCTGAGCTGACCAGCAGGAGGCAGTGAAGGGGAACTTGAAAGTTCCTCATTTGTCCCAATGAGTGGGGGGGTGGCGAAGGGGGCGGGGAGATGACTTGTCTATGTAGCTCAGAGCACTCTGTGGGGACATGCCCTACTTAGCCACCATCTAAAGCACAGGTGGCAAACATGAGGCCCACAGGCTGAATCCAGCCCTCCACCTTGTTTCTACCTGGCGGAGTGCCGAGCTCTCGCTTAACTGTTGAGGAGTAGTTACATGTATATAGTCCTAAAATTACATTCGGCCCTTTGGAGGCAACCACGAGGCTGATGTGGCCCCCCGTGAAAATGAGTTTGACGCCCCTGACTAACGCCTGCAAGAGGTAAGACAGCCTTTCTCAACTGGGTTCCCCATCTTAACACAGACAATGTCTCAGCTGGCCCTCTTAGATGCCCCAGAGAGATAGAGATGCCTGAATGAGCTCACACAGGGGATACCCGAGGGGCAGAGGTAGCAACTGCTTCTCCAGTTCTCGTTCTGCCTGCTATCCACAGCTCCTAGCACGGTGCCTGGAGCACAGCGTACGTCCCATGTTCTCTAGGCGAGTCAAGGAACTGTTCAGAGAATTGCAGAATTGTGAACGTGACAGTTGCAGTGTGGATTTGCCCCCCGTTCTCCACCTTCACCGAATGGTTGTCCCAGCTCTCTTGCAATTCGGTCACAGATTTCTAGGCTCTCGAGGCAAGACACCACCATATCTCCACTTCCTTGCACCCAAACTGCCAGGTGTACAACGTACCCATACTTTTTTGTTTTTCTTCACGTCGTTCTTTCGCCTGCCTTTGTCTCTCATCGGATCTTAAGTTCCCGTCCATGGCTGCAAGAGAGAAAACGTGATGAAACAGTTCTTCATTCTTTCCCTACCTGCTGAGTGCCAGGGGCTGCTGGGCCTGTGCCCGGGTCTGGCCACACACACACACGTCACCCAACACCATCGCTTCCTCCTTGGAGGCCTGATCCATCACACTCCCACGCATGGCCGGTCCCACACATGGCTTCCACACCCACCCACCAAGGAACCAAGCCCTTTCCCTACCTTCTGTCCTGGGCCTGACCCTACAGGGATCGCAAAGTGGAATAGTGACAGGGAGCCCTCGCAGTATGTAGAAAAGCCCACCAGGCCTCCCTGACCCTGGCTCCCAGGGGGAGGGGGAAGCAGGAAAGTGGACATGACGATTACACAGAGGAACATTCTAGTGTTTGCAGGTGGCCAACAGCTGGGTGAACAATGAGAACCGCAACACTCAACACTGACTTTGGTTCTGCTAAGTTTGCTCTGATGTCAATCTTAGTATTTTAGTATCACAAGGAAGCAGCATACTTCTGTTCTCCTGTTTGTCACTGAAATAATCTACAAAAAATAAAATGGAACAAATGTGGTCCCCTCCCCAAATGCCCGGGAGGCATCCCGGGGCTCCTCACTGTCAGCCACTTTATCAATCTTCTACACGGTTCTAAAGGGCTTTCTAAGTCAACAATGACATGACCTTCGCCGTCCTTGTAGGATCGGAAATAACTTAGAGCACCAGATCACTACCAGTCATTTGTAACTATTATTTATATAATGTTCCAGGACAACATTCAGAAGCAGTTGGGTTCAGTGGTAGCACAACCATCATCTTCTGAGCTCCTGAGCCCTCCTCCACGGTAACATCACACACACAGACTTCATAGTGCCCGTTGCCATGGCAACCTGTGCCCCACCCCACCCATGAAGGTTCCAACACTGTCCAGGAGGGACCTACAGGCTTGGACTGCAGGGTAGGCATGGCAACAAGGACAGGGATGGATGGGATACACGCCTGATTGCCACCATTCCCCACCGTCATCTGCTTTTGCAGCCTGGATCAGAGGTAGGGGAAACTGATGCCCGAGGGACAAACACTGCAAAAGTCAACCCTGGACAAGGACCACTCCCCATGTTTGGTTTCAGTCAACTCTTCGTCATGACCATGCTACCAGCAACATGGCTGCCATCCAGCATTTCAAGGCCTGACTTCTCAGCTTATCACTGGTGGCCCCCCAAATGGAACCCCAAACTCTCTTCCCAGCTTGATCTCAGCGCTGCCCTTCTCCCACCACCACTGCCTATTTAAACCCCACCCGCCTTCAAGACCCCACAGGATCCCCAGGCCCCAGGACACTGTGTGCTCCCCCGCGATGGAGGAAGCCGAATTTCATTCTGCTTGGTCGTCGTGCTGTCCTCTAACTCGGTCTCCCTGGAGACAGCGGCTACCGAGCCAAGGCGGCGTATGCATCTCTGGGTCACCCAGCTCAGGCCACTGCCTCCTGCCCCACGGCGGTCCCGAGGTACATACAGTGCCCGAGGTACACACAGGCATGTAGTCGGCGGGAGGGGAGCAGGGAGATAAAACCAGGTTTCTCTTTTCTCTAAATACTTCCTGGCCCTCATCTCTACCACAGGAGTTTGATTAGTAAGAGTAGGTTCTGTGTGAAGAGCTACAAAGAGAAGTCTAAGAACCCTGGACAGATGCTGTGTCCTTCCAAGGAGGACATTCAACTCTCCGTATCGCCCGTGTCACCCTCCAGGCGTTGAGAGGTCAGCCCCATAGCTAAGGTAGAGCCTATGAACCACTGAAAGGGCTCTTCAAACAGAAGGAAACAGAACTGAGGGAAAAGGGCCGAGCACACTGGAAACTGGCCACATTACCTCGAGGCTTTACAAACAGAGTGCAGGCTATTCCACGGACATACATGACTGCAGGCTGCCTCCTTGAGGACACTTGTGACAGAGACAACTTCAAATCATTTCCTTCCCATCAAGTCTTCATGGGCATTCTGAGTCATCAACATCAGTTTCATCATAATAGGAGGTGACAACAGAGCAGTTACTAGGAAACCAGTGCACTGCCTGGATCACTGGCATGACCCTCGCCTTATAGGTGCAGAAAGGGAGGCACGGAGAGGTCAGTTAGGTTGTTGTGAGGTCACACCGTCAGGACCCACACGCTTTTTCTTTAATTTCATTTTTTAAATGGTTTGTTTTTTGTTATATTGTCTCCATTACCATTTATTCCCTGCATACCCTCTTCCTCCCCACAATCCCCACACTGTTGTCCATGTCCATGAGTCCTTTTTCTTTTTGCTCCATCCCTCCACTCCCCCATCTCCCCCCACCCCCTCACCTCCCCCCACCAGCTGTCAGCCTGCTCTCTATCTGTGAGTCTGTCTCTATTTTGCTTGTTAGTTCAGTTTGTTCATTAGATTCCACTTACAGGTGAGATCATATGGTCTTTGTCTGTCTCTGCCTGGCTTATTTCCCTGAACATAATGTTCTCCAGGTCCATCCATGCTGTTTCAAAGGGGACAATTTTCTTCTTTTCTATGACCGAGTAGTATTCCATTGCATAAATGTCCGACAGCTTTTTTTCTCCACTCATCTACTGATGGGCACCTGGGCTGCTTTCATATTTTGGCCATTGTAAATAATGCTGCAGTGAACACAGGGGTACTTATGTTCTTTTCAATTAGTATTTCGGGTTTCTTTGCATAAATTCCTAGAAGTGGAATCGCTGGGTCAAAAGGGAGTTCCATTTTTAATTTTTGGAGGAGACTCCACACTTTTTTTTTTTTAAAGATTTTATTTATTTATTTTTAGAGGGGAAGGGAGAGAGAAAGAGAGGGAGAGAAATAGCAATGTATGGTTGCCTCTCACATGGCCCCCACTGGGGACCTGGCCTGCAACCCAGGCATGTGCCCCGACAGGGAATCGAACCGGGACCCTCTGGCCCCCAGCCCGCGCTCAATCCACTGAGCTACACCAGCCAGGGCGAGACTCCACACTCTTTTTCCCCAGTGGCCACACCAACAGGACCACGCACTTAAGCACCGCTTTCCTGTGTGGCTCTCCAACCAAGGAGGGAGTGCAACAGCTTGATCTCAGCGCCCGTGAATGAAAGCTGTGACCCAGTGTCCGGGACAGGCAACAAACCCCATCCTTGTCCCAGGCATGAGCCCGCACATTTGGGGAGACGTGCAAGTCTAATTCATCAGAGCGGTATCAATAAGCACTACGGTGAGCCAAGCACGGGCCAGCTGGACACGCATGTGGCCGCTGCCCAGGCAAATTCTTTGTTTGGAAATGCTTGCTGAAGAATGTTTTAGAGAGGCTGATGATTCTAGATGGGGAGAGTGGTAGCCACAGAACCCTGGGGACAGCTGCGGCAAGCCATTCTGTCTTGTCCCACTGAGGAGGGTAGAGGGACACAAACAGCCCAACATGGGTAAACCTGGAGTCTCCGTGCTGTCATATGGCAGTCATGGGCCATGGGAGGCTATTTAAATTTAAGATAATCAAGATTAGCCCTGGCCGGGTAGCTCAGTTGGTTAAAGCATCATTCTGATACACCAAGGTTGTGGGTTTGATTCCCAGTCAGGGCACATACAAGCATCAACAAGTGAAGGCATAAATAAGTGGAACAACAAATTAATGTTTCTCTCCCTAAAAATTAATTAAAAAAAAGAAAAAGATAATCAAGATTAAATGCAATGGAAAGCTCAGTTCCTCGGTCACACTGGGTACATTTCAGACACTCACTAGCCACACGAGGCTGCCGGCTCCCAGACTGGACAGCTCTGAATGAGTGGCCTGGCGGCTCAGTCCTGTATTCTCTCCCTTCATGTTTAGCTGCTCTGGGACACGTGTATAAGGAAGCTCTCAGAGTATGATCAGGGTTGAGTTTTGCTGAGTAACGCTGGGGTAGGACCTCGTCCTTCCACATGGTATCTGCCTCTACTGATTCAAAGACCTGTCAAGCACTCCAATGACAAGGGAAGCAAACACAAAAATAAACAAGTGATGCACTGCTGGTGGGAATGCAGCCTGGTGCAGTCACTGTGGAAAACAGTATGGAGTTGCCTCAGAAAACTAACAATGAAACTGCCTTTTGTCCCGACAATTCCACTGCTGGAATTATACCCTAGGAATCCTGAAACACCAATCCAAAAAGAACCTATGCACCCCAATGTTCATAGCAGCACAATTTACAATAGCCAAGTACTGGAAGCAGCCTAAGTGCCCATCAGTAAATGAATGGATCAAAAAACTGTGGTCCATTTACACAATGGAATACTACGCAGCAGAGAGAAAGAAGGAGCTCCTACCCTTTGCAACAGCATGGATGGAACTGGAGAGCATTATGCTAAGTGAAATAAGCCACATGGTGAGGGACAAATACCATATGACCTCACCTATAAGTAGAACCTAATCAACAAAACAAACAAGCAAGCAAAGTACAACCAAAGACACTGAAATTAAGAATAAACTGACAGTAACCTGAGGGGAGGTGGAAGTGGGTAATGGGGGAAAAGGGGTGAGGGTTTTCAGGAACATCTATAAAGGACACATGGACAAAACCAGAGGGGTAGGATCGGGAGTGGGAGGTGGGGGGATGGCGGGGAGTGGCAGGGGGAGAATGGAGACAACTGTACTTGAACAACAGTAAAAAACATTTTTAAAATAAACAAGTAGGACTACATCAATCAAAAAGCTTCTGCCCAGCCATCAACAACAAAAAAAGGCAATCAACCAAATGGGAGAAGATATTTGCAAATGATATTTTTGATAAGGGGTAATAAGAACTTAGACACCTGCACAGCAAAAAACCAAACCTGATTTAAAAATGGGCACAGCCTGGCTGGTGTGGCTCAGTGGATCGAGCGCGGGCTGGGAACCAAAGGGTCGCTGGTTTGATTCCCAGTCAGGGCACATGCCTGGGTTGCAGGCCAGGTCCCCGGTGGGGGCCATGTGAGAGTCAACCATACATTGCTGTTTCTCTCTCTCTCTTTCTCCCTCCCTTCCCATCCCTCTAAAAATAAATAAAATCTTAAAAAAATAAATAAATAATGGGCACAGGATCCGAATAGACATTTTTCCAAGGAAGATGTACAGACGGCCAAAAAGTATATGAAAAGATGCTCCAATTCACTCATCGTCAGGGAAATGCAAATCACAAAACCACAGTGAGATGTTACCTCACACCTGTCTGAACACCTGTTATGAAAAGACAGGAAGTGCTGGAGACGATGTGGAGAACATGGAACCCTTGTGCACTATCAGTGGCATTGTGAATTGGTACAGCCAATACAAAAAACTATGAGGGCTTCTCAAAAAATTTAGAATAGATCTATTGTACAATGCAGCAATCCCACTCCTGAGGATTTTTCCAAAGAATATGGAAACACGAACTCAAAAAGATATACTCACCCCATGTTCATTGAAGCATTATCAACAACAACCAAGATTTAGAAACAGTCGGTGTCCCCCACCCCAAGAATGGATGAAGATGTATTTATATGTGATGGAATACTAGTCAGCCATAAAAAATATGAAATAGTGCCATTTGTGACAACATGGATGGAACCTGAGGGAAAGAGGGCGAAATGGATAAAGGGGGTCAATTATATGGTAATGGATGGAAATTAGACTTTTGGTGATGAGCACGTTACAGTGTATACAGATACTGAATTATAATATTGTACACCTGAAACTTGTATAATGACTAACCAATGCCACCTCAATTAAAAAAAATTGTCAAGCAAACATTCTCAGAACATTCATTTGAAGAGAAGCCAAATAATCAACTCACATCTCCACCTTCCACCTGTGACTCTGGATGGCCCTCCAAGGGCCCCTGGTAAGAGGCACTGGGCTGATCCTGAGGGAGGAAGGGTTGCAGCCCAAACCAGACAGCACCTGTTGGTTAGGGGCCATGGACTTGACCAGGTATTACCATTACAGCAACACGGCCAGAGGAAGCGAGGCAGATGATGATTAATGGACCCAGAGCAAGTGACCTTCCTGCCTGAGCACTAACGACACCAGGACACGTCCTCTGAAGACACGGTATCCTCAAGAATTGATGCTGAACTGGGTTCCAATAGGAAGCCTTCTTTCTGTGTGGCCCGAAGTCTTCAAGTATTTACCTTTCCTGCCTAATTGTCCTTTGTCCCTTGTATTCTATGTGCACACTTATCATCTCTTTTTTATTAACCCAGACTCCCAGCTTTAACTTTGAACCCCGTGGGAACAAAAAGAGAACCGTGCTTGCCAGGGGGCAGGGAAGAGGGGCTATACAAGCGCATCGTGAAGGGTCCCCATTGTGGTGGAAACCTTCTCTACTTTGACTGTACCAGCGTCGGCCCCTGGCTGTGACGTGCGCTATGGTGCTACCAACTGGCGCCAGTGGGGAAAACTGGGTAAAGGGTGCATGGGGTGTCTCTGTACTGTTGCCTATAACCGTATATGAATCTATAGTGGCCTTAACATAGAAAGTTTAAGTTTAAAAAATATCTGGCCCAAGTATGAAGACCTGGGAGGGATTCAAAGACAAAGAGGGAGCAGAAGAGGTATCCCACCCAGAAGAACAAGGGCCACCCATGTTGGAGACACGCCTGCCCCATTCTTGATGTAGTCTCGTTTCCCAGGACAACAACATTGAGGTGATGGGCCCCCGTCCCAAAACAGAGGCCTTTTCCTGGGCAGTTCAGCTCGACAGGAAATGAGAATGAAGCAGAGATACTCAGCTGCTGAGCAGCTACAGCATGTTAACAGAAGAGCATAAAATTCCATACCTCACTGATTTGCTCTTGCTTGGAATAACTTCCCATTTGCTGTCCTTGGGCTGCAGCGACACATTTTTAAAAACTAATTTGAAAATAAATTTTATTAGCCTGAGGCACTCTCCCACTAGAATATTAATGAGATGATATTAGTCAATTATTCATGGTACTGGCAATAACCATTAGCGAAACACAAAGTTTTCAGGGGAAGCCAGCTGTGTTTGACTTTTAAAAATTAATTGCATTAAATGAGTTTTAAAGTACTCTTCCCAATTATACTCACATCTGTGTAACTGCAAAGTCCGGGAAAAAGAAAAGGGACCAGAATGAGGGACTCATCAAATGGGAAGTCCAATGCCAGCTGTGATGATCTGTCTAAGCACAGGGAGACCATTGGTTCCGAACTGTGGCCACACAGCAGAATCAGTCCCTTGGGAGCTTTGAAACTTACAGGTGCCTGCGCCTCCCAGAGGCTGACCTAGTCGACCAAGGTGCGGCCAGGGCATCGGTGCTCTCAAAGCCTCCCTGTGATGCTAAGGTGCAGCAGCAGGACTGAGGACCATCCTCGGCCTGCTCTTCCTATTGGAGCTGCACCAGATCCACCTGGAGGGCCTGCAACCCCGGAACTAGGTTCTGATGGAGTTCATCATGTCTGTGGCCTTCTTCCAAGTCCCCCAAGTTACCGATTTTACTTTTTCCTCTGAAATATCCAGATGATAGATCTGGTTCCAAGAACACAGTTTTAAAATTAAATTTACTGGAGTAATATTGGTTAATAGAATTATATAAAATTCAAGTACATAATGTTATAATACAACATCTGTACTTTATCATGTGCTCACAACCCAAAGTCTAGTCTTCTGTCAAAATATTTTTTCACCTCCCTTCCCTTTGGTAACCACCATTCTGTTGTCTATGAGCTTATTTTGTATTGTTTGTTGTTTTTTGTTTTATATCCCATATGAGTGAAATCATATGATTCTTGTCCTTCTCTGTCTGACCTCACTAGCATAATACTCTCAAGATCCGTCAATGTTGTCACAAATGGCAATCGTTCATCTTTTTTATGGTCGAGTAGTATTCCGTTGTGTATCCATGCCACATCTTTATCCGGTCATCTCTTGAAGGATACTCGGGTTGGTTCCATGTTTTGGATTTTGTGAATAATACTTCAATGAACATAAGGATGCATGTATTTTTAAGAATGAGTCTTTTAAAAATTTTGGGGGTACATACCCAAAAGAGGGATGGCTGGATCATACGATAGCTCTATTTTTAGTGTTTTGAGGCACCTCCAGACTGCTTTGCACAGTGGCTGCAGCAGTTAGCATTCCCACCAAGAGTGCACGAGGGTTCAGTTTTCTCCACATCTTCACAGACACTTGTTATTTCTTGTCTTACTGGTTGTAGCCATTCTGACAGGCGACAGGTGGAATCGCACTATGGTTTTGATTTGCCTTTCCCTTATAGCTTGTGACCCAACAAAGCATTTTTTTTTAAAGATTTTATTTATTCATCTTTAGAGAGAGGAGAAGGGAGGGAGACAGAGAAGGAGAGAAACAGCAATGTATGGTTGCCTCTCACATGGCCCTCACAGGGGACCTGGCCCGCAACCCACGCATGTGCCCTGACCGGGAATCAAACCGGTACCGTCTGGTTCCCAGCCCGCGCTCAATCCACTGAGCTACACCAGCCAGGGCCCAACAAAGCATTTTTAATAGAATGCAAAGGTATGTGGTTCATTTGAGTGCAAAAATCATAATGCCCCTGTAAAGTGGCTTTGACACACAGTCACAAGAGCTGTTATTATATTTCATAAAACTGGGGAGCAAAAATGAAGGTTGGCAAGTTGAAAAATAAGTCTGCTACTGTTTGTTAAAAAGGGGAGAAGGGATGAAAACATGCCAATAAATGATAATGCGTTGTCATAAAGTTACTGTGATTACGTGAAATCATGTATGTGAAGAACTTCTCATTGTAAGAAATGCTCATTAAATGTTAGTGGGCGTTATTCTTAGGAGGGAGGTTATATTCTTTTCTTTTTTACAGATTTTATTTATTTATTTTTAGAGAGAGGGGAAGGGAGGGAGAAAGAGAGGAAGGGAAACATCAATGTGTGGTTGCCCCTCGCACGCCCCCTACTGGGGACCTAGCCCACAACCCAGGCATGTGCTTTGACCAGGAATCGAAGCAGCAACCCTTTGGTTCTCAGTTTAGCACCAATCCACTGAGCCACACCAGTGAGGGCTATATTTCAAGATTAAAAAAACAGACACTCAAAAAAGTCAAGTGACCCACCCAATGTCATATTTTAAGTGGAAGACTCTCATCATCTCTCTGACCCTTTAATTGGTTGTGATTTCTCCTAGACTGCTGCTCTTTGCGGGGGGTGGGAGGGGGGTCGGATCAGATGTAGAACAATAAAGGGCAGGAAGGTGGAAATTCCAGGAAGGGGTAATGGTATATGCAAACATGTGTTAGAGAATAATCGTCAAAGCCGGAAATCTCATTGAACTCCAGTGCTACCACTGGGAACAGAAAATCAACTGACAGAATCCAGAACCGTTTTCAACTTTGCATGCAAGTATAATGTTTTTGTTCAGAAAGCATTACATATTCCCACTTCATATTTTCCATTAAAATCTCAAAGCCAATTAAAACCCCAGAGGGTCAGTAAACATTCCATTTACTTTATTTCCTGGTGGAGCTAAATCGTAGTTGCCAGTAGCTCCTTTCAGCGTCCATCCGCAGCTGGCGATGACGGCTGCAGTGCAGTGCATCATGATGAAAACCAACGGCACTCACAGCAAAAGATTCTTGTCTGGCAACCTCATTTTTCTCCAAGATGAAATTCATATCCACTAAAGGCACTCTGAGTCCTGACCTGGTGGCTCAGTTGGTTGAGTATCGTCTCGCACACCAAAAAGTTGCAGGTCTGATCCCTAGTCAGGGCACATACAGGAGGCAACCAATCAATGTTTCTCTCTCTTTGTCTCCCTTCCTCTCTCTAAAATCAATAAAAACATATCCTTGGGGGAGGATTAAAAGATCAATTAATTAAATGGAGGCACTCTGAGAATATTAATAAATCAACCCTTAATGCTGTTGAAAATCATACCAGTGAACAATGCACAAAACAAAAAACCCTGAAAAGTTCATTTAATGCATGATTGGCACTTTCAATATCCCAAACGATGGAACTTCAGGGGGAAGAGCCCTCAGCAGCCCAATTCGGTTGCTCCCCATCCTCCACCAGAAAGAGAACTGTCTGTATCCTCTCAGCTTCCTCCATTCTGCTCACCCAATATGGTGACTCGGTTCTTGGGCTTTTGTTGTACAGATGGGGAATTCGGGTAGAAAGGGTTGCAGGGCTGCAGGAAGTGAATGAGCTTTGATTCCTGACATTGGAAAGAGGAGAAAAGGCTGTGTGAGGGATTGAGAAAGAAGGAAGGGAGACATGGAGGACAAGGAGCCGTGGCAGGCTGCCTGTAGGGAGAATTATGCCTGAAAGCTAACCCCTACAAGGGGTTTCGAATGACTCCCAGAAGGTATGGGGTGTGCGTGTGTGTGATTGGGAGCCAGAGGGGCAGGCAATGAGCTGCAGGTTAGAAGTCAACCCTGACACATTTTTACATCTCCGTAAAGACTCGAATTGCTTTTCATCTGTTTTGACTACTGAATTCTGTTTCTTTGGCTATCACATGGCGTTCTGTTATTTGGATATTTATTTTAAAGATTTTATTTGTTTATTTTTAGAGAGAGGGGAAGGGAGGGAGGGAGAGAAACATTGACGTGAGACAGAAACATGATCAGTTGCTTCTTGCACACACCCTGACCAGGGACCAAACCCGCAACCCAGGCATGTGCCCTGACAATGAATGAAAATGACAACCTTTTTTGCTTTGCGGGACAACGCCCAACCAACTGAACCGCACAGGTCAGGGCTGAGGGATTTATTTTATATCACAGGGTTACAGAGACCCTTTCAAGGGCCATTTATTCCATTTTCTATGTCTGATAAGAGCTGAAGTAGGTAGCTTCGACTGCTGAAGTAGGTAGCTTCGACTGCAATTTTTGTCTTTGCAACATGCCATTTCTCCCAATAGCTCAATATCTCAGCAGAGAATTTGGGTGGGGGACACTAATCCAGTGATTCTCAGACTTTAGTGTACATCAGAAACATCCCCTGGAAGGACTGTTAAAACAGACTGCTGGGCCCCACCCCCAGAGCTTCTCATGCAGCATATCTGGGGTGTGGCCAAGAATCTGCATTTCTACCAAGTTCCCAGTTGGTGCTGTTGCTACTGGTCTAAGAACCACACTTTGAGAACCACTGATCTAATCCATTTCTCACCTGCCATAACCCAGGTATCAAAACACATTCCAAATATGTACACAGATACCAGAAAGTCCTTAGAAAGAAAGAAGTGGAGAAATAGGGAATGCATTAGAATATACATGAATCTATGTTGTTATTATGTTTTAATAAAATACGCTTGCTAAATTCCTAGAGGTTTCCTTTAAAACAGCTAAACCACATTTTCCAGAAAAAATGCAGATGTGATAAGGGTACTACTAAATGACTCAAATGATTCCTCAACGATTCTCTTAAATCACAATTGCATAGCTAGGACAACGACCGGTTTTTGTTTGTTTTTAGTTTGGAACTGAGTGAAGTCCAAACAATTACGAAGAGCATAGCAGTTTCACAACAGGGTCAAACAATAATGAGAATGGGTCTCCTCCTCTTCACCCTGGACCTGGGCTCATAATTCTCACCAATCTGTCATGAAACCCTCTGCACGGATTACCAGAAGAAGGAGCACCAGCCAGTCTGCTCCCAGTCTCGCCTTCTGTAAAAGGGGAGGTATTGGTAGTGCTGTCTGAGCTGATCAGAGGCACTGCTTCATTTCATCCAGTTCAGATCTAATCTGTGTTAGCTATGCTAGCCCGCCTGTTCCTATTTGGCGCCCTTCCTCTTCCTCCACTGAGGTCTTCTGCGCACATGTCTGAAGACCAGGCATGCTACCTTTCCCAATGGGCGATCAGAGGGCACGCGACACTGCCAGGGTAAATCCAGGGCAGGCGCTCTTGCTCCATTAAAATCATACCAGAACAGGGATGTGTCCCCTTGAGTTTTCATCTTTTGCCATGGGTATCAGTTACTGACCACTGTCTGTGCCTGCACATGTAGACACATGCCCCTTCTGGTGAATCGGCAGAAATGAGATCCTGTCTTTAGCAGGATAATATCTTATTAAAAAATAAAAATAGATGACATTTCACTCTCACTGTGAAGGTGGGGTAGGACCATGCTGTTCTTTACCACTTCACAGAGTGAATCACCTAATTATATCCACACACATATATATTTTGCAGGCTGCCTCCCCCCGCCACCGCCACCTCACTGGGCACCAGACCTCAACTTTGACCACTGCTGAGTGACCCAACCATCCAAAGTCAGCCCTCCCGCTCCTGGCCCCTCTATTCCCAGTTTCAGCTGGTGGCAGCTCAGCCACACATCAGAAAGAGCCACAGTTAGCAAGCCAGTGAGTCAAGGGGCCACTGACAGGGCTCCTGAAATTGAGTCCAAGTCATCAGTGTGGTGCTCAGGCCTGCTTCCCCACCAGCTGGCTTCAGTTCCAAAAAGATTCCTCAATTTAAAAACAAAAATACCAAGGGGGAATAAAGAGCCTAGAAAATAAATCACTCTAGTATTGCAAACAATCTGCAGACATATCAAGAACTTTGAAACTTGCAACCTCCTGCTCCTTTTCTCCCTGAGCAAGGCTGTTCCGCCCTGCCCCCACCTGCAGGCTCTGCGTCTGGCCTCTGCGACTCAGCCATAATTCTTAAACAAGGACATCTTCAAGGGCACTTTGAAGCCTTGAGGCAGAAACAGCTTCTCGGCTCAAACAGATTCTTTTTAAACCGTAAGAGCAGCACAAAAACGTGTGCCCGCCCTCACCGTGTTCAGGGCAGTCTGGCTGCCTCTTAATTTCTTTTAATCCTCACCCAAGGACGTTTTTTATTGCTTCTGGAGAGAGGGGAAGGGAGCAGGGGAGAGAGTCAGGTACAGAGAGGGAGAGAGAAACATCGATGTGAGACAGAAAACATTGATCGGTTGCCTCTTACGTGCCCTGACTAGGGCACCTGAACCTGCAACCTGGGTATGTGCCCTCACCAGGAATTGAACCAGTGACCTTTCGGTCAAGAGGACAATATTCCAACCATCTGAGCCACAGCAGCCAGGGCCTAGCTGCCTATTAAACAGCCTTGCAGATATCTGTTGCTTGTTGATGACATTTACCCCACCCCATTCCCCTCCAAGCTCAGCCCCCGCCAAGCCCATCCCCTAAAAACCTCTTTGGAGAAACACAAGGCACATGCATTTTCAAGTTCTACTTACTGCTGCTGGTGGTGAAAAGTTTATTTTAAAAACAGTAAGATTTAAAAGTAAAAAAATTAAAACATACAAAATAAAAACAGACTACAGATTGTGATAGTAACAAGAGCAGAATTTAAATGTCAGCCTTGACATTTGTTTCTGGGAAAGATTTTTGCAAAGGAACAGGACAAGGCCTTCAGAGGCGAAGCCCCAAGGTTTATGCACATGCACAGGCTTCCCCTTCAGCTGTTCTGCAGAGAAGCCCTCCATCATGCGCAGCCGCACAGAAGTGGTGCCCCTCTGTGCACTGAAGCTCTGTCTGAGAATAGGAGCCTTGCCTGTTGTGGCTGCCACTCAGTCGTTCCTGGTTTTTCATGGCAGGGAGATAAAAAAGGATGATACGTGTATTTTCAAATCATGCCTATTGGTTTGTATCCACCAAAACCATCATCAGAGAACAACACTATACTGTTGCTATTGAAGCTTGCTAGCCCATTCCGGCAACCGAGTTTGGAATCACCCCATCATTTTAAATTGGCCAAACTGTCCCATTTCTGTTACAGCTGACCCAAAACCAGTGCCTAAATGACCAGTGCCTTCAAAAACAGCATGCTACAGAAACCTTCCACCCTAATACAGTGGTTCGCAACCAGGGGTGACTGTGCCCCCAGGGGGATACTTGGTAATGTCCAGAGATAGTTTGGTTAGTCAGAACTTGGTGGGATGCTACTGGCGTCTAGTGGGTTTAAGTCAGGGAAGCTGCTAAACATCCTAGCGTGCACAGGACCCGCCCCCTCCCCTGCACCAACACACACACACACACACACACACACACACACACACACACGAACCATCCAGCCCCAGACGGCAGCACCATGCTGGAGAACCCCGCTCCAGTAAGCTGCACGCACGCAACAAGTAGCAAAACATCCTTACACTGCATACACCTTGATGCATGCCACATCAATATATAGCACTAAGGAAAAAAGCGAAAAACATGATGAATACAGAATACACATGATTCCCATTTGGGTAGGTCCATCACAAAACTATAGCAATTTGTAGCAATATCCATTGTATTACAAAAATTTGTATTTCTTCAAAAATAGAGAATCTCTCCAATTCTTACAGGTGTTCAACACCACCAACAGGCACATTCTGTTCGTCAGGTGGGACTGTGACTGAATGCATCGGTAGTGGTGGTAAGGGTTTTATAACAATCCTCATGGAAGCAACTGCCCCAAGACCACTTTCCCGGACAGCACTGCAGTGAAAACTGTGCGAATCTGCAAGGGAGACAAAGACAATCCCTGCCCTCGGGACCTGGAGCGAAAAGGTTTACAAGGCATGGTCATCCCACGACAGGCCACCCGGGGAGGCAGAACACTCCCATGTGCCTTCACAGGCCCTGTGGGCAACGGAGTTCCCTCCTACAGATTTTACTACAAATTATACCCTTAATCATAATCACTGCTGATGGAAACGATCCACAAATGTCCTGCCCACTTACCGGGGGCGCGGGGAAGAGAGATGGATGGAGGCAGCTGTGATTCCTGCAAAATCTAATAAGCATTTGGAAACTGAGTTTACTTGATTTGATGAGCTCTAAAAGGAAGTCTTAAGTATCTGATCAGAGTTATTACAAAATACAGAATTTCCCTTTGGGCACTTTCTACCACAAAGAATCTATAAAATAGAGGCTGCCGCGCGACTGCAGCCACTGCATCCCTTTTTATAGTAACAGGAAGGACGTCTGTGTTGCCAAGGCAATGCGCGGTTTCACTCATCCATACAGCACTGCGTCCTGCCACCGAGCACAGCAGCAATCTCCTGTGGCTTTCAAACTGAGCCCAGGACAGGGCATGACGTCCTGAGCACACCAGAGCCAAGATGGTTGCCAAGTGTCAGAAACAAAGATAAAGAGCAGCTATTGGGGTAAAACACTTTCTGAAGTTTTTCTCCAGGTGATCATTCAAGCTGATGACAAGGCATCTCTCCAGTTCGGTCCATGGCCTTCACTCTATGCAGACAGGCGGTCACCGCGAACATGTCAAAGCCTAAGGCAGTTCGAATAAAAGGGGGTCCTGAGGTGCAGCCTAGTCCGTCTCAGAGAGCCCTCTCCCCACTGTCTGGTCGCCCTGCCCGCTTAGGCCCACCCTAATCCTGTCCTCCCAGGTGGGCCCGGGGCCCAGCCACAATGAATAAATAACGCAGATGAAAGTCCATGAGGACTTGAAGCACAGTGCGATGGAACACAAAGGGCGGATTCGAGCCCAGACAGGGGTGGGTGAGCCATACACACAGGCGACTGAATGCAGGCGGGAGGTTCTGGGCCTGGGGAAGCCAGGACAAGTGTCTGGCACCATATGCAGAAACAGGGAAGTAGCCTCGGGACAGCTGAGGGGCAGGTGACGACTTAAGTCTGGTTGTTCAAGAATGTGGGGAGCTTGGAAAATGTCTGAACGGGAGATTTCGCCAGCAGCCAGTTTAGAGACTAGAGACGCCTATAAGGACAATGGTGATGACAATCAGCCTTGACCATGCCAGGCCCAGTTCTGCTTCACACTGTTTGACTCATTTAATTTTTCCAACAAATCTATGTGGTAAGTGCTGTCATCATCCCCATTTTTCAGGTGGTAAAACCGAGAGGTTCATCATTTTCCTGGGGTCACAAAACTGGTAAGTGGCAGAGGTGAGATGCAAACTCAGCCAGTCTCCCTGCAGAGCTACAGGTTGGGGTGGGGGGAGTGACGGTTACCTAGAGGTGAAAGGCAAGGCTTTGCCTTAAAAGGCACGGGTCACAGAGGAAAATATATTCCACATTCACCACGGAAACCTGCAGCATGTACTCAAGCCTGGGCTTCTACTGCATGTGAGGAAAAGACTTTTACAATTTGCCTTGGCTGATAGAACCTCACAAGTCTTGCCCTCTGTTTTCAAAATTGACAACAGTTCACACACACGTGACGGACTATCGCTGTGCAAACTATTTGAAATCATTTCACCTGTGTGCACACTGTCATGGTCTAACTCACAGGTGGCAAACACAAGGCCCGCGGGCCGTATCTGGCCCTGCACCGTGTTTTATCTGGCCCTGCACCTTGTTTCTACCCAGCGGCAGCACCGAGTCTCGCTTAACAGTTAAGGAGCAGTTACATGTATACAGTCCTAAAGTTACATTCGGCCCTTTGAAGGCAACCGCGAGGCTGATGTGGCCCCCAGTGAAAATGAGTTCGACACCCCTGGTCTAACTCACAATCAAACAGCCAGTCCAGGCTCAAAACTACATACACAAATCAACTAGGGTTTAAGAGCGTCAGGATTCTTTTCATTTATAAATTCTACTGCCAGTCACTATATGATGGATTACTATGTGACAGAAATTTACTAAACACAGCTTTTTGTGTAAAAATACTTCTGTGCCTGGAAGCCACGCCACAGGCCCTTGGCCAACAAGGAGGAACTTTCAGCCGTTGCAGGGCTGGTCCGCTCGAGTCCGGGGCTCTGCACATTGCAGGTGGTGTTAGTATTTAGTTAAAAATCCACACCCAAGGATATGTTTTACTGATTTTAAAGAGAGAAGAGTGGGGGGAGAGGGAGAAAGAGGGAGAGAGAAACATTGATCCATTGGCTCCCATATCAAGCCCGCAACCTATGTATGTGCCCTGACCAGGAATCGAACTCTCAAGCTTTTGTACAACCCGGCCAGGGCTAGCTGTCAGTATTTTAGATAAATAGTGTAGGGTTGACTGCACAGACGCAAACGTGAATGTTTTAGGATGATGGAAGTGTTCTAAAACTTACTTGGAGAGATAGCTGAACAACTACATTAACTCAAACTGTTCACTCAGAATGACTGAACTTTACAGTATGTGAATTATACCTCAAGAAGGCTGCAATGGGAAGAAAGAGAGGAAGGGGGAATAGGGGAGGAGAAGAGAGGAGAAGGAAAGGAAAAGGAACAGAAAAGCAAGTACAAATCTAGGAAGGGTAAGCATCTGTAAAAACCTGTTTCAGCTGTACCAATATGTACACTGCAATATGTGTCTGGTTGTGGAATTATGCATGACCCAAAAAGTCCCAAAACTCCTGCTTCAGGGGAATGACATCCAGGGGAGTGCTGTGCAGCCTGGGTGGGAACCCCTAGGGATCTCCTTATAACCCGAGAATCTCCTTATAATGCAGGTTCTATTCAGCAAGTGTGGGCAAGAAGAGAGTCTGCGTTTTGAACCCCCCCCCCGGTGATGCTGACATTGCTGGCCATGGACCACACTTTGAGAAGCCCAGGCTTATACCAGTTAAACCACAAAGACATTTGGGATCTCATTTATGAGGTATTTAGGAAAAGAGTCTTGGGGGTCCTTCCATGGCTGGAAGATGAAGGACCCCCAAGACCCTTTTGCTCCTCGCTCAACCATCCTCAGGGTGTCCTGCCTCATGATCACATGATGACTGGCCCAGTTCCAGCATCACATTCTCACAGCAGAGCAGGTGAAGCGGAATGAAGAGAGGAGGAGCCGAATCAGGGAGGGAGGGGCGCTCTCCTCACACTAATTCATCCCTGATCCAGGAAAGCCCCCTAGGCATCTTCCCTTTAAGGCTTCTCAGCTGGTACTGGGGCACTTGGCTGAAAGGGAGGCCAGGAGAGTGAATACATGGGGAAGGGGGATGGAACCACCAAAAATGACTTAGGCATGAAGTGACTCATAGCCTGGCCCCACTGCTGTCTGCCCCAACAACTGGGTTCCGTAGGAAGGGAAGAACGGCTGTTGGGCAGGCAGTCAACAGCCTGCCTCGCTCCTGCTCTTGTGTGGATGCCCCATTGCCAGCCAGTAAGACGGTGGCCCCCCAACAAAGCCCCCACCAGCATGCTGCTGAACACCTATCTGCCTCCATATACGAACTGTCTAACAGACTTACCTCTCTTTGCCTCCTTTCTCCTTGTAAAAGGAGGTTAGTTCTGCCTTTGTCACACAGTGGAGGGGAGAACCACATAAAAGAATGGGTTTGCCCACTATGTTACCTTTACCAGACTGAGCTTTGGAAAGCAAGGGACTGTGCTGGCTCTATCATGGATCACAGCTTGGCACAGGTCAGGCACTCAACGAACGCTGCGGAGTGGACCGAAACCTTCTGTCGACTCTGTCAAGGCCGTTAATGCAAATACCTTCCGGGGATTTTCACACTAGAGGAAATGCTGCGGAATTAGAAGCCGTTAGGAGAACCAACACATACGCACGGTAAGTAGAAGAGACTAGCTGCTACAAACTCAGAGCAGTGTTCCAGGGCTGTGATTCGGCCAGGCTCCTGTCTAGGCAGGACATTCAAAAGACACTGCCATGGAAGAGTTGGGGTGAAGGTCGGCAACCTCACCCACTCCTCACGCTCCAGGGGTGGCAAACCGGACCACGTCTCTCCTGCCGACCTTGACCAATATTGAGGCCACGTCCAGGTGATGACTTGAGACAGCAAGGGGCGGACAGGATAGGGGAGCATCAACATATGTGGCACGCACGTTTTGCTCTCCCTGGGTGAAATAACTATGGGATGTTTACCTTGACCAAGAGAAATCAGCGGTTTCTGGAAGATTTCTTTCCCAAGACAACACTGAGTTAATGGGCTCAGGCTATACCTGAAGGTGCCCCTGGGAGGCGCTCTAACACCTGGCCACTGGCCCTGTCCTTGGGGGCCTGAAGGCGGAGCCTGCACCAGACTCCTGCTGAAGGATCATCTGGAGCCAGGCTGAAAGTGGTCCTTCCAGGCTGAACCTGATAAAAGCCTTCTATCACCAGGATGCTCACCAATTTCTATTTTAAGAAATAATCAAAGTCCCAAAGTTCTCCTTTCCCCAACAAACAGGAGCTTATTCTATTTCAACTAATGTATACTCCAGAACACAAGGAGAGGCAGGACAGATCTTGTTGTAAGAGTACGCTCTGCTTCTCTCACATGGCTGAGGAAATTCCATAGAAAGGGCCTGCTGGCACTCGCCCATCTGCAGCAATATGGAGTTGGAACAGAACAGGAGATATATATAGCAAGCCTGGGAATGACACTGCTGATGGCTTTTTAACACCAAAAACAATTAGTCGATTCATTAAGCGGGACCCTGAGTACCCTTTTTTGTTAAGGTTATTTGTTTTGAGCAAGATGGTTTGCCTTGATTAAAGCAACCAGCTGCCAACAATAAATGATAAATATAATGTTTTAATTTGCCCACAAGAAATTACATTATCGCCCTGGCTGGTGTGGCTCAGTGGACTGACCACCGGCCTGCAAACCAAAGGGTGGCTAAGTGATTTAGACAAAGCGGAGACAAAGTAATTTAGTGGCTGGGTGCTTAGCGCTAGGGCTTGGGAGGAAATGGGGAGTGGCAGCTAAAGGGTTAGGGTTTCTTTTGGGGGTGTGAACGCGTTCTAGAATTGACTGTGGTTATTGGCTTTACACTGTTCAATTCCGCGGAATGCAGAAAAGAGCACTGAATCGCACACGTTGAATGGGTGAACTGCATGTACTGCATTAAACAGAGAGAAAAGAAAGCTGGCCAAGTATCAGAAGACCACAATGAAACCATCCCCAAAGCATAAAAAACTAAAACCACAACTACATGGCAGAGCAAGTGACAATCAGAGCACTCTGGTCCCTACGAATGGCACAGAATCACAAAAGCGGGTGAGTTTTATTTGCTTCAAAGCAGAGCAATCTGAACTCTAAAAATAAAATATTAAAGCATTTATCATAAACGATCTGCTTTGTTTGGAGATGCAAGTAGTTGCAAGATTTGGGATCGGAAACAGAGAAGAAACAGAACCAGTACCAGGCCAGGGAAGGACATCTGACGAAGCACGCATGAGAGGTACGACAAAGCAGAAGGAAGCCACCTAAAGGCCTGTCTGATCCCACAAAACCAGGCTTCCAGGGCATTCCTGAGGACTCTGACCCATTTGTGAGGTTATTCAACACCCCATTCCATAAAACGAGGCCTCGTCAGTAGCTGAAAATATGTCAGGCAGCAGGGGAGTCTTCCTGAATTTTGGTCTGAAAGCCTCGCAGTGGGCAGAGTATTCTTGCTAGACTGCATGGCATATCAAGATTGGGTACAAATATCCTTCCTTTTAGAGTTTCACAGAATCCTGAAAACTCACTTTCCTATACCCAAGCCACCTTCAAGACTCTCCCCCAACTCCTCTGGTTCCCAAGAGGCTGTAAAAATCAGTGACTACTGGGGATGACCGCACAAGCTCGTGAATACACTCAACGCTACTGAACCGCATACTTTGTCACAGGGGTGAAACTGATATTATACGAATTATAATCTCAATAAGAATTTTTAAACTGTTAAAAAAAAAATCAGTGCCAGCCCTGGCTGGTGTAGCTCAGTGTATTGAGCACAGGCTGTGAACCAAAGGGTTGCCGGTTCGATTCTCAGTCAGGGCACATGCCTGGGTCGCGGGCCAGGTCCCCAGTGGGGGCCACGTGAGAGGCAACCACACACTGGTTTCTCTCCCTCTCTTTCTCCTTCCCTTCTCCTCTCTCTAAAAATAAATAAATACAATCTTCAAAAAAAATCAGTGCCAAGCATAGAATTACCATATCACCCAGCAATTCCACTTCTGGTTATATACCCCCAGACACTGAAAGTAGAAACTCAACCAGATATCGTACAGCCATGTACACAGCTGCACTGTCCACAAGAGCCAAAAGGTGGAAGCAACCCAAGTGTCCGTCAACAAGTGAGTGGATAAGCAAACCGTGGCATAGCCATATAATGGGATCTGATCCAGCCTAAGGAACGAAACATTCTTTCACAGGGATGAACCTTGAGCCCACTATACTACGTGATAGAAGCCAGTCACAAAAGGATAAATATTGCTTTATTCCACTTACATGAGGTACCTAGAACAGACAAATGCATAGAGACAGAAAGTGGAATATTGGTTACCAGGGACTAGGGGGAGGAAGGGGTAATGGGAAGTTACTATCTAATTGCTGCAGAGCTTCTGTTTAGGATGATGAAAAGTTCTGGAAATAGTGGGGATGGTTATACAACATTATGAATGCATCTAATGGCACTGAATTGTACATTTAAAAACAGCTAAAATGGTCGTTCGTTATATATGTTTCACCACAATAAACGACAAATCCAAAAACTCAGGGCCTTCTCATCTACGATTGCACACCTTATATCTGCTGCAGGGTAATAAGGCAGTACAAAAAGGACCTCAGAAAATGAGCACCTTTTTGTATTACAAATCTGAGGTCAAAGCATTTTCATTGTATTAGTCAACTGTCAGTGGATTACGTAGCTTACGATAACCCTGTAGAATCATCACTGTCCCGCGGAAGTTTCTGCAATGATGGGAAATATTCTGTATCTCTGCTCTCCAATACAATAGCCACTAGCCACATGGGGCTTCTGAGTACTTAAAATGTGGCTCATGCAACTGAGGAGCTGAGGTTTAAATTTTATATAATTTAAATAGCCACGTGTGGCAACTGGCTGCCATACAGGCCAGCAGAACCTAAAATCCGAAACGTCAATACTTACAGCATGCCATGCAACTTTCTTATATTGCCAAAAGCCACATGCAGTCTCCCCAGTTCCAGAAAGTCCAATGACCTTCCCTTTGAGCTCTGCGCCATTTTTGTGGGGTGAAGCTCCTAGCAGTAGCTATCAAAGAAGGGTAAAGGGCAACACATGAGTGTGGCCCTCTATTCTCCTGTGTTCTCTGTGGAAAATGCTCAGTGCACAAAGTGGGAGAAGGAACCTCACGTGGGACAATGAGAAATTGGGCCTGGGACAAGACTCTGACATACTTAAAGGAAAAGGAGCCTGGCTGTGCAGGCTCCTGAATAGGGCACAACGGTATGCTGTAAACGCGTCACTATGTAAATTAAGCTCTGGGAGGGAGAAAAAGCACCGTTCTTGCTCAGAAACTGGAGGGCAGGGCCAATGATGGGCCTCCACTATTTGCTGAGTACCTGGCACTCCTGTCCCGCTAACCACGGGGCACCGAAGGGTAAATGACTATGGGACTCACAGATGCACAAGAGAGAGTGCTCCTTCTCCTCCAGCAAGAATGAACTGCTTGCTCCTGTACGTCCTCATGGTCCACCCTTCTATTTTCCTGTAGGGTACTTTTCCGTGTTAGACTTGGACCACAGTAGGTTAGAGAAAGCCCATTTTCACTAGGTCACTAACTCCTTGGAAGGCAAAACCAGTATATAAATATATCCATGTAAATATACTGATGTAAATGTATACTTACACAAAAATACGATTTTTGGTATCCACAGGCATGGGTGTGGGGCCTTGTACCAGATGCATAAGTGATCACGCTGCCTCACTAGAGCACGGACTACGGGCAAGACGCTGCTGGGCACTTTGCCTGCACTGCCTCCTAGAACCCTCCTGTCGACCCTGCAAGGAGTTTCTGTTATTACTCCCATTTCGTAAGTAAAGAAACTAAGGCTAGACTTGACTAAGAAACTAACCCATGACCCCACTGCTAGTTAGTGGTTAAGCCGGTATAGATCAGAGTAAAGTCTTAAGTGGTAAATTCTTTTAAATTGTTTTCAAATTTTTATTGTTTTGTGAACAGGTAACACGCGATCTACCCCTTAAGGAACCTTTGGGCTCCAGGTGTGATGTTGTGTAGCAGGTCTCCAGAACGATCTCATCTGGCTTAACCGGAACCTTGTGCCTGTTGGTCAGTAACTCCCCATTCCCCCCTCCCCCAGGCCCTGACAACCACCATTCCACTCTGTTTCTATGAATTTGACCGTTATAGAGACTTCATATAAATAGAATCCTGCAGTATTTGTCTGTGACTGGCTTTACTTCATCATGTCCTCAAGGTCCATCCATGTTGTCACATATTGTAGTTTTCTTCTATTCTAAGGCCGGGCAGTACTCCATTGCGATTTGTGCAAAGGGTTAGAGAAGGGAAACACCCATGTCATAGGAGTAAACGCCACACAGAAAGTCGCGTTGAGAGGGTTCAGGGAACTGTGCTCCACAGAAGGTCTCAGGTGTCTTTACGGAGACTGGGCAGTTTTCTGCAAAGGATGCTGAGTGCGTGCCCTGCCTGTCCGCAGAGGGCGTGAGCAAGAGGAGAGGCCTTTAGAGGACAGATGTTTGTATGAACATAAAGGATTCTTGACCCGGGAGGCGAGGGGTGCCCCTCCAGCCGCAGAGAACATGGAGCTGAGTACAGCTCACCCCACGTTCTCTCGAGCTCTTCTTCTGACCTGGAATCCACAGAGGGAACTATAAAAGGCCAGGCCCTCGGCCTCCTTGATCCGAGATGATGGAGAGTGAAGAGCGAGCTGGGCTGGGTCTTGGAGGGACAGTTGTCAGCCGGAATGCCATCATTTGACATTCCCCACAATTTGAATACAACAGGCAGAGAGGAGAATGTCCAGGGAGTCACCAGGACTCCATACACACAGGGCCGTGGTCCTGTTCGGTCCGTCCCAACCCTCCTGGTGTGTGGACGGGCTGAACCCCCTGAGGCGCAGATGTGCCTTCACTCAGGCACAGCTGGCTTGTTTTCAGATCAGCCTGTGAATCATATGTGTACTTATTCAAATAACTAAAGCTGTGACAGAGTCAATATGTCTTTAAAAAGGGACCAACAACCCCAAAATAGGGCTGTCACAGTAACTCCTACCCTGAGATGAGATTTTTCTCAAAAGACCAATTCCTTTATTATCTAAATATATCAACCAGCCAGCTCTTGGTTGACTAGAGATTTTTCTGTGAGGGCTGAAGAAGTCCTCTGCTACATCAAGGGCAAGGTTTCCCCCACACACACCCCACGTGCCAGAGGGTCAAAGTCATGACAAGCTGCAGGAATGTTGCCACCACTTCAGCAGCCTGCAAAGTTCAGACTGAGGCCCTGAAACCTGCCGGCCCTCCTGAAACCAGGTGTGTATCCAGCAAAGTTAACCCGGGAACAAACTACAACGCACAAAGCGGTTTGAAGCCACAACCCTGTCTGCCTTTTGTCTAATACTCACCACACTTCCAGGTTTACCTCCCTGGCACAAAGACAGGAGCACCTACCACCGTGCATCCAGGGGCAGCGGAAATGTGTTTCTACTCCGGCTTCACCTTCCTCAGACACTCCAGCCTCAAGTTTCCAAGGCAGGCTTGAGTCTACACATATGACATTCCCAGAGACCTAGAAGGGCCTACTTACCTTCCAGTCCTGCCTTCTGCAAGGGAGATGGTGCGGTGTGTTGGTACGTGAGCAGAGTCCAGGAAAAGGATCCAAGATGACACTCCCCACAAGCCTGCCGATGGAACTGCATCTTCCTCCTTATTTACATAGATGGTGCAGTTACTGCAGCCAATGCCCTGAGGAGTTGGGGCCCACATCTCCTTCCAGGGCATTACTCACTTATAGATGAACTACCTTAGCAAAGGCAACAGCATGCAGAAGCTAGAAACCAGGTTCTTTGCTCTGGTGCTGTTTTTATTTTGGAGAAACCCTACCTGGAGCCAGAGATGGGGCTGTATGCACGGGCTTTCACGTCCATCTTTAGCTCTGCTTGCTTCTCTGTTGAAAACTGCCCTCCGACACTTCTTACCATCCAAGGAGCATGTATTGAACCAGCTACTATTGACCTACCTCACGAAGGAGTGTACAGTTTAGCCAGGACAGGGGCACGTAAACAACTATTTCTAAATATAATGCTGATAAGCTGCAATAAAGCTGCATTGGACCAAAGGAAGACACACTGCCTGGAGGTGGTGGCTGTGGCTGTGCCCTCACACCCCCACCAGAATGGCTAAAATTAAAAAGACTGACAATACCAAGTGCTGCCAAGATGTAGAGGAACTGGAAGTCTAGTGTAAAATGCTACGGCCATGTGGTAGGCAGAATAATAACCCTCCAAAGACGCCCACATTCTACTCCCTGGAACCTGTGAATGTTACCTTACGTGACCAAATGGCATTTGCAGATGTGATTAAGTTAAGGCTCTTAAAATGGGGAAATTATCCAGGGTTTCCCAGGTGGTCCCCAAGTAATCCCAAGGGAGGTAGGAGAGTGAGAGTGAGAGAGAGGAGATGTGACGGTGACAGCAAAAGTTGGAGAGAGAGAGAGAAATTGGAAGATTGTACGCTGCTGGCCTTGATGGTGGAGGAATGGGGTCATGAGCTAAAGCATGCAGGCAGCCTGGAGGAGCCAGACAGGGCAAGGAAACAGATGCTCCCTGAGAGTCTCCAGAAAGGCTGTGGTGACCCCTTGATTTTATGACTTCTGACTGCCAGAATAATAAGATAATAAATTCACGTTGCTATAAATCAGGAAATTTGTGGTAATTTGTTATAACAGCAGTAGGAAATTACTGCCAACTGTTTAGAAAATGGTTTGCACTATCCACTAAAGCTGAACATACGCCCACCATAAAACTCAGCAATACCACTCCGAGGCATGTCTGCAACAGAAATGCATCTGTACGGGCACCAGGGGACGGGTACAAGCACGTGCATAGCAGTTTTAGTCAAAAAGATAAGAAACTGAAAACAACTCAACTGTTCATGAGCAAGAGAATGGATAAAAAAATGCAGTACAGTCACACAATGTGAGGCACGGAGGTGCAAGCACATACCCACTGTGCTGGGCACTACAAGCTGGGGGTGGTCACTGACTAGAGACGGGGCCAGGGGGGTGAGCGGGAGCCCATCCCCACATGCCTGGGAACACCCAGGAGCAGTTTAGACTGTGCTCAATCTAGGCGGACATCAGAGGAGGTTAAGCCAGGGAGTGACATGATGGATCCATGACAGAGAGGGTGGCGTGGACAGAGGGACAAAGACCCCTAAGGCTCTTGTGATAATGGTCCGGCCCTACATGACAGGGTCAGACCCAGATGATAGGGATGGCGTCATGAGAAATGAAGGAAGCTAAACTCTCTGTCTTGGATGTCATAGGGAAGGGGTGGGAGAGGCTGTTAAGTTTGTTGCCTCCAAGCCTACGTGGCTGGCAATTCCACTAACACAAAGGGCGAGGACCAGACTACCAGACGGCAGGGGAGGATCACAGCATCTCACAGCTGGAAAGCACCAGCCAGGTTTCCTAGTGTACCATCTCATGTATAGACAGGCGACCAGTTCTTCTCATAGGCCAACATCTGAGACCACGGTTTGTATGGAACAAGCTAGAACGAGAGAGTTGAGGCTTCCATACTTTAGTGAGCACGTCCTAGAGAAGAGAGAACAGGACTCATTCGGCTGTGGTGCCCTATGCCCTCAAATGCCCTCACCAGCCTCACCTCCCACCACAAGGTTGTCCAGCGTAGGCCTGTGGTGTCCGTCCCTGCCAACCTCTCGCTGGGAAAGCTCTCCCCACAGTCCACCCGAATCCTGTACAGTCAATGGTTCCATCTAATGGTTTGGTTATGTCTTCAAAGTTGATTTGGTTTCTCTTGCAATCAGGCTGTATAACCAAAACAGAGGCAGGGACAGAAAGGGGTTAGCTGACCAGGGCTACCGGGAGCCAAACACAAGTCTGGCCGACGAGGTTCCACCACAGCCCTACACGCCTGGTACGGACCACGGGACTAACTGCTGGTTCTGTGCTTGGTGGCCTGCGCATATCTGAGCGTGGCTGAGTGACGAGTGCCAACACCAGAGCTTGCAGAGGAGAAACCAAGAATAGATGGATTTGAAGTGACTTTTTTGAGGCCTGAAACTCACCCCTCCTTTTTTGTTCCTCATCTGGCAAGGTAAGTCAACATCTAGTTAACTGTACAGTCTCATTCAGGAGCCACTACCACATGTGGCTATTTGAAATTAAATTGTTTAAAATCAGATACAATTAGAAAATCAGTTCTCCAGCCCTCAATAGCCACATATGGCTGGTGGCTACCATATGGAACAGACGCAGAATGTTTCCATCCTCACAGAAAGTTCTAGTGGACAGGGCTGTCCCTCATGTGTGGTATCTCCTTCTTGAATTGGCCTGATCATAACAGGCACTTGCTCTGAAAATCATCTTTACATGCCAAAGTAGTGAGAATTCTTTCAATTTTTAACTAATAAAGATAAAACTGTGTACCGCAAAGGACAGTCAACACTCCTTAGTACAAAGGAACCGAGTCTTCTTGAGTCCTTCAGTGGAAACTGAGAGAAAGTAAAAGACAATTACGGGAAAGGAGAGCTGAACAGAGTCGAGTGAAACAGCCTGCGTGGCTCTCTTGACTGCTCTGCTATCAGAAGAGTTAGTCTCATCCTAGAAGATTAGGAATATGTGAAAACTCATGGATCATTAATAAGAAGCAATTATTCTTTAGAAGTAATTTGTGACTGATGAAAACAAGATCAACTGAAGTGGAAATCAGGGTGGCCGAGGAGGGAAACAAGGAGAGCAGCAACATGTTTTGCAGGAAGAAAACTGTAATTACAATCAGCAATGTTTTCAAGAGAGCTTTTAAGTCTGAAGATGCAACTAAAACTGCTTACATAATATTGGTTACACAGTTAATAAAAATGATCACTGTTAAACTGTGTTCATAACACAGAACTCCACTGGGGGGAAAATTACCCAAGTGCGAGGGAGCGTCCACTGAAGGCCGCCACAAAATCTCACCACCAATTGTCACCCCTGACTGGTCCTCGAGAGAACTGGGCACACGATTAATGACAGAAAGAAGAGGAAAAACTGCTAAGAGACGACACTCCCCCCATGCACACGGATAGTGGAATGCCGAAAACACATGCCTATGTGCCATGAAAAGAGAACATACAGGAATGGTGGGGAGGAGGGGGGAGTGTAAAAAATAAGCACAGCAGGAGAATCCTGTTTTGCCCAGTTCACAATTCATACAGTTACTTCAAGTGAAGGGCACGTATTAAAGTTGTTACAAAACACAGGCACAGAGTCCTGCTTTCTTTTTTTTTAAATCTTCAATTTTTTTTTTTTTGTTGTTCAACAAAGGAAAACTATCTTGAAGGTTTTGTATTAACTTACATGGTCATGGAAACATTCTTATTTAAAGAAACAATAATACATTTTAAAGAGGATACAGAAATACTGGGAATAAAATATATTCTATGAGATTATTAACATAACCAGACGATTTGCACAAAATTAATAATAATACAAATCCTCATCTCAAGCCAGTTATGGACGAGATGAGAACTATTACATTAATTAATTAATTAATTAATTAATTAAGAGCCCTGCTTAATGAAGGCCTTTAAGTGCCAGGTGAAAGAACTGAGCTGCAGGAGCCTTTCCTGTTCTGTGTTTCTCGTATTCATTCATGCCCCTCTTCTGCATACACAAAATATAGCGGAAATAAATTATGAAAAGTGAGTGAGGAGGAAAACATTAGTAGGGACACCAAAAGGACATTAATCCAGTGTGTCTACCACAGCACTTGGGGTTCCTCACTGGTTGACTTTGGCTAAACCAACAGTGAACTCTCCTTTTTTTATTTTTCAACTGTAAACTTTGAACAGTTTACATTCAATACTATTCTGTACCAGCTTCAGATGTATAGCAAAGTGGCCAGAAAACCACGCACCCTACAGAGCGGTCCCCTCCGCTGTCCCGAGCTCTCACCTGCCCCAATATCCCGTTATCTTGACCCTATTGACTATATTCTCCACGCTGCAATCTGCAACTACCAATCTGTACTTCTTAATCCCTTCACGTACTTTACCCAGTCCTCCCTCCCCTCTCCCCCTGACGGCTGTCAGTCTGTTCTCTGTATGAGTCTGTTTCTATTTTGTTTGTTATTTTATTTTGTTCATTAGATTCCACATAAAAGAGAAATCATATGCCCTGGCTGGTGTGGCTCAGTGGATTGAGTGCTGGCCTGTGAACCAAAGGGTCACCAGTTCAATTCCTGGTCAGGGCACATGCCTGGGTTGCAGGCCAGGTCCCCAGTTGGGGGTGCAAGAGAGGCAACCACACATTGACGTTTCTCTCTCTCTCTCTCTCCCTCCCTGCCCGTCTGTCTAAAAAGAAATACAATCTTTTTTTAAAAAAAGTGAAATCGTATGGTACTTGCCTTTCTCTGACTGGCTTATTTCACTTAGCATAATGTTCTCCAGGTTCGTCCATGCTGTTGTAAAGGGTCAGATTTCCTCCTTTGTGCTGCATAGCTTTCCATTGTGCAAATGTACCACGGCTTTTTTATCCACTCATCTAGTGATGGGCACTTGGGCTTCTTCCAACTATGGCTATAGTAAATAGCACTGCAATGAACATAGGGGTGCATATATTCTTTCAAATTAGTGTTTCAGGTTTCTTTGGATATATTCCCAGAGTTAGGGCATCTGTCTAGTCAGCCAACATGAACTAGCTGCTCACAATCAGCGAGCGGTATCTGTGAACAGGTGCTAGGAAGGCACAACACTAGCCTTGCGAGAAATGACCAGGCCTGACCTCACAGAGCCAATCTCAACCCAGGTTGGTAGACTCCACCCAGCAAATGAAATTCTTACTGGATCCAACATGGAACCTTGTTGGGGACTGATCTGCCTGGCAATTGTAGCTCAGCCCTATGGGAAAGCCCATATGTGCATGGGGCACGCAGGATGCCAAACCCACGGATCGGTTCTCTCGTGGGAAATCAGGCCTGCATACCTAGGCTGCTTTGTGACTTGCTCTTGGCTAAAACTCTCTCAGCCTGGATTGACGCAGCGGATGCTTGCTGTGGTCTGTGCTAACTCTCCCAAGGATTGAAGTGTAACCAGACCAATTACTCTTATCATTCCCTTGCATTTGCAACATTCTTTCTTTGTTAACCTATAAGAAGTAATCTGTAACATCCTTTCCGTTGCTATGTGAAAAAAGTAATTACCTAAAGCAAACCTAAGTATAATGAATGAAAACCTTCTTTGACGTATGCTATGAGAAAGCCAATAAAAGCCTATTGAGCCCTGGCTGGTGTAACTCAGTGGATTTAGTGCGGGTTGGGAACCAAAGGGTCCTGGTTCGATTCCCAGTCGGGGCACATGCCTGGGTTGCAGGCCAGGTCCCCAGTGAGGGCCATGTGAGAGGCAACCATACATTGCTGTTTCTCTCCCTCTCTGTCTCCCTCCCTTCCCCTCTCTCTAAAAATAAATAAATAAAATCTTTTTTAAAAAAAAGCCTATTGAGGCAAGGGTTGGCACGCTCTCCCTTTGAGAGAGTGGCCGTGCCGTCCCCTTTTTTCTCCACAGTATTTACGTAGTCCCTGTGAATTTATTTACAAATCAGCCACAGCACACAGATTCTGTGGGATGGAATCTGTGATAGAACCTGGAGAGCCGGGGCCAGCTACTACCACCTTTTCCTCCTGCCGTCCATCAGTCACATACCATGCTTCCCCTGGGTATCAGCTCAACAATGACCACCAAGTGAAGCCCACCCCCTTTCCTCAGCCTGTTAGGTCCCCAAGGCAATGATCTGTGTGAGGACCTTGCCTTCTGCCCACTCTGGGGAAAACAAAAGAAGCTTCTCTCCGTGAGGGTCTAGGTCTGGCCACTTCGCCTTACTGTAGGTAGGAGAGACCATTTTGTGAAAGCGTCTTTCCATTTCCACTAGGCACACCCCCGCAGAGACCCAAGGCAGACTGAACACCGTAGCACGCTCTGTGCTTCATCCCACATGTGACTGACCACTTCAATGCCTCCGTGTCCTGTGTGACCATGGGGCTCGTTCTAGAGCAAGAGAACTTTCTGCCAGGATGGAAATGTTCCAGATCAGTGCTGTCCAATATGCTAGCCGCCAGCCAGGTGACTGCCAAGCACTTGACCTGTGGCTGAAGTGTAAAATACACACTGGTTTTGGATGACTAGCTGCAAAGAATAGAAGGTAAGAGATCTCATTCATAATTCTTTATAGTAATTACATGTTGAAATAGTATTTGGATACACTGGGCTACATAAATTATATTATTATATTAATGTCACCTGCTTGCTTTACTTTTTTAATGCAGCTATTAGAAAAGTTAGGGTTGCGGGCCCTGGCTGGTGTAGCTCAGTGGATTGAGCACGGGCTGGGAACCAAAGGGTCCCGGTTCAATTCCCAGTCAGGGCACATGCCTGGGTTGCAGGCCAGGTCCCCAGTGAGGGCCATGTGAGAGGCAACCATACATTGCTGTTTCTGTCCCTGTCTCCCTCCCTTCCCCTCTCTCTAAAAAAAAACAAAAAATAATAAAATCTTAAAAAAAAATCCACAGAACTTTCTGTCTAAAATGGAAGAGATAAGTTTGTCCATGCGGAACCTAAAATCCCCTGTGTACTGCACCATTTGGGAAATGCTGGCCCACGGGCGGGTGCCAGTCTCTTCATTGTTCCTTTTCATCCAAACAAGGACATACATTGAAAGTGTGCATTTAGAAAAGTTTATAGCAATTTGACTCAGTAATCAGATACCCACTCATATTCTGGAACCTAACATCTAATTTCATTTAATAGTTAAAAATTGGGACTTGTATTTTCCATGTCTTTTACATTTTATTTTTCTAGTAAGTCTTTTTATTATATTTTACCAGGATATCGGTCAACAACAGATTGGAAATTCGAAAAAACAAAAACCAAAAAATGGTCCTTCTCCAGACTTAGTTTGAGACACACTGGCCTAGACTGCGAGAAAGAATTTTCCATGGGCCTTCCAGAGTGATGAGCGAAGCAAAGAGCCACAGTCCTCAGTCAGACCCAATGCGGTGTCCCACAACGAGAAAGAGTACTAGGGAGATCTCCCAGACCCCACCAATAAAGGCTGGAGGAGAGGGGAAGGCGGGGCTAATTCCTAGCAAACTAGAAATTCTGTTAAGTGGAACTTCTCTTCCTGAAAGCACTTTAGTTAAGAAAATTTTTGCTCCAAGAAATGAGGGGCCCTGTCACTTTTGAGGAGAAAAACAACTGTGTACCAAGGAAAAGGCACACGAAATCCTCATAAAATGTGGACTGATGGTAGTGAGCTTGACCTTGAGAGGGTGTAGGAGACATGGGCAGCATGGCCCATGTATGAAAGGAGTTGGTTACAATCCATTAGGGAAGGCACAGCAGCATAGAAGCTAAACCTACTTCTCTCTGGAGCCAATCACACTTGGGTGTGAGGTCTCGCTTGCCACTTACTGTGTGACCTTCAGGAAATTATAGAACCTCTCTCCATTGCAATGACTTACCTTTTACAACAGAGAATCTCCAAAAAGTTGAGATTCCACTTCTCCCAGCAGGCACTTACCATTCCTCGTATCATTAAGTGGAGTCTGTTTCCCCTCCTCTGGAATCTGGGCTGGCCTTGTGACTTACTTTGACCACAGAATGCAGCAAAAGTGGTGTTCTGGGACTTCCAAGCCCAGGCCTTAAGAGAAGTGGTAACTTCTGCTTCCTTACTCCTGATGTGCAGCTGCCACACCGTGAGGGATGGAATCCCTGGACTGGACCGTGAGAGGCTGTTTTGGATCCTTCAAGGCCATTGAGCCCCCAGATGACTGCAATAGCAGGAGACACTCAGCTGCTACCAGAGGGACCAGAGGACCGCTAACTGCTCAGCTAAAGCCAACCAACCCCAGAATCCTGAGAAATAATAAGCTTGCAGTGGTTTGTTACATAGGCATAGATCACTGAAACGTCGCTAAAAGGAGGATAAAAACAGTATAAAGGGCCCCGGCCAGATGGTTCAGTTGCTTGGAGCATCATCCCATGCACAAAAAGGTTGCGGGTTTGATTCCCTGTCAGAGCACATACCTAGGCTGCAGGTTTGAGCCCCAGTTGGGGCACATACAGAAGGCAACTAATCGATGTTTCTCTCCCACGTCGATGTTTCTGTCTCTCTCTCTCTCTCCCCCTCTTCCTGTCTCTCTAAAATCAATAAACATATCATATGAGGGTTAAAATAAACAGATAAGTAAATAAATAAATAAACAAATAAAAATAAAAAAGGGTGTGATAAGTGGTTCTATTGGTGCTTGGAACATCACTGCTTGACAGTGAGTGGCGGTTGCTCTCTGAGGAGCGAAAGTTAGACTGCCCTAGGATGACATTCAGGTTCGGGGGGCTGGTGGGCCCTGAGTAACAGCACAGGACTGGGAAGGCTTTGAGGGGGAAAGTCAGCCCTGGACCTGCAGGATGGACAATGTTGGTGATTTCTAAACCTCTGGTGCACAAAGACTCGTGGACTTCTGGGCAACCACATCATGCGCATGCACCAGAGGCTGAAGGCCACCATGGCAGAAGCCCAGCAGTCACTACAGAGACACAGTAGACAGGGTAGTTGCCGGGGCCTGGGGGCAGACGGTGAGGGGGAATGGGGAACAGTGGCTAATGGGGACAGGCTTTCTATGTGCAGTGATGAAAATGTTCTTAAATTGACTGTGGCGATGGCTGAACGACTCTGTGAATATACTGAGAATCATGGATCTGTGTGCTTTCAATGGCTGAAATGTGTAGTGTGCGTGGATATTGTCTGCATAAAGTTATTGTTACAGAAAGGGGGAAGGGAGGGTAAAAATGAAGGGGTGAGATGACAAAGGATCAAGAAGCATCCCATAGAGTCATCTGCTATCAAGATGAAGAGCCAGGACCATGTACTCTGGGGACAGACCCTGCCATTCCAGGGGGTCAGTCGTTTGGCATGACCGCTGCCAGCTGTTCCCTCAAACACTGTGTGTGCGTACGGCTCACTCATACCTGGTTTCGTTTCACTTAAATCATAATCTAAACTCTGCAAATCACAAGGTTTTTTAAAAGAGAACTTCCTAGGCAAAAGGAAAGCAACACTTCCCAATAGAAAAGCAGATGAGGTCTACATTCAGGAGGAGGGGATCCAGAGGCCTAGTGCACCCCACAGCCTCACGTACTGAGCCTGCGCACTCCACATTCAAAGGTGGTCCCCTTCTACGAGGTGGGCAGTGAGCTAGTGCTCCCGGGCCATGGTGCCCCAAGGTCAGCTACCCTCAACCATCGCCTCCCCCTTATTCTGGTGTAATTTGTTCTCAAGAGGCTGCAGGGCAGGGCCGCGGGAAGTTTTCAGATCTCTGAACTGCTGCCAGAGCCAACTCAGCACAGGGACGGCCACACACCACCAGGCAACATCACCGTCAGCATCATCACACAACCTGCCCTGTGGATGCTTACGATGCCGAGCAATACAAGTTACAGCTTTTTACGTCCTCCCAACAAGGCCCACCAGGCCATGTACCAATGTCCCCCCCAAACCCCCATCCCTCGCCTGCCCAAGTCAACCTGTGTTATAAGTCAATCCTCTTTGTTTTGTAAGTCAACCAGTATTATTGATACAGAAGCTGAGATGCTCTCTCAAAAGAATGCACCACAGCAGATGTGTGAATGAGAGGAAAGCATCCTTTAATCTTGGAGAGGAAGAAAGATTAGAAATAGAAATGACAGACTTTGACAGTTGTGTCACCGGGATCAGAACATCAGAAGAGAAACCACTGATGTCAGGCAGACTTTTAGCAGTTTGCCCTGAAGGTGCCGTCAAGTCCAAGTCCTCAGTGTCACCACTAAATACAAAGCCAGAAGCCCCAAACCAAACATGACTCTGTGTCTCTGCCTACTGACCTGGGGGGTCCTTCCTGCTGCCAAAGGGCCTGGAGATGTTAATCCACATGCACAACCTGAACTTGCTCTTCCTAGGCCCAAGCAGCTCTAGCATTCAAGTGTTCAAGAATAGTTTTAAATGCAACTTTGAGAAAGGGTGAAGAACCCTGATTTCTTGGGGACCCACCCTCAACCTTTCGTACTCAGCCTCACCCTACTATGGGCCGGGCTGGGAGACACATTCTTGACCTTCCAGCTCGCATCCCCACATTCTCCTGATCTAGGGCAAGGGATGGAAAATACACAGGCCAAAGGGCAGCAGGGACCTTCATCTTACCTCAAAGCCATCTGTCCTTACTAGGGAACAATGGGCAACTCAGTAAACAATTTTGACCTGCAGAATGTGCTGGAAAGCTCAAGAGGCCTCAGGAAACATGCTCTGTAATTCCACGATTTCAAACTCCTCTACCGACACACTTCCCTAATCCACCTTATGAGTATTTGCTGGGCACTCAACCCGTGTACCAGGTGTAGCTGCTGCCAGCAGATTGCAATTGTCAAATGTCAGTTACATACCTACTATATGCAAAGACTCCCAGGAGGGGCTGGATCATCATCCAGACTTGCTTTGCCTGGGGTGGCACTGAGCGAGGCACATACAACCTGGACCCAGGCCTTGCGCTGAAGCCAGTGATCTAATAGAGAAGATAAAGGCTAACCAGCGTGAGCACGTGCTATGCGTCAGGCACTGATTTATGGACATTAATTCCTTCATCTTCAAAGTGGTGCTATCTCCCTGTGTTCTTCAACTCATTTTAAAGGTAAAAAAAGTGAAGCTCCGCGATGTCAAATAACCTCCCTGAGGTGAGGCAGCAGGAAGGGGTGAGGCGGCATCATACCCAGGCAGTCTGCATCTCCATCTATTCAGCTCTAGGGACCGCAGTAGCCACCAGCACAGGGTCCTGCTTCCAGGGGGAACCCAATAAACATCTGCCAAGACAAGCGGGGAGCTTAATGTGACATAGGCAGAATACATAGTGTTTCACGGGAGGTGGCAAAGGCAGAGACAAGACAATGCACCTTAATTCAGACCATGAGAAGCCCAGAGGAAGTGAATCCCCGAAGGGAAAGGGGACGGAGGCGGGGCACTTCATGCTGAGGGGAGCACAAGACCTATGTAACACTGAGGCAGTATGACAGCTGAGATGTGGTGATTCTACCTGCTGGCTGAAGATATTTAACCAGATCCAAGCAACAGGTGCTTGCTTCGCCTTCATTACACCGTGTACATACACAAGCATTAAAATGAATAGTACATCTGATCATTTCCATGCGGGGAGGTAATTAAAAAGAAAGAAAACATTACTGAGGGAACAAGCACCGGATTGCCATATCAGAACAATTTGTGCTAAAGGAAACAACCAGAGGTAGTCCTCTACGGCCTTCTACAACAGGTCCCAGGAAAACCACTCGCCTACTCACATCCATCCCCCAATGTGCCCACACTGTTACAGAACAGACGGGGTGGGGGGTGGTAATGAATGGTATACTATTACCGAATTGCCCCTGCCTTCTGCTCCGGGCCCCCCCTTGCCCCATACTAGGTTCACCTTGCCCACCGTCAGGGAAAGACATCTCTCAATGCCAGAGATTGGTGAAAAGGAAAGGAATTATTTATTCAAAAAGTTATACAGACTAAGAATAATGACTTAATGCCTTCATTAAAATACTAAAGTCCTTTAGAATGCCTACAAATACACAGTCCTTCCTTCTCCCTCTGCCCCGTCTGGGGTACTGTTTCTCAGCAAAAGTAGTAGAAATCCAGGGCTCAGGTAGCCCCTCGGTTCCCGGCACCATCAGCTGCATCACTGCCATGATCTCCAGTTATTCCAAAACCATGTGGCACCTTCTCATGGCCTACCAGCAAGAGTCCTTTTACCCTTTTTCTTCCCAGCAAAGTCGCTCCTGCTCCCTAAGCCACGTGGCAAAAGGGAGCATCCCAACAGCCCTGTGGTCCCAATCTTACTCCAAAATCATTTGGGCCCCAACCTTCCTTCTTTTCTCCCTCAGGAAGGCCCTGTAACCAGGGGGAGTTGCTTCCCAGGTCCCTCATGGGTTCAAGTCACTCCCACCTCCCTGGCTCAAAGCAAGGCCACAGCTATTTAACATATCCATGAAACAAGTTAAATGTTATAGATATGTTAAATGACCATGCCAGAGGTTAGCTGCAAAGCTGTTGCTATGCAAAACAGTTCTCAATGGCCCTGCTCCCTGTGTCCCATTCCTGAGTTCAGACTTGTGGGGGTGAGGTCATTTATATATCCTGGACACCCTGAGTTCTGGACCCCATTACAAATCCCTATTTGGGGGCCCCCTGGCTGCACTCTGTATCAACATGACATCTTCAGAGAGCCTATATGTCCAAGGTCTTTCGGTCTTTTCTGGCCGTCACATCACTCAGGACACACTTAGGAACAAAGGCTGACCCTCAAGAAATGCAGGGTTGAATCTCATTAGGAATGATACAGCCTTGGGCGACCAAAGAATGATCAGATTCTGGGATGGATTATAATAAAACCTCCACCATCAATACTTTTCAGATGATGACATTAGTTTTCTAAGTACGTGACCTCCCCAACCCTCAAATGAACAAACTACGGTACCACCTGGCACCAAAACTGAACACTCCAGTTTTTCCAGACGAACCCTAATGCACATAGAAGTTTATTTCACATTTTAAACCTTCACACGTCTTGCCATATTTCCAATTTCAAATGAAGGAAATGGTTTTAAGCTAATCTTAGTATGAGTACAGAGTGCATTAAATGGTTCTACAATAAAGTTTCCAACTAGAACTTGTTAAGACTGCCCCCTTATTAAATTCCTTCAAATACATTAAAATCCCTCAGATAAATTGCAGGCCCAAACAAACAGCCCCTCCCTGCCTCTAAGCACCAAAATCACCTATTATTTAAACTCTCGACCAAATAAAAATGTAAACTTCAACAAGCTCCCCTTTCCAATGTTTGATTCCGCTAGGTCCCTCTCCCCAGCAGCTGGCTCTGATGGGTGAGTGGGTGGTGAGGCGAAACCAAGTTTTGCCACCCCAAAATGTGCCTTTTGGGATACTGCTTTAAACTGGTTGTTAAGGAACAAAAGCCTCAGAAAGAACCTTTGACCCTCCCCCTTCCTACCTAAAGGAATTCAAATAGAAAAACCTGCATCAGGAAGGGAATCAACATAATCACCTTAGCACATATGAATTAGCACATTTGATGGACAGGAAGAAATCTAGCAGAGTGTGTTTTCCTCTGCGTTTCATTGTTTCTGGGTGGCCCAGCAAGAATTTGTTTGCCATATGTTTGCTCCTTCTCCTACCTGTGAATTACCCACTTCTTTGAAATCCCCATCTCTACCCCTCTTCTCCTTTGTCCAGAATGGTATATAAGCCTCAACTGGGGTTTCATACCCTATGTCACTCATGCATGTAGATCCATAATAAACTTTGTCCATTTTCTCCTGTTAATCTCTCTCTGTTAACTTGATTATTAGCCCAGCTAGAAGAATTTAGAAGGTAGGAGTAAAGTCATTGTTTTACACCCCACCACAGTGCATTCTGGATTCTTCCCTAGCAGATGCAGCAGTTTCTCAAACAAAAAAATGATGAAAACAGAAGTATATATTGATAGTATTTATATCACTATCCTGTGATGTTTCTTAAATTCTTCCTTAAAAATATGAATGATGAAAAATCCAAACTGGGAAAGATTGAAGCCACTTCGTCCTTCAGGAATGATGCAACTGAAGGCTCAATCATACATACCTCCCCCCAATTAAAAACATGTTTTTAGTGACTAAAGAACATTTCCCTCAGGCCCTGACGTCTTCCTGATAGCCAAGGTTGCAGTTGCCTGCCAGTCACGACACATACAAGAAGCAACCAATGAATGCATCAGTAAGTGGCACAACAAACAGATGTTTCGATGTCTCCCTCTCTCAAATCAATAAATAATTTTTAAAAAAACTGAAGGTTGTTTTTTAAAATTAAATCTTTCCCCTCCTTTGTACAATTTATATAAAATAATCAGATTTCCACTATGCAATAGTTCTTCAAATCGTATACTTAAGATCTGTTAGCTTTGGTGGTACACATTACTGCAGTGAAAAGTGTTTTTTAAAATAGCTCACATTAACTTAAAAAAAAAGGCTTTGCCAAGAAAAACAGCATGAAATCAGTTTCCACGTTGCTTACACCCCCACATTACCTGCAACCACTTTACATATTAAAAGACGAGAGATTTGCCTATGTAAAATTCTGCCAAATGCCCTCAAATTTCCCCTTGCTCCTCTCATTAACCGGCAGCCAGTCCGGGGACCAGCCCTCCATAGGTCCTAGCAGCTGCCGCGTGAGTGGCCCGCGGCCCCACCAGACCCCTGGGGAACGCACGCGGGGGGTAGGGGAACCCGGCCAGGGGCTCACGCCCCGCCGCCCAGGCGGCGCTCCATCCACCCTTGCCAGTGGGTGACCCACGGGTTCTTGGCCCCGGGAACGCCGCAGAGCACGCAGCTGGGCCACCTTCGCAGGGAGATGCAGCCGCCTCCTGTGCGTTTCCCCAGACGCAGAGTGGGAGGGAGCACAGGCCAGGACGGTCCCTCACAGCCCGCTCGGTCTGCCCCAGTGCCCCCTACACCGGCTGCTCACGAGGAGAGCCCCCCGGGCATCAAACGTGGGGCTCGGCATCCCACGTTAAACACGGTTGCCACCCACCCTTAGCCACCCCCTAGCTCACCCACTCAGGTCAGCCCAGAGGGGACCCTGGCCCCTGCACCGCGGGGGGCGCGGCCCTCCGTTCAGTGCCCAGCCAAACCTAGGCAGGAGGAAGGACGTTGACCCTACCTCCGCACCGTGTTCCCGCCCCAAGAACTCCAGATCAGTGCCTGCGAGGTCCGCGGCGGGTCCCTGGCAGGTCCGCCCCGCCTCTGGGGTCCTGAAGCCCAGGCGCCCGCCGAAACCAGGGGCTCTACCTGAAAACCGATGGTTGGACGGCGAGGTCCGCACCGCACTTGGTTCAGCCGTCTTCCCGTGGAGTGGAGAGCCCCGCGCAGTCCCCTGCGTCCCGGCTCCGGACCCGCATCCCCCTCCGCGCTCCATCCAGACGTGCTGGCTGCACAGGCCCACTGCCAGAGCCGCTGCGCCGCACCGTTACGGAGCCGCACGCGCCCGCGTCCTCACACAGCATGCGCACAGGGCGTGCACGTGCAAAGTGCACACCGGTTCTCACGTCGCGCACGCGCACCGCGTGCACATGCAAAGTGCACAAGGGTCCTCACGCAGTAGGCGCGTACCTCGTGCACCTGCAATGTGTACTAGTTCTCACAGCGCGCGCACATACCGCGTGCACGTGTGATGCTTACATAGGTCTTAATACAGCGCGCCTGCACACGTGTGCACACCAGTGTAAACACACTTCCCCATACAGTGCACACACTCAAAGCATCATACACATAGGATGCAGTTTCTCACACAGCATGTGAACTAAGCGCGCACACACTTGCTCACCCAGCACGAACATGTTCTCACACACCGTGCACACTCATCATCACACAGCGGGCATACATCCACGCACACCAGGCACCCCCACACAGTTCTGCAGCTCTCCCTTGGACCAGTACTAACGTGTGCAGATGCGGTGGACCCTCCCAACAAGCAGTTAGGTTCCAGTTCTCCAGATGCCCGGGTAGCTGATGCTCGGTCCTCCCTCACCCCAGCCAGGTGCACGAGCCACCCACGGTGGGACTCCAGCATAGCCCCCCTGCATGACCTTCAAGGAAGGGCAGTGGCACCAGTCTGACAGACGTCAGCCTTCCAACCATACCCCCAATCCCTGGCTGATCCTGGCGCGCAAATAACACGCACTTGAGAAATCTCTGCAAGGATGACCCCTAATCCCTAGTGTGTCCAGAGTAGGGTCAGGGGGTGGTGGTGGTGTGTGTGTGTACCGTGTCTTTCCCCTGGACATCCTTTTACCCCTGCCGTAAGCATTTATCATCTTTTCAAAATTATAAATACTGAAAAAGACATGTTTGCAGAGCCAGCTCAAGCCTCCAGGTGTTTACTCAGGTATAGCCTCTGCCAGGTGACACTCCATCCCAGCGGGGCCCCAGGCTTCACTTTCTCTGTAGGACCAGCCCTCTGAGGTTCTCTCATCCTTAGGGGAGAAATACCTGATTAAAAAGCCGAATTAAGTCCAATATAAAAAGGTACAAGGTTTCTTTCGGGGATGATGAAAATGTTCTACAATTAGATTATGGGGATGGCTTACTGCAAGTATACTAAACATCACCGAATTCAATTAAAGAGAAAAAAAAAACCCCACCCAAGCAGAACCCCTCAGGAACCAAAAACCTTGGAAAGAGCCCCTCTTGTGTCACAAAAAGATGATGAATGTGTTCATGACACTCCCAAAGGTGTGGAGGGAGTACGGGAGGACTCTGTAAGAAAGCCAGAAGGGGAGTTTTAGACATACCTGAGCAGGTACGCAGGCAAGCAGGCGGGGCCTGGCCTTTGGCTGTAAAGAAAGCTGTTTTTAAGTTAATTAGGTCATGAGATCTGTTTTCGACTCCTCCCCACCTTTTTCTTTTTTAGATTTTATTTCTAGAAATAGGGGGAGGGAGAGAGGGACATAAACATCAACGTGCAGTTGCGTCTTGGGCGCCCCCTACTGGGGACCTGGCTGGCAACCCAGGCATGAGCCCTGACTGGGTATCGCACTAGCAAAGCTTTAGCTTGCAGGCAGGTGCTCAATCCACTGAGTCACGCCAGCCAGGGCTGTCCTCCCTCCTCCCTTTTTCTTAGATCTCGGGTGAGTCTGTAATCCATCCAATTTTGAGCTCATGGCTTGCTGACATGCCAGAATAGTATCCGTCTCTGTTTTATTCTATTTTTTCCTTTTTTACTTTCTATTCCACTCCATCCTCTTTCTAGTAATAGACACTTCTTGTTTAACGTACTTTTCTAGTTGCATTTTTTCAAACATATATTGTGAAGATATGCATGGCTTTAATTTATATATTGCACAAGTTATGATTGTTTTTCCTTGCAGCTGTATACAAATGTATCAGAGAGATAAGCCATTCATAGTAGTTTACTCTTCTGAAAATTGAATTATCAAATACTTGTCCATCTATTGGGGTTTTTGTCTTTTTCTCTTGATTTCCAGTATTCTAGATACTTCCTTGTGTTTAAAAATGTTGCAAATATTTCACACTAGTCAACTTTTCCTAAGATTAGTAAACCTTAATTTTTATGCCAAGTCACCTATTTACAAGCTCCTTATAAAGTCTCAAATTTACGTTTCATACACCCTTTACTCAGATTCACTTATCATTATCATTTCACCCCATTTATTTTATCATCTATTTTGAAAGTTGCATGAGTATATGCTTGGCCCTTTGCCCCTAAATATTTCAATGTTTCCTAAGAATAAGGATATTCTCATACATAACCACGTTATCTTCAGTAAGTAGACCACGGTTACAATTTTAACTAAGTGGCTTTCTCCACGGTAGAGGTATTATTTTCTTTCAACTTATAAGCAATTTGTAGGGAGGCACTTTAAGGCCATGCAAATATCCTCCTCCTTGTCAAAACCTCCCTCTAGATTCAGCATCTATTACTAGTTCTTGCATTGATCCCATCTTTCTCATAGTTACAAAATAAAATCAATTTTTCCTCTCACTGGGTATGCTTTGAGAGATATTTTCAAAATGCAGATATAAAAGGTTCAAATTGTGGGATGTTTATTGCAGCTCTTAAACTCCTGTGAAGTTGGGAGTCAAGGGGTAAACTCAAACTGCAGTACCAGGTACTTGTACAATAGAAGGAAATCCATAGATCAAAGAGGTCTTGTTTAGCCCCGGCTGGTGTAGCTCAGTGGATTGAGCGTGGGCTGGGAACCAAAGGGTCCGGGTTTGATTCCCAGTCAGGGCACATGCCTGGGTTGCAGGCCAGGTCCCCAGTGAGGGCCATGTGAGAGGCAACCATACATTGCTGTTTCACTTCCTCTTTCTCCCTCCCTTCCCATCTCTAAAAATAAATAAAATCTTAAAAAAAAAGAGGTCTTGTTTAGCATACACTCCCCCAGCCCCAAGATAGTACTTTCCTCCATTACAGATTTACCTTAAGTCTAGAGCAATCTATTTCCTGTATATGATGTGACAGACACCCGTGTTTACTTTTCTCTGCAAAGTGGTTTTCCCAGCACCATCTATTATCTTTTCCCCAATGATTCTGAAACTACATTTATCATATATCACATCCCCATATATTGCATAATACAAAATAAGGTCCACTGAATGTGATCTTGGCAATTTGAAGACATTCTCGACAATTGCTTTTAACATTAGAGAAATGTCACCTTCACCACAGGTGCGCAACAAATTTACTCACCCAGAAAACAATACTCCGTATTTGAAGTCTCATTGGATTCATCCAAATCAAATAACCAAGAACACAAAAATAAAAACACGTAAGTATTTCTCCCATACATCACATGTACTTTTTTAAAAATAAAGTTTTCAGCCCTGGCTGGTGTGGCTCAGTGGATTGAGTGCTGACCTGTGAGCCAAAAGGTCACTGGTTTGATTCCAGGTCAGGGCACATGCCTGGGTTGCAGGCCAGGTCCCTGGTTGGGGGTATGCGAGGGGCAGCCATTCGATGTATCTCTTGCACTTTGATGTTTCTCTCCCTCTCTAGAAAGAAATAAAATCTTTAAAAATAAATAAATAAATAAATAAAATCTTCAGAGAATCATGAATAAAAGTTTTAGTGAAAAGTCATAGTTTGAAAAGAATCAGTTGCATACAGTGTTCCAAGTTCTTTTATATTTTATTTTCTAATTGCAATTATTTTGCATCTGATTTTTTACATTAATTCCACATGATGAAAACGGAAACCTCCAAATCAGTCAAGTACTAATTAGTTTTCATGAATCTATAATAAAAGGATGTAAAAAGACTCATTAAAGACTGAATGAAATATGACCAGAGCTATCACTATTAATAACTATAAACTTTCTCTAAAGAAATATAGAGCAGTTGGTATTTTGCAAAACACCTCAAACGATTTAGAGGTTTCCATCTGTTAGTCTTACACTGAATTAAACAAGGATGGTAGCAATTACTTTAAATAGTGTCAACATGAATATACAAATATATATTGTATATTTTTATTTTATTATAGAAACCAAAGACTACATGTAAAAGAAATGGTAGAGAATATAAAAAATGTGCATATTCTATCTTACACAATCCTGGATATCGAGTGAAAAGCGGTGGCCAGTGCTCTTAAGTGTATTACATGTATGAACAAATCTCGTTAATCCCCAACAATTCTGTGATTCTGCAGGCACTGTTCTCATCATCCCCATTTTTAGGCGAGGAGCCTGAAGCTCAGACAAGCTGGAAATACCAGTGGTCACCTGCAGGTAAAGGGAAGAATGGGTTTTGGGACACAGGCCACCTGACCCCAGGGCCCATGCTCTTCACTCTGTCCCACTGCCTCCTCAGTACCTGGCAGCTGGGGGAGGAGTGGACACAGTCCAACACACTCTCCAAATTCCTTGGTTCTCTATACCTGAGAGGCTAGTGTCTTCTTATACTTGTCTTAAGACAATTCAGATTGTGTACTTTTCTGAATAGGAAGAAAAAAAAAGGGTAAAAGACGATGGTAGTTCGAGGTAAATCAAAAACACAAACCAGTGTGTGAGAGTTCATGGGAGTCCAAACAACATAAATGAAACTTCCCCTTGTAAAGCAGGATAAAGATCTAAACATCTCATACCAATACAGTTCTTTTTTATCTTTATGACAGCCAGGTAACATAAAGAACCTCACTTTCATTCTGATACTTTAACAGTCAAGCCACAGTTAATACTGAGTGTTGTTAAATCTGTACATAATACAAATAAAGTAGAAATCCAGCTAGGTATTTTATTGGAAACATGCTTTTATCTAATTGATTACTCGGTTTGTTCTTTAGTCAATATTGATAGCATCCTATAATTTAATATTTACACATTGTAGGTGAAACTAAGTTAAACCACAAGTCACAAAGAGTTTTGTAAGCAACTATATGTATAGCCACGATACCATAGATGCGGTAAGTTAACCAATGGCCATTCCTTAATACAAGAATTTTCATCATGCATAGTAAGAGGCAGTCTCTTTAAGAGGCTGGATGTTCAAGAAAGAGTCAACAGTCAAATAAATCTTGGCAAGACCTTTTTTTTTTTTTTTTTACACAAACAGTTGGTTTGATTATTTAGCCAACTTAGTAATACATGTTTATATTCTAACTGGAAGTGGAATTAACACTACATGAAAAAAGAAAGCCTATGAAATTCATTAGTAATTAACTATTACGTTTCTTAGCAGTTAAGAACTATTATCCTTGGATTTCAAACATTTTCTCACAGCACACTTTATAGCTTTGTATTGTAGGAATCAGAGTATAACCAAAAAAAAATTCCCAAACCCCAAAAAACAACAAAAAAATTTCCTTAAGGACCACTTCCATTCCTCATTTGAAATATAATCAAATCAATGAAAATATTATTCTCACATTAAAGACAAGTTAGCAAAATAATTCCAAGTAGTGCTGCATATGAGCCACAACTTTAACTCAACTATTTTAATTATGATTTCTGATTTTCCAGGATGCAACAGCACTACATTGAGCTTGTTGTTACTACCAAGGCAAGAAAAAAAAATCGCTAGCAAACACGTGAAGACTTGGGGCTATTGTAATTTTTAAAGAATCTTTAGATAAACTATATTTATTAGAGGAGTTAAGTAGAAAAAGTAATGTTTGAGTCGCACTATCCCTACCATGAACTGTATCCCAGGCAGTTAACTATTGACAATTCTTAGAGGCTGGTTTCTTGTAAATATTAAAAACTAGCCCCTGGGCTCAGGTACATGCCACCTAGGCAAGTGTTCAGAAACGCCAGATAAGAAACATGAACTACAACTGTTCACTCTTAATTTCTATTTTTTGATTTAATGGTTTATAGGCCCTGGCTGGTGTGGTTCAGTGGATTGAGCCCAGGCCTGTGAACCAAATGGTCATGGGTTCAATTTCCAGTCAGGGCACATGCCTGGATTGCAGGCCAGGTCCCCAGTAGGGGGCGCAAGAGAGGCAACCACACACTGATGTTTCTCTCCCTCTCTAAAAAATAAAATCTTAAAAAAAAATGTTTTATAGAACCTCAGATTTTGATTTCAGAATTTGCAGTTAGGAAATTATACTAAGCATGGAATGAGATAAGATGTTTTGTTGGAAGCCACGTGAAGGTTTATTCCCCTTTATATTACTTTTCACCACAGCAAAGTTCTCTGAAGACCAGTAGAATAAAATCTTCACGTGCTACATGATGGATCTCTTCTTTTAAAGTTGCATACTATTTCAATGTGGCTAGTGAGGTCTAACTAGTCCAGCCCTTAATTTCATTTTACTAGCGTTGATAAACAAAAAAATAAGGAAGGGTGAATCTAAATTTTCAGTAACATACAAGCAAAAAAAAAACAAAATGAAACAAAAAAACTGAACACGCAATAAAATACACCCTAAACACAAAGTAAGGTATAATATAGTTTGCAACATGACATTGTCTTTATTATATTTCTCCACTGTAGCTCTTCCATTCAGAAATGGGAGACCATCTTTTCATTAAATTGTTATTCACTCCTCTTTCCCCAGCTTCGGGATAGTTTGAAAGACACTCAACTTATATAAGTTGTTACAGAATTAAATTTTCATTTATACAGCATTCAAAATTGTAGCTCACATGTATATGACTTCTGAAATAAAATGACACAATGTAATCCTTTTGTTCTGCAAAAATATTCCACATACATGCACATGATCAAAATAATCTTCTTGGTTGAGAAATTTCCTATGCACAGTAAGTTAAAAAAAAAGTTGACAATTTTATCAGTATTTCTGATGTTAAGATAACTGGGTGCCACCTAGTGTTCAATTTCTGCAACTACTAACCTTACAAATAAAAATTGTTATTAAAATCCAGGTTCTAAAATCTGCATCTTGGAAATGTTTTTTTGTTGATGTTTATAGTGGCAAAATAAGTTCATGAAAAGAAGATATGTAATATCAAAATCAGTATAAAAATAGTCACATGATACTTAAATATGAAAGAGACCTAATCATTTGACTTCAAATGCAGATTTCTGCTCCCTTAAATGTTATCAAAACCGCAAAGGGACATGTAGGTAACTGAAATACACAGAAAGTCACTGTACAGTCAACAGGCCAGTCAAAAGCAGGGTTTAACCATAATCCAAGTACAGGGCAAATGGTTTATTCAAAACGTCCATTTACTTACTGAAGTGGTCGAAGTAGGAAAGGTAATGAACTTTTTCCTCTTTTGAAAAATAGTAGATGTGCTCTTTTACCCATAAGCTCCATTACACCAAAGAACAAAGTGGGCTTAAAATGTACTTTAATTCAGCACTACCAGTTTTGAAAGAAATACCGTAGAAATAAATTGGTCTGCTTTAACAAACTGTACTCAAACTAAAGATAATTTTCATCTTCGTTAACAGGCTACAGCCAAAATCCAAATTGTTGATCAATCCTCAGAGAAGCTGGAATGTAAAACGTCGAGGTCAATTTAGATCTGAAAGGGAAAAGAACATCAGATCAAATGAAAAACGAATTCTTACATTGCAGCAGCCTATCACATAAGGGAGATCCCTCTCCCCCTAGGTTATCTGGGAAACAAACCCAGTCTGAAGAGCAATGTCTATACACCATGCTTTTCTCACTTCTGGTCTGCTGCCAGTAAATCTTCACAACCTCCATCAGAACGTTACACATTATACTGAATACTCTTAATAAAGTTTAGTGTCATCTTCTGGGGGTGGGAGCAGACATGAGGGAACACTGTTTCTTTAAGAAAGGACATGTGATACGGACTAAACACTCGTTCCAGTCAACCTGGTCAAAGGAGTGAAGGCTAGAGTACTTATAAACCATCTAGAGAAATGTCTCAAGGAAGAAGTAAGGTTCTAAGGTGATAAAGCTGCCCTTACAAATATTCAATGTAACTCCAAATCCCTTAGTAACTACTGTCTGTCTTTATCATCTTTACCCCACCAGCCTGCTGGGCCCAGTTCTGAGGAAGTACTGGCAAAGATACAGAAATTTTCTTCTTAGAAAATCCTTCCCCTGTCTAGATCCTCAACTTATCACCCCTGTATGTGGTTTCCTAGTCAGGTGTGTTCTCTGGTTAGGCTCTTAATTTCTGAAGAGGCCTTCTACCCCAGCACAGCTGGCCTTCTACCCCAGCACAGCTGTCCAACACCTTACTCCACAACACAGGAGCTCCATGTCAGGTTTTTGTCAGAAAACATAATGGATAAAACTACTGTCGGAATATCACTGACAGTTCAGTCTCAAGAACCTTGTAGCTCAGGGTCTCCAAAAGGAGTAACATTAAAAAGAATAGCCCTAGCTGTTACAGCTCAGTGGACTGAGCACTGGCATGTGTATCAAAGGGTTGCTGGTTCAACTCCCAGTCAGGGCACATGCCTGGGCTGCAGACCAGGTTCCCAGTAAGTGGCATGTGAGAGGCAACCACACATTGATGTTTCTCTCCCTCCCTCCCCCTCTACAAATAAATCAATAAAATCTTTACAAATAATAATAAAATGATGTACAAAGCATTAGTAGAGTAGTACTGTATGTTTAAAAATTCATAAATGTGCGTGTCCTAATAGTTTGACGATGCATCAAAATGTAAGATGGACTGATGCATAAATAAAGATATAGATAGATACGTGATAAATCAAGTGCAGGAAAAAGTTAATTGTAGAATCTCAGTGGTGGGTATCGCTTGGGATGCCTAACTCAGCCCAAGACCAGTCTTTGTATTTTTGAAAAGCTCTGGTAATTCTGTTGCAGTCTTGGTCAGGAACAACTGCTCTAGGGATATGAAACTTTCCTCCTTGAAGCAAATCAAACATTAGCGTTATTTTTAGACTTGTACACACAGGTGGTTTCTGAACTACATTTTTATTTACAGGGGGTTGAGGAGCCCATACCAAATATGAGTAATTTATAATACCACCCCAATTATTAAATGAATTTATCTTGCCAAAAAGAAAGTTTGAATTTCACTTAATATTTTAAGAGCAGAATGGCAATAAGACATTTATTCTTGTGAGTATCAGTGCTTTACTGCTAAAAAAAACCCAATACATTTTTCTCAAAATATACACACCAACTCCAAACCAAGAGTTTGCCAATAGTGCACTTCCAGCAGATTAAAAAAATCACATAATAGCAAAAAGGCCTTGATTTTAACAAAGCTTTTAACGTATGTTGTAATTTCAAAGCTTATTATCAAGCTGATTCACACGCTTCTTCTTTTAACATACTAGTATTTCAATTGAGGGAAGGCATGTTTCTGTGGTAAGATCTTGTATTTCTCACAACTAAAATTTTTTATAGCTATCGCTTTAGACACACTTAAAAAAGATTTTATTTATTTATTTTTAGAGAGAGGGAAAGGGAGGGGGAAAAGAGGACAGAAACATCGATTGGTGGCCTCTCATACGCGCCACGACCTGGGACTGAACCCGCAACCCAGGCACGTGCCCTGACCATGAATCGGACTGGCAACCTTTCACTTTGCGGGACACAATACTCAACCGAGTCACAAAGGTCAGGACTCTTCAGACACTCTTAATTAAACAAGGTATGCTTCCAATGCATAGCATTTATATTGTCAAAGCAAAGATCAACCTTTCTAGGAAGAAATGCTAGAAATAGATGAATTCTCAACAGTCTGAATAGCTGTCTACTGAGTATTTATGCGCTTATTTAAGTGTTCAACATTATCAGACTAAAGGAAGTTTGGGTGTAAAGAGCTGGTTTTCTATGGATAATTCACAAACAAATGTTGACAAATGCAAGGCGCATGTACTTACATCATCAATGTCTTCATCATCATCTCCAATGTCGTCAAACTGAATTTCGTCGTCATCGCCAGGACCAAATGTATCAGTTTCATTGATTTTAGCTGAAGAAACAGTAACAAATATACTCATTTAACATAACCAAGATGTTACTGTAAAAGGAGACTCTTACAACGAAAACTTTTAATTTAATTAAATCTAAGTTTTATTATCAGAAAGATCTTAACTTCGACCTAACAAATCTACTCTACGGAACAGTATTTCACACAACAAAACCTCTAACAAAGGGACTGCTAAGTCAAGATGGAATGTACTTATGTTAAAATTTTCTTTTGTCTGTAAAGGTATTTTTAGTAAGGTAGATTCTAATTATATAAATTCTGAAGCTATTACAACGTCCAGCTATGCTTTAAAAAAGGTTGAAGCACACACTAGTAACTTGCCAATCATCAGACTCATCAGAAAGATTTGGTCAAATCATGCTATCCCTAAGCAATGAAAATGAACCATAAAGTGCTAGTCCTATTCCCAGATATAGTGGCACTTACTAGACTGGAAACGCCAGATAATTGATTTCAGCAGCATTTTCATGGTTTCCAAATCATTAAAAAAATAAGAGAATGATGTATTTATTTCTTATCCTTTTTCATTTTCTATTTTAGGGTATGCTTTGAAAGGCATTAGTAGAGGTAGAGTAGTACTACTTGTTTAAAAAATCATAATTGGGTGTATTCTTTTTTAAACATTTTTTATTGATTGATTTGAGAGAGAGAGAGAGAGAGAGAGAGAGAGAGAGAGAGAGAAACACTGATTTGTTAGATTCACTGGTTACTTCTTTAATTTTTTTTTTTTTTTTTTGCCTTGGGTGGTGTGGCTCAGTGGACTGAGTGCCAGCCTGTGAACCTGAAGGTCACAGGTTTGATTCTCAGTCAGGGCATATGCCTAAGTTGTGGGCCAGGTCTCCAGTAGGGGGCATGCAAGAGGCAACCACACATTGATGTTTCTCTCCCTTTCTCCTTCCCTTGGCCTATCCCTAAAAATAATAGAATCTTAAAAAAATTTTTTTTTTAATTTTTATTTTTTATTTTAGTGAGAGGGGAAGGGAGAGAGAAAGACAAACATTAATTGGTTGCCTTCCAACTGGGGACCAAACCTGCAACCTGGACACATGCCAAGACTGGGAATGGACCCGGTGACCTTTTGCTTTGTAGGACAATGCCCAACAATGAAGTCACACGGGGTAGAGCCATTTGTTGCTTCTTGTATGTGCTCTAACCTGGGATCCATCTTGCAATCTTGGTGAATGGGGAAAATGCATCCTGGGCATAAATGCATGCATCCTAATGTTTTGGAGATGCATCAAATTATAAAATATAATACAAAACATCATATTATTTTCATGATAACATACAATAGATCCCCCCAAAGTTAACTACCAAGCAAAAAATGCAGGCTTACAAAATAGTATGCAAAGTGTATTTCCCCTTTGATAAAGTTGTGAGGGACTTATTTTTGTTTCATTTAAGTTTTCTGCATTAAGCACACATAACTTTTGTATTGGGAGAGAAAACAAAGAATGCTGGCTTTAAAAAATCCTATGGAATACTATGATACTAGGGTAAGATGAAGATTGACTTTTTAATAAAAATTGACAATAGTATCTAATTACTATCTTTGTTTCACATTTAAAGTAGACAATACTTGACAGTCTCTTTGAGAAAGGAATTTTGAAAGAAATACTGTAACAATTTTTTCTTTGACTGCTACTATGTAGAAGCCCAGGGTTTCTAAAGCATAACTTCTCATGAAAAGAATTGTATATTTATTAGAAACAGAATCCCAGTTATTTTCTTAAGGCATCGTACTAGGTGTCTAGTATAGGCAGTCAGACTTAAATCAAATCATGTAAGCACAAAAGTAAATATGCAAAATCCGTAAAACGCTACCGAAATCCGTTCATCTTAATACCACCAGGTAATAGCATCAAGACAGGTTAATATAGACATTACCATGCTCCGGAAGCTCGCCATACGCCTTCAAACTTCTCGCTTCATCTGCATTGTATTTTAAAATTACATCAGCTTTATTGTCCTTGAAAAGAGAAAATAACTTTTAGATCTTATTATGACAAAGTATTAAGTTTTCTCCTACACTCTGAAAAATATCCTTGGGTTTAACCCAGTATGAAGCTTGCATGCATAAATGAATAATGATCAACAAGCTTAGGGAAGATATTCACAGATCTCACTTTAATAAGAGCAAAACTGTGCAGACCTTATGTTGCAGATTACTCACAGTTATCCTTTGATTAGAAGTCTTTTGAAATACAAAAACTTCGGGGACCATAATTTACAGTGTGATTAAACACTGTAATTCAAAAATTGAGACTGGGCCCTGGCTGGTGTGGCTCAGTGGACTGAGTGCCTGCCTGCAAACCAAGGGTTGCTGGTTTGATTCCCAGTTGGGGCACTTGCCTGGGTTGCGGGCCAGGTTCCCATTTGGGGGCATGTGAAAGGTAACCACACATTGGTGTTTCTCTCCTTCTCTTTTTCCCTTCCTTCCCCCCTCTCTAAAAATAAATAAATAAACTCTAAAAAAAAAAAACCCCAATGAGACTGGTATAACGACCTAATAATATACGTTTCCCATATATCGGTGGTTCTTAGGGTAGAATTGATCAGAATCTCCAATGGAACTTTTATATCTCCTAAAGACAGATTAGTAGATGTGGAGTGAAGCCATTAATTTTTATTTTAAAAAGCTTTTTGAGTGTTTCTGCTGCACAGATTCCACTGAAAACTACTGCTTTAAAATAGTCATACTTCTCCATTTGAAAAAAAAATACGACTAAGTAAGAAAAAAGGGTTGAAGCTGATTGTTTCAAAGGCATCAAAACTGATCACAGTGATGCAAGCGCAGTGTGACTCAGACCTGCACTTCATAAACTGTAATGTACCTAGAAACCCAGGGGAAGCTTGTTAAAATGCATATTCTGATTTAGGAGGCTTGGGGTAGGGTTCAAGGATCTGCATTTCTAACAAGTTCCCAAAAGTTAACAATGCTGCTGGCCCCTGGACCACCTCTTTAAGTGGTAGGGGCAGAGAAGGATCATGGGAGATTAAGAATCAAAAAACGGTCCTGGCTGTCATTTTCTAGTCAGAATGTTATACCTTTCAGAGCCTTGGTTTCCTATCTGTCAAACAGGGAACTAATTATTCTCCCTACTTCTACAGTTACTTCTGGGATCAAAATAAGAAAATTAAAATGATACGAATTTAAAGCATGCTTTCTCAACTTCAGCAGTACAGATATTTTGGGCTGGACGATTCTGTTGTAGAGACTGTCCCTTGTACTGTTAAAATGTTTAGCGGCATCCCTGTTCTCTACCCACTAGATGCCAGTAGCACTGTCCCCCTCCCTCAGTTGGACGACCAGAAATGTCTAAAGACACTGCTAAATGGCCACTGGACATTAAATAAATCAATAAATCAATAAATCAATAAATAAATCACCATGGTTGAGAACCACTGACTGAAAGTAAATAATTTTTTTATTCTGGAATATACATTATGTATTGTTAAAAAAATCAAATTATGACCAAAGTTATAAAAACAGAAACATTTTATCACTCATAACATGATTTAGCACATGGTGATGAGTTCCAACAGGTAGGACCAAATGGATTTCACAGACCCACAATGTCTTCAAGCTGAGATCAAGAGGGGCAACTACCATTTTCTTACCTAAGTGCTTATCTAAATCTAGAGCACATACTGCAATTACCTGTCTTATTCTCCCCAGCACTACGCTGTAAGCATCTTGTGGGATGGGCGCACCAATCACTCAGCTGTAGCCCTGTGGGTAATGGTTTCCAGATTTTGATTTCAAGATGTATATATTTTTTTAAAAACTTGAGGTGGGGGGGCTAATACAAGGTGATTTGTATTTTGCCAATGAAGAACACTAACAAAACTATTACTATACAGTATTACTTATTTCAAAAAGGAAACTTTAAATATCAAAAAAGGAAAAAGAACCATTTAGCTTCATTAAAAAGGTACATGGCCTGTATTTCTTCAGTGAAAATACGAACTCCACAGACTGGCATTTGGGGTACCCAGGGTACTTCCAAAGCGATGAGCATATGCTAGCACATGCCACAGCCATAAATAACCAGCCCTTACGAAATGTTTGCTGATCCAGCGGTAAGGGGCATACTGTGCTGGGATGGTCAAATATGGTTATGGCTCATGGTCCTAACATTAACGGATGATCACAATCAAGCAAGTGAACAACAAAAACTTTATTTTATTTTATTTTATTTTACCTGGTAATCTCGCAGACCAACCAGTATTATATCTGACGTATTTATCCAAACCTATAAAAGAAATAAAAATAAAGAATCAAGAGGAACACTTAGTCAGCATTCCTATAAAATGCTAATCACCCAACTGTGGGCAAAGTACTTATTATTTAGAATCGTATTTGTTTTTTTGGGGGGAAAAATCCCCCAAAACAAAAATCTATAGCAAGCAGCTGTGTCTGTTTAAACTTTTCTGTAATTTGGGATATTAAAACAATATTCTAACTTAACTATTTGGCAGTTTACTAAGTCCAGAGAAATGATGATTAGTTTAAAAATTAAAGGATTTTCTTTCAGCCCTGGCTGATGCAGCTCAGTGGATTGAGCGCGGGCTTGGAACCAAAGGATTACTGGTTCGATTCCCAGTCAGGGCACATGCTTGGGTTGCAGGCCGGGTCCCGGTGGGGGCCACGTGAGAGGCAACCACACACTGATGTTTCCCTCCCTCTCTTCCTCCCTCCATCCCCTTCTGCCTAAAAATAAATAAATAAATATCTTTAAAAAAAGGATTTTTTTTCATAGTGAACCACTCTAAGTGGTTAGTTATCCATTCATTACATACTAAGAATATAAAATAAGAAATGTGGCCCTGGCCAGGTGACTCAGCTGGTTGTAGCATCGTCCTGTACACCAAAAGGTCACAGGTTCGATTCCCAGTCAGGGTGCATACAATTGATGTTTCTCTCTCCCCTCCCTCCTTCTCTCCAACCAAGAAAACCACATATCTTCAGGTGAGGATTAAAAAAAAAATTAGAAATGTGGCCTCACCTCCCTTTCTTCTTCTTCCCCTACCCTTTTAGTTTGGTAATGTAAAAATTAACAAATCAAAAACATTTTTTAAAAATCGTTAACACCGGACTTGGAGGAACTCTTAACCAATTTAATAAATCTGCCTGAATCCCTACTAATGGGAAATTAGTCATTACTTTCCACGGCAGTCCGTTTGTGATCACAAAATTCAGGAAATTTAACATTAGAGAACCCTTAACAGTACCCCAGCCTTTTCCCCCCCTTTCCTGTCACTAACAATGTATTAAAAGCCAGGCCATTTGCTTTTGCAAAGTCCCTCAATTTGGACTTGTTGATTTTTTCCTCATGATTAGATTCAGGTTAAACATTTTTAGCAGGATTACAGCATAGGTGATGCAAATGAGTCTTTAGATGGAATTTTTAAATCACTGCTCTGATGAACTCTTTTGGTAACTTATGAGGCCTCATAAAAACTGTAGAGCCATTTTCCCCTCCCATAACGACAACTAAAACAAATCCCCACACCTACCTTTTTTCTCAATTTCCCTCTGATGTGACACAACCTCTTTACACCATCAAAACACATTGCTTCTAAGCGCCCATTTCCCAACATTTTGATTACTTGAGCATATTCTGGGGGAGGGAAAATAATAGGATATCAGATATTGTTCAACTTTTGATAAAAGCAACTTAGCAGTCTACATAAAACTGACTAAGTATAGGTGTACTACTTGGGAATAAATATACACAAGTACAAAAAAAATACAAGGGAATGATAAACCCCAAGCTAGACAATGGCAGAGCCACAACCAAGACTCTGACATGCGGTCTCTCTGCTATCAGAAATGTTTTCATTATGAACTCACTTTGATTAAATAGACTGACTACTGTCTTCATGACTGCTTTACTTTCGGACATCAAGGTAGTTTACCCCAAATCAACACGCTACACCTCCTCCATCTTTCATATTGAAGCCTTTCCCAGTTCTGGATCTCCTTTCCCTTAGAACCTTAGAGGCTAATCTCAACACAACACTTAGTGCATCTGGCAAATAAAAGTAGCTTAAATGTTAACTATGCCTTTGTTAAGTTAGAGTATCTTAGTGATTATTCCGCAGCTTTTGTAAAGCCAAAGATGTTATCAGGCAAAATACTACACTTTTAATTAAAATCTTTCCAAAAAGGTACCCAGGAAGCCAACTGGTTTCACTGTCATCTGAAAAACCAAGATTATTTCTGAGCATTAGCTTTGTACATGGGCCTCTTTTGTCATTAAATGACAGGGGACATTGGGGGGGGCAGGGGTCACACACATCCCTTCAGAACCATTAGCTTACTTAAGCTGTACATTAGACTAACCCCCCAAAGAGGATATCCAAATATTGGTAAATACAGAGATGTGATTTTGAAAAGCTCAACTGTGAGGTTGAAACGTGGAATCTAGCAGGTTGACATGCAGTGAATCTAGCGCCTCAACATGGCCGTCAATTCAAAGACCGTCTCTCTTCCAAAGTGATGGTCAAAATCAAGTGAACTGCTACTAGGGCTAAAATGACCTAAAGCAAGGGTGTCAAACTCATTTTCACCAGGGGCCACATCAGCCTCGTGGTGGTCTTTAAAGGGCCAAATGTAATTTCAACTTCTCAACAGTTAATGAGTAGTTACATTTATACACTCCTAAAATTATTTCGGCCCTTTGAAGGCAACTGCAAGGCTGATGTGGCCCCCAGTGAACATGAGTTTGACACCCGACCTAAGGCTACCAAACAAAAAGGCCTCTAAGCCAGAAAACATGCTTCATTTTTGTATGGTATGAACAAATCACCGAAGTTCTATAGAAAGACAATTTAAAAAATTTGTTAAAAAGTTCTGGGAAAAAAACCTGCTGGAAATTATTGGAATAACTGGAAAATTTTGAATATGGACCATATACCGGATATATAATATACTCAAAATCACCTGAGTGTTCTGTTTTAGTTATGTAAGAGCTTATAGATGTTCTTAAGAGACATACGATGAAGCAATAAGGGAAAAGCATTATGAACTATCAAATGGTTCAGGAAAAACACACACACATGCCCAGACAAAGGGTAATTTAAAGGAACTTCACTGTACTAAATACTGCAACTTATCTGAAGGTTTAAAATTACTCAAAATAAAAATACAAGAAACTAGTATTACATATTTTGGGCTGACACAAAGTCTTAATCGGTTTGAAAAGGTAAGTCAAATGTTCAGTTTCATTTTATTCTATTTTATGAAAATTATATGCTAAGGGCACCGGAGAAGCGAGGGAAAGGCTTCTTCAGATCCATCCCTCAAGTATCCATGGTCTACTGCACATACTATGTAGTGCTATTTACTATCAAAACAGGTCTAGTAAACCATTGATTGTCAACCATCACTTTTGAGGCTTAATTCTCTCTGAACTGTGTAATTCATTCTTAGAAATGAGTGTTCACACGAAACAATGAAATCTACATATTTATAGACACACAGAGTATATCAAGAAATGATTACCAAAAGAAAGGCTCTGGAGAAGTATGGGGATGAGAAATGGAGAAGAACAAAAAGGGACGTGCGACTCAATTGCTCTGGATTATGACTAGTACCTCTCATGATCAGAAATCGAAATTCCCCATTTACAAAACAAAACTATTACTAAAAGAAATCTATGTTATGAAAATGCTTACCTTGTCCATCTTCTTTGAATACCAGTTCTCTTTTTTCAGATTCATTCTCATTCTTACCCCTACGTCTATTTTTACCTCCTTTACCTAATGGTTTTAAAGAAAGAAAAAGATATTATCTGCAAAACAGTAGGAAAAGAAACTAAATTAAGGCTTATGAAATTTTTTTTAAGTCACATTAAACTATTAAGTTAGTCACACAATCATATTAAACTTACAATCTCCAATCATATCAAACATATGCATATTGCCATTCCCGTACTCTTAGAAATTCCTTTTGGAGTATTTCTGACATAAAATACAAACCTACCAAAGCAGATATTACATAAAAGTAATACAGAGCCCTTTCTGAGGACATCTGCATTCTACGATTGAATTGCCATGGATCATAAAGACGATGACCACTTGGTTGACTACACTGCTCAACAAAACCCCCCTACAGTGGCTCACAATAAGACAAGGTGGGAGATACAATGGGTTTTTTTAAAAAGAGTTATTTATTTATTTTTAGAGAGGGGAAGAGAGGGAGAAAGAGAGAAGCATCAATGTGGGGTTGCCTCTCGAGTGCCCCCTACTGGGGATCTGACTCGCAACCCAGGCATATGCCCTGACTGGGAATCCAACGACCCTTTGGTTTGCAGGCTGCCACTCAATCCACTGAGCCACACCAGCCAAGGCTGAGTCTTCATAAATTTTATAAAAATGCCTTGTCTCTGTTGTACCTGACCTCCTTACCCAATGAAAGGTGTAGGAGATGACTGTAAAGCCTAAATAGTATGACTCTGTAACATCTTGGAAGAGGCAAAACTATGGAGACAGTAAAAATATTAGTAGTTGCAAAGAGTTGGGGGAGGAGGAGGAAGGACAGTTGGAATAGATGGAACACAGGATTTTTAGGATGGTGAAACCATTATTCTGTATGACACTGTAATGGTGGGTATGTCAGTATATATTTGTCAAAACCTACACAAATGTGCAACATAAAGTATGAACCTTAACATAAGCTATGACTTAATAATGCATCTAGACTGGCTCATGCAAGATGTTAATAGAGAAAACCGCTGGGGAGGAGTACATGGGAACTTTGTACTTTCTGCTCCATTTTCTTTTTTTTAAAGATTTATTTACCCCTAGGAGAGGGGAAGGGAGGGAGAAAGAAAGATCAATGTGTGAGAGATACATCAATTGGTTGCCTCTCACACGCCTCCGACTGGGGACCTGGCCCACAACCCAGGCATGTGCCCTAACTAGGAACTGAACCAGCGACCTTTCAGTTTGCAGGCAGGCACTCGATCCACTAAAGCCACACTAGCCATGGCCACTCTATTTTCTATAAATATGAAACTGTTCTAAAACATAAAGTCTATTTAAAAAAAAAAGCAAGTAACAATAAGGATGGAATCAGCAAAATCCAAATTGTGAGGGCAATTCTACGAGACAGTCTGTTTTCACCCTAGCTGGTGTGGCTCAGTGGGCTGAACTCTGGCCCTGTGGAACTGAGGATGCCAGTTGATTCCTAGTCAGGGCGTATGCCGGCCTGGGTTATGGGCCAGGTCCCCTGTGGGGAGGGGGGGTGAGAAGCAATGAATCAATTGATGCTTCTCATTCATATTGACATTCTCTCCCTCTCTTGATCTCTCTCCCTCCTTTCCTTCTTTCTAAAAATCAATAAAATCTTAAAAAAAAGACAATCTCTAAGAAGCCTGAAAAACCAATTCAAAAGAACCTTTGCACTCCTATGTTCATAGCAGCACAATTCACAATAGCCAAGTGCTGGAAACAACCTAAGTGCCCATCTACAAATGAATGGATCAAGAAACTATGGTACATTTACACAATGGAATTCTACGCAGCAGAGAGGAAGAAGGAGCTTATACCCTTTGCAACAGCATG
>PVJI01000972.1:0-209620 GCA_004026765.1 Micronycteris hirsuta
GTGGCCCACAGTTCTCCTGTGCTGACATCTTTAGCAGAGGACATTTTCCTCCACCTCTCACAGGCAAAGAGCAGTGAACTCCAGTAGTAAATCTCTTCTGAAGAAAAACGCTGTCCACACAGTGTTAGCATTCATCTTGGAGGCGCGTAATGGTGTGGCGAATATTTTTTATTTTCCATTCCAGACCAAGAAATTTACAGGTGGTCTGGGTGTGTCAGGAGTAAATGTTCATGATCAGTGGGTAGCCTGCTGGCCCTAAAAAACGCTCGATGGCAGCACGGCTGTTTCTTCAGGTGGTGAGTTATTACTCATTTATCATCTCAGAATATTTCATTTCCTCCAGTGCAAGCGTGGTGTTCAAAGAGAAGGCTTTGGTTTTTCGGTGGGGGGAAGGGAAGATTGAAACCGGCGAATGCCTTGTGCCTTTAGTACAAGATCTGTAGCATCTCCAAAAGAACATCCGAGAGGCATTACATAGTAAGTGTCAGTGTTTCCCAGTTTTGCTGGTTATACGTAAAAGTAACATGTCCAATTGTAGGCACCTAATGCCCTCCGTCTTAGTTTTTCCTAATTTCCACGGTAATCTTCTCCAAAATTAGCTTCCAACAGAACACAGGCTTCTTCCCTAAATATAGCCTCCACCAGCGCTAAAATAGCAAGCTTTTTTTTTTTTTCTATTTCTTTTTGGTTACAATCAGAGAAGAGAGAACTCAGTAAAAAATTTTCCCTGTGAGAAGCCTGTTAAGCATAATTTTAATCCTTTTGGGAAAATAACAACTCATTCTTGATGTGTAGCTGGCAGGGGTTCGAACCGTTCATATTTTCTATGGCCAGTGTTCCCTCAGCCCCAGGGTGGACTTTGACTGAGCAGCTGGGTGGACTTTTCCACAGACCAGGTGACAGGAAGCAGGCTGCCAGTGTAACTCATTCTGTAGGTTTTCATTGGTACCGATGCCAAGGACAATGCCCATGTGTATGGAATAAAGACATTTAAAAAGGAAAAACTCAGCAGAAAAATAATGTTGTTTTTAGAAATAAGACAAGAGAATGGGAAAGATGTGCACATTTACGGGGCAGCACCGAATTCTAAATATATGGGAATAAGTGTCAGAAAGAAAAAAAAATGAAGTAGAACAAAATTACTAAATTCATCAGATGTTGGATACCCAGCTAATTGAGAAAACACCAATTTTAGTAGAAGGGAAAGAGGTACAAACTAAAAAACTTACAGAGCTTCTTCAACATAAATATTAATAACAGAGCACAGGAGAGTGACGAGACCTCATGTATAACAAATGCTCAGTAAGGCAGCTTCTCCTCTGTCCAAAGGGAGAACTTGGGATTGAAGGTAGGAGAGGGCACCTGCAGAAGAAAACGGGGCTTTGGAGGTGAAGGATTTGAGAACTGCTTCCTAACTGTATCTTGTGGGGCAAGAAATCCTCTCTCTCCTTCTCCAGTCTTTTATTCGTGTTATTTAAAATGGGAAATTTAGCCACAATCTCCTTGGAATTTTGCTAGCTCTGAAAGTAGATAGTATTGTATAATGCCCGATAAATGACTGATGCTCCGCAAACAGTACCTATAGTTGGCAGTACCGATAGTACCTACAGTTTCAGAGAATGTTGACACCTTTAAATATAGCTTTCCAGGAAATGCTCAGTTGCTCTGACTTTGCGGGGTCACCTTGTGATGCCACTGATGTTTGTCTAATGTTGCCACCGTTCTCCATTCTTAACGAATAAACCAGTGTTACGTATAGGTACATTGATAAATAATATGCTTTCTCACCCAGCACAATGATTTGGTGCTAAATATTGTAAGCATGTTTTGATTTTGTTGTATAAATTTAGGAACTAGATAGAGATTAGAGTGGAGAAATGGACAAGAGTCAACCGTGGGGTGCGCGGCCATGGTCTCAGGCTCCGGTGTCCAGCAGGCCGGCATTGGAAGGCTGGTTCTACTAACTCACTGCTTTGTGACTCTGAGAGACTTATGTAAACTCTGTTTAAATACGTATCAATTTCTTCAACTCTATCAGTGAACATTAGTGAATATGAATTATTGTTACTAGTAATTTGGGCATAAATGGGTGACCAAGAGTGGGAAGGCACTGGACTCCAGTCCTTGCCTCAGCTGGTGCAGCGTTAACAGGCTTAAGGTAAGAACTTGGAGGGTCCAAAACAGGACCTAAACCTGTCAGTGTGACTGCAGGTATAAAACTGGTTTTCTCTGACTCTTGTTTAGGTGTTGAGAGCTCATTTCATGTTCAATAAATATTTTTGAGATTTCTTTTTTAAGTCGTAATTCTGTGTGGTGGGATCTGCAAAAATGAGTAAACCCAAACACTGCCTCTGCAAAGCATAGACTGTCCCTGGGGTATATGCAGGGAAACGTGTATATTAGTACAGGTAAGAGTAACTTGTCATAAGGGAAGTGCAGATCGAATGCTATGGGAATTTAGAAGATCATTACTTCCAGCTGGAAGGAATAGAAATGTGATTAAAAAAAAACAACAAAACTCCCCTCAGTTTTTTGAAACCCAACCAAAGCTATATGTACATATGGGGTCATTTATACACAAAGAAGCGCAATGTTCCAATTCAGCCAGGTGACATTTGGGTACAAACTGGAACTGCGTCATGAATGGCACGGTAAACCAATATTCGGTTTCTTTCCAGTTTAAAGTAAAAGATCAGTTTGTACTATTGAGTGGAAATTACAGTATGTAACTAAATGTACTGATGAAACTAGTCAATCAGAAACTTTGGTTTTAATTTAGTTATCTCATATATAGTTAGCCCTAGAGAAGAATGAGCTAGTTGTACCAGAACTTCCAAAATGTGATGAGAGCCATAAACCAAACATCAAGCCTTGCTAGCAATCATTTCAAAGAACTGTTCTCCAGGCATGACTATCTGTCTGTACTTGTCTGTGTGTCATGCTGGTTGCCCCAAAGACTCAATACCAATTTTCTGAATAATGTGTCATGGAGTCTATTGAGAAAAAGAATTATAACTTGGATTGCAAATGAGCTTACCACTCTCCAAGAAAGCATTTTCATTTTGAATGGAGATCAGATTGGCAGATTTTCCTCTACTTGGCAAAACTAAACAAGGAAGGAAGTATTTTTTTACATATTCCACATTGTTTGTGACCTATGGATTCTCTAACAGAGTGTTTTTACACACCTGTAATCTCTGTGACTTTAAGAGTTCATATCTAAAATTCAGTGTAGACTAGTCGAAGTCTCGATTGTTTAGATTACTTGTTTTTAAACTTTAGTGATGGAAAGAATCATCTTTTTGCAGGTTCCCTATGCCCCTTTCCAAATATTCTGACTCAGTGAGTCTCGTGTGGAGCCCAGGGATCACTGTTTAGCACAAGCAGCCCCGGTCTTCCGGATGCAAGTGGATCGCAGACCGCGCTTGAGAAACCCGGTGCAGCATAGGTTTACAAACCCTGATAAATGGCTCCTTCAAAGATCTAGTTAAGCATTTGCTTCCTGCAGTTTCTAGAACACATCCTGTTCCCATTTTCACTCTTAAAAAATACCATTCATTTGTGGGCCAAATCTAGGCCACACTGTGAAAGAGAAACATGTTCTCTCTGTGCAGTTCTTTTTAAATGCTCAAAGCCGCGGTCTTCCAACGAGGTGTGTGCGCCCAGGAGGTGCCCAAGGTGGTCCCTGAGGTGTAGGGGAAAATATTAGAATTTCTATTTCTCTTTGCTTTTATTAAAAAAAAATGTTGCCAATTTTAATGGACTGGGCAACAGTATATAGTTCTAAATAAATAAAATGTGAAGGCATGCATATTCAGACTTTTTCCTGGTAGGAATGAGAAAGGAAGAGATTGAGAACCAACCGTTCTAATTAATCAAGTTCCCATTTTCCTAAGCCTTTCGGAGTTTATTATTGCTGTATATCATTTTATTTAGGTTTAATATTTTTTTGTCCTCTTTTCCCAATTAGAATGCAAACTGGAGGACAGGAACTCTTCATTCTCCCCACATCCAGCACTTAGCCCAGAGTTTCCAAATAGTGGGCATTAAATAACTATTTTGAGATGAACTGACTCGTTCTAGGTCTTTCATTATGTGAGTTCTCTAATTCCAACGTGATTGGCTGTTCCACTGACGACCTTTCCCACCGTTTTTTTTCACAGGCCCTGACGTCCAGAGCTACTCTCCGCTCAGGTTCCCTTCTGACAGACATACGAGTGTGCATCTTCTTTGCAGCTCAGCTCCAGGGTCACATCCTCTGTGACGGTTCCCCTACTTCCCCAGCCCCAGTGAGCCCCACCTGTGTTCCTGACTTCCCCGAGTAACGCATGCATAGTTCTGTTACGGTAATTGCCACACTGTGTCCACGCCTGAACTCTCCTGGGTTCTGAGTTTACAAGGAGAGGACTTATAACTTATAAGATAGGAGACAGTCAATGCATGTCCTTGAATGACTGGTTGAATAATCAAAAAATTTAAAAAGCTGCTTTTATCCTTTTCCTATGGAGGGAAAAACAAAACAAAACCTTAGAAATCTGTTTATGAGTTTAAGAGTAGATAGCATCATCTAACCACCTTAAAGAGATTTTTCACAACATCTTTTCACTTTAATGTGTGAATAAAAATTTCTGTGCTAGAGCTAACAATTTTACGCAATGCTTTAGTTCAGTTTTCTTTTAAAGGTAGCAATTTACAATAAACAATTACAGATGAGAAATGCCCAGAAGAGTGTACAAACATCTCAGAGAGTGGATGAGTTCATACAGTGATTTTAGGGAATAAATGGATGAGGGAAACAATAAATGAAAAACTAAGGAATAATATTAGTCAAAGTGCATTTTTTGGAATGGATATTTTAAATAAATCTTCATGTTTTTTTTCTTTATTTAAATAAACATTTAAACAAAGTGTTTGGAAATTTTCTGTAGTGGTATTATTCGAATATGTTTTTAAACCTTGTATTCTCTTATAGCTGAGGATGACTCTATCACATTAAGTATAAATTTCTAGAATTCTGGACACGAAGATCTAAACACACATACACATAATCATTTCAAACGTGAGAAATGCCCTAGAGGAGGTTGGGAAACATGAGAGGAAATAACTGATGGGCATGGGAATAGGGGAAGGTGGGTCTCGCTGTGATATTTTGGTCAGTGTATACTGATCTGAAAGGATAACCAAACAACTTGAAAGAGTCAGCCCTCGGAGCAGCCAGACAGAGAGAATCCATACACCAAAGCTCTGCGGGGGGAAGGATCTAGGGTCAGTGGGGCAGAGTGAGCAAGGGGTCAGGTGCAGCAGGGAGTATAAGCCAGCTAATGTGGGGGCATTATATACATGCCACATCACTAAATGTAATGCTCTATCTCTGATAATAATATATAGCCTGAATGTAATCATAAGAAAATACAAACCCAAATTTTGTAAAAACAATTGATGTTCAATGTTTAAAAATGTCAATGTCATAAAAAACAATGAAAGGCTGGGAAACAATTGCAGAGTAAAAGAAACCAAAAAAAAAAAAAAATCAGAATTGGATACTGGCTTGAACTGGGCGTGGCTGCTCAGAACAGCATTATTAGGAAACTGGTAAAGTGTAACAGAGACAAACCTTGTTAATGGGCTAGAAGACTCGATAATGCTAAGATGCTAATCCTCTCAAAACTGACCTGCAGATTCCAAACAAGCCCAGCTGAAATTCCAGCAGGATATTGTGTAAAGATTGGTAATGTGAATCTAAAATTCATATGCAAATGCAAAGAACCAAGAATAGATAAGACAAATTTAAAAAAGAAGAATAAATTTGGACAACTTGCAGTACCTCTTTCAAGATCTGTTATAAAGTAATAGTAACCAAGACAGCTTAGTATCAACATAAACTAGATATAATAAGGGGAACAGAAGAGATAATCCAAAAATAGATGGCACATATAGGGCCGATCGATGCCCGACAAAGGTGCAGAGGAAATTTAGTGAGAAAGCACAATCTTTTCAACAAACGGGGAGAAAATAATTGGACATCCACAAAAATCAGGTCAAAGTAAATCATAGAAATAGTTGTAAAACTTAAAAGGATAAAAACTTTCTGAAGAAAACAGGTGAAAATTATTGTGACGTTGGATTGGGCAAAGATTTCTCCCATTTCACGTGGGGAGCATTAAACATAAAAGAAAAAAGATAACTGGACTCTACCAAAATTAGACCATTTAGCTCTTCAAAATGCTGTTAAGAGACTGAAGAGACAGACTAGAAAAATTTTTGTAAGGTATATATAATAAATAAATTGTGTTCTGTTTATATAAAATCCTCAAACCTCAATAATAAGGAAAAACAACCCAATTTTTAAAAGAAATGATAAAAATATTTGACCAGACATTTTACCAGAGAAGACATAGGGATGGCAAATAAGCATATGGAAAGAAGCTCAGTACCTTTAGTCATTAGGGAAATGCAAATTACAAACATAATTATATACCTATTAGAATGGCTAAAATTAAAAAAACCATACCAAGCTTTGGCAAGGATATGGAAGAAGTCACTGCTGGTGGGGAAATAAAATGGTATGACTTATTGGAAAAGTTCTTTAGTTTCTTAAAAAGATAAATATACACCTTCTATATGATCCAGACATTCACCTCATAGTTACCCACAAAAAAGGAAAACATTTGTTTGTACAGACTTATACACAAATGTTCATAGCAGCACCATTTACGGTAGCCCAAACCTGGAAATAACTCAACTGTCCATCTAGAGATGGATAAATAAACAAATTGTGGTTTCATCCATACAATCGAAAGCTACTTAGTAGTAAAAAGGAATGAACTATTGACGCATACAGGGACATGTGAATCACAAAGTAATTACGTTGAGTGAAAGAAGCCAGATATAAACATATACATACTGTAAAATGTCATTTATATCAAATTCCCAAAATGGCAAACTAACCCAAGGAGGTCAGTGGCTGCTTGGGGATGGAAGAGAAATTCTGGATGGAATAGGCTGTGAAGGGTGATTGGAAGCTTTGAGGTGGTGGGGGTCAGGAATATGTTCATTGTCTTCTTTGTGTAGATGATTTCATGGTGGCACACATGTGTCGAAACTGTACTTATTTTATACAAAATTGTACAAAACTTTAAAATTGTGCGATCCAATATGTGCCATTGATTACATGTCAATTCTATTTCAAATTGTGTGTGTCTGTGTTAGAGGAAATTAAAAAATGCATTTCAAAAAGCAGAAAACAACTACTGACAAGCTTATTTCATAACTGCATTTATTTTATTTTATTTTATTTTTTAAATTAATAGGTGAAATGAAAAGAACTATTTTCTCAACAGAAAATTCCAGAAGGAGCTGGACATCCCACGCGTTGCTGGGTGGGTGGGTGTTTTTATGTTCAAAGATAGCTGGATGCATTCATACATCCCCACCGTTTCTTCACAGTGAATTGTATTAGGCTAATTTCTCATATACTCCCACATATTGCTGAAAGTTTTACTGCTTCTTCACCTCTGATTCTTGCTAAAATTTGATTGCCTCCTACAACTACAATCGGAACCAAGTGCAGCCAAGTGACATGAAGTCCTATGTGTCAGCTACCATTTCAGGAAAAGTCCCCACTTTATTGCTGACCGCTAAAAACTGTGTAAAAGCTATTTATAGTTAAAAAGCTCTTCAACTGTAGCTTTTCTTATGGTTGGATCATCTTTAATCATTCATCATGTAGAAAGAAAAGTCAAATTTCTTTAGCCTATCAAAAGGAAAAATGTCATATAAAATATATTTAGCAAATAGCCAGCTATCAAGCAACCAATAGTTTTTTTATCATTGTTTTCTCTTTCCCATTGTGTCCCAATGAATGTCCAGCCATCTGCCTGTCTATAAACATCACCCTCCTGGCTGTCTGTTTCAAGAGACCTGTCAAAAGGTAAAACAACAACAAAACAAAACAAAACGAACAGTCAAAACTGGTTAGTGGTGGAGCTGGACTGCAAACTCCCTCTGCCTGCCCCCAAAGTCTGTGTATCATTCTAGATCCCAATCAATATGCCTGGAGCAGAGTAAGTTCTCACCGTAGGTGTGCCACGATGCGACTGAACAGAATTGAAGTTTGTATCAGGAAGACTTGATGGTTGTATTCCAGTACAACGTTTGCTTGAAAAATGGCCTTGCACGTGGGTTGCTCACAAAGAGCAATGCAGCTTAGTTTCTCTGCAGCTCCCTGAATAATCTCCCACTACATTTACTATGCATCCAGGGATTGCCAGAAAGCCAGATGCAGTTTCTTTGATCTATATTTGTTCAGTAGTGTGTTGTGCATGCTATTAATTGGTCATTTGGGACTCATAATATTTGTTCCTTCATGATCCAAACAGCACTAATTTTATTAAGGGCCGAGAGCAGTTGGTGATCTGTGTCAGCCCGCAGATCTTACTCTACGCAACGCCAGCCGGTCTTACATTTGTCCTTCAAAAACAGAAGTCGAAATCCTTGCTGCTTCTCGATGTTGTTGTAAACCTAACACTGCTCTAAAATAATAATCTTTTTTAAAAATCCCTTTTTCCTTCTCATTTGCATTACATTCCATATCCTACCCCCACCACAGAAAAATCATGAAAACATTTTTCTTTTTTTTTCCAAAGATTTTATTTATTTATTTTTAGAGAGGGGAAGAGAGGGAGAAAGAGAGGGAGAGAAACATCAATGTGGGGTTGCTTCGCACATGTCCCCCCACAGGGGACCTGGCCCACAACCCAGGCATGTGCCCTGACTGGGAATCAAACAGGCTACCTTTTGGTTCATAGGCCTGCACTCAATCCACTGAGTGACACCAGCCAGGAATTTTCTTATATTTTACCTAACAATAGCTTTGTGAGTGGTAAATAGATGTGTTTCTGTGTGCACAATTTGTGCGTGTTATAAAAATATTCATTAGTTGAAACAGGTATGTTAATTTTTAGAAGACCTAATTTCCAAAAATATTTTTGGAGAAAGACCTAACATTCCATGAATGCCTACTGTCTATTTTAGGAGTTAGCATAGTATGAGCAATCCTATGAGAAATGGTAACAAAATCAAGGTTCCAAGAAATTAGGGAACTTGTCACAATGTGGATTATTTGATTCCAGTTGTCCCTCTTCTAATGTTCCACACTGGAGCTGCTAGGATTAGGAAAGAGTTTCTCTCATGGGAGAGTTGCTGCTTCCTAGTGATCTTAACACCCTCTTATCTTGCATCCTTTGCTCTCCTCAAAGTTAGTGGGGGCAGGTTGTGATGCAGGGCAGACCGGAAATAGAGGGTAGAGCCCCCTCACGTTATACCCACAGTGATGTCTGGTAAAGGCGGGACTAGACCAACGTGCAGGGGCTTTGCTGGGCCTCCAGCGAGCTCCCTGGGGGTTACACTGTTACACGTGCAGCTCCTGTGGTTCTATTCTGGAAAGGCAGAGTGGAAAAAGTAGGAAGATGGTCAGTAGAGAAGAGACTCATTAAAAACAGAACTGGATACAATGATTTAAAAAAAAGCAACAATCAGAGAGCATGAAGGTTGGAGGTAAGTGTTACGTTTCACTAGTTCCTCTGGGCTTCTAATGGAATATAGATTAGTTTGCCCTGCGGAGGATGCTGAGACCACACATCGGTGGTACTGCGTATGCAGAATACATTATAAAGCTCATTCTCCTGCCGTAGCTGCAATATCATCGTTTTCTAGTAAGGCAACCATAAATGACATAGTAAATGTTTTCATGAAAGAAGTTTATGGAATAAAATTGAAAGAAAAACACAGGGCAAGACATTAGACAAGTTTATAAATCTTTCATAAAATGAATTGAAATGTGTATGTTCACCTAATTTCAATACTATTTTTGAGTTGTAGGACAAAAGAATACCATTCCCAGATTTTTACTGGGAAGTTTTAGACAATGTAGCCAAGTCCTTTAGCCAACACCTGATACGGTTTGTGGCAGAAACACGGATCTCCCAGCCCCAGGTGCTGTCAGTGACTAGTTGGACTTAGTGTATTTCCCTCCTGCCAGGAAAGATCACGCACTTTACTGTGGTTTCTGGTGCTTGGCTGCCCCAGAGTAAAATGTCATCAACGTTTTGAATGATCACCATTACCAAAAAATAGGTAAACCTTAAAAGTAATTGTGATATGCCAAAAAGAAAAGACAAGAAAACTTAAAAATTGTCTTTATAGAGAAAAACATCCATGAATGAGACTCAAGCAGCACCACCTCCGATCCTGATATTGAATTCTCTGGCCAGCTACAGGGTTCCCTAAATGTTCACACATTCAATGACTACGAAGGAGGAACTCGGAGTGCACCAGTGTCTTTGTGCTAGCAAAGAATTTTTACTTTGAAAGTTCCAAGCCTTTATCAGAGTCCCATTGAGAGGAGGGAAATTATATATTTGTTTTTACTGTTCAACTCATTTAGATCAGAAATTGTCTTTCAGATTAACCTGCTTGACCCTAATGCCTACTCTAGGTGCCAAAAAATGTGCTGATTAAATTTTCTTTAAATTTGTAATGCACAGATATTAGTGTGTTCCAGCAAAGTCACACTGCCCAGCGGAAATGTTTAAAGAAGACCTGATACCTACAGCAAGTGATTGTTTTTCCTCTGAATTCCTCTTGAATTCTGAAACTACAAGGGAATGTTAACTATTCTAGTCTTTTCCTCCCTCTCTAAGAAAAGAGAAAATATCTTCATTATCGTAGAATTATTGTTCAACAAGTCTCTCAGAAACAGATAACTTCTACTTATCTGCCTTTGGAAATTTAGGTGAACTACTTCTATGGTGATTGATTTGTAGCCTGACCCAGTTTCCCGGGCTGACGTAGAACGGAGTGGGTTGGCTTCCCTGGAGACGTGGGAGTGAAGTGGTTTGTGTTCAGGAGCTGGAGGTGTCAGACGTGGATGCACCCCCTCTCTGCCACACTGTCTTGTGCTCGCTGCACAGTTGTGTAACTACTCTGGGCACACTTCCTAATCACTCGCATTGGTATCACAACAGGAATTTTCCCAGAGTTATTTTTCCTTCACATTCTCTGATACGATGCTGAAAGCATCTAACAAACGGTACACTGGCTCTAAAGGTTAGCTGTTATTATTCCCATCACTCACGTGTGTTGGAGGGACTGGAAAGGCTTTGAAGCCAGATCTCGGAGAATGGAAGGAATCGCCCAGCTGTGAAAGGTCAGTCCTCACGTGCGCTGACTCACGTAATTGGTCCTGGGCTGGATGTAGTGCAGGTGAGGTCAAGACAACCACTGGAAGGGATTTGGGAATAAACTGGTCGAACTAGGAGGTGGAAGTGTGAACTAGTTGGGTTATTAGAAGCAAGTGCCAGAAAATGATCCTAGTTAATGTAGCTCGCGGAGTTGATGGGGTCAGAGCCTTGGGAGTAAGCAGGGACATGCGGAGGCTGGCACCAGGCTCCAAAGTCACCGCCCAGAGCCCACCTGGTGCTGTCACCAGACACAGCCCCGAGCCTTCTGTCTCCGCCCACCGTTCAGGTGCCTGGTGTTGCTGCTGTTCCAAGAAGGCATTAATTCTCACTCTGCCTACTTCTTTGCATCACTGTCTCTAATTTAGAGTTTTGAATAGGTGGGTCTGGTCAGCAAAAGGGCCCAGTAGAGCACACAGACCTTTTCATTTTCTAAATGGGAGTCCCAGCCACCCATCATAACCCTCAGGTAGAAGATGCCCTCATACAGAAAGGGCAAGGAGACCCTGGCCAGCCAGGAGGCTGTGCCTCCTATGAAAGGATAGGATCGGTGCCAGGTGTGTTAGCAGAACGGAAGGTACCTGTGGGAGTCATTCTGCAGTATGACCCATGCTTAGAATGTAGGTCAGTGTTTGGACTGGCTGAGTTACCTAGTGCCTAAGGCCCCTTACTGGTCATTTTGTGTCAGACAGCATCTGACCTGGCCCCATGGCAGCCCCTCAGCTATCTCTGTGGGCTCTCAGAAAAAGCTGGGGGTTGACCTGTTTGGGAATTAAAGCAATTTCTCCAATTTTGATGCTTTCAACAACTCTTCCCAGACCTAAGTGAGAAAAGATAACGTGGAGTTTTGGTCTGGACAAAGAGGATGCCCATAGGGTAGATGTGCCACCTCCAGTCGCAGACCAGACTCTCGAGTTCTCAGGTTGGGGCAGGAGGTGGGAATCTTTAAATCACTTCCTGAAAAACTAATCGGTTTACTCAACTTTAGTCTAAATTGAGACTGTAAATATAATTCTACCAATTACTGATGCTTTCAAAATAAACATATGGTTTTCTCTAAAAGTATTATAATTTTATAAAGGAGAATTTTTTTTTTTTAGAGAAAATGGAGAACCTCAGCATCCCACCATCCTAACAGAACCACTTCAGTCCTTTGGACCAGCAGAACCTGTCGCAGACCCCTGCTGACCATCCAGTCCGGAGGGACAACGTGCTCTTTGCTTCAAGCAGACGCCCAGGGACTGTCGCCTCCCAAACCTCGTCCCTGGACAAAAGGTGCCCTCATTTGCAGAGGGAAGTTGACAGCTTGAGCGGTTATGTCTAAATTTCCACTGGGAACAGATCCCAGGCCCCATAATATTCTAATAGGCTATTCCTCAAATACCTCTTCTTTTTTCTTTTTCTCTTCTCTTCTCTCTTTTCTTTCTTTCTTTCGTTCATTCGTTCTTTCTTTCTTTCTTTCTCTTTCTTTCTCCTTCTTTCTTTCTTTCTTTCCTTCCTTCCTTCCCCTTCTTTCTTTCTTTATTTCTCATGTCCTCCAACTCTTTTTAACCAGGTGGGTTACAGAATGTTAAAAAAACACTCTTCTCTTGGGAATCGTCAAAGGGTAAGCCACAGTCTCATGCAGTAATAATTACAATAGGTGTTAACCATGTTAAGCATCTCGTGTGTGCAAGATACTTTATATGCACTGCTTCAGATCCTAATAAAATATTCTAACAAGTAGTTGTTGTTAATCCCATCTTATAAACTAGGCAATTGAGGCTCTTCCAAGTAAGGGACTTGCCCAGGGTCGCACAGTGACCTTGTCTTAGAGCTGAGATTGGAAGTAGGTGCACATAGAGGCCAAATCCATTCTCAGGGAGTCTGCCCTGGAAACTCGGAAGACAGTCAGATTCAGGGTAGATTTGGTGCCTAAAATGGAATGCTTGTAGATAGGACTATTTAACTCCTGGTGGCTATTTCCCTGAAGCGTTTGGCTTAACTGAATCTAAGGAGCTGTTTCACGCTGGCTTCTTTGTCTGTGTGTGAGCCATGACAGGAAAACATAATTCTTATTCTGTGCGCACTCCTGAAGCTGTGGCTCCAAATGGCCAATGAACTACTGAGTGGAAGGTCGTTTGAAGGAAAGTGGAAACAGAAAGCAATGTGTTCCCTCTGATACGATGTCATGCCCCACTCCACCCCACCCACAGTCTATAAAACGTCTCAGAATGGGTGCCACAGAATGGTGAAACCTGGTGAGCTGGAAGGAATTCAGGCGATTCCCAACCAGGCCTTGCGAAGGTCCCTTGGGACCTGAGTACTTTGGGTTCCCCCCACCGAGTCATTGAACTGAGCGACATCCCTTCTCCCGCATGTACTGCCACCCTCACATGTGGCTTAGTTCACAGGGACCTGCGGCGCTGTAACGGGTCTAGGAGAGCCAGGTGGGGGGTGTAAATCTACAGTTGCAGGGGACAGGCGCTGAGGAAGAAACCTTTGTATGTCCCTTTGCGTAAGTATCTCAGGAACAGTGAAGTCAAACAGCTACTGGATAAAAGGCTTTATTTCAGCTTGTCACTGGTGCTCTTTGATAAATAAATTGTCCCTAGAAAAGGAAATTATGAACTTTGTGGTACTTGGTACTTTTCTGGAGTTTTAACACCGAACAGATAGCCACGAAGTGTCTGAGTCACGCGGGAGCTTGCACAGATCCGTTCACTGCTTGTCGGGTGCTGTGGCAGGATTCACTCTCCGCACACCCTTCATGGGGGCGTGCCTTAATGAGCAGTGGCATCGCTGTCGTTGTGTGTTGACCTCACTGCAGCATGCCTTTGTAGTGCAGATTGTTTCTTCAGGGTGATCTGAGGACAAGAGGAATGGAGGTAGAGTTTAACCCCCAGACTACATCTCCATAACCCCAAGGTCTCAAGGCTGGCGAGTTGAGCAGCTGCCTTCCCTTCCAGGCAGCCAGGTCATGACAGGGGTTTTGGGTACCAGTTCGTGAGCATTAGCTGGCACTATGCAATCTCAGGAAGGTCCCATTCAGGTACATTCAATGGCTCCCAAGAACCAGGGATGATATCAGAAGCTTGCTCTCTCTTCTCGCTCTCCACCCTCCACTTCCCTTTCCTTCTTTCTTTTCTGGCATAACTAAGATTGGCTTCTAGGTATAATGGAATAAGACTCCATAGGATGACATGCCCTTTAGAAAACAACTATAAAACTAAGCTGTAATACAAAATAGCAACATCCTGAAGGTGCTGGACAGTGAACAGCAGCAGAGACAGGTGGGAAGTACACACTTGCTCGAAGGAAGGGTATGAAGAACTCGACAAGGGAATTCCTGTCTCCGGCTTGTAGCCTGGGCTAAGTGAAACTCAGACTAAGTGCAGCGGTGACTGTGGATCGTACAGAAAACCCTGGGTCTTTCTGACATGGAGTACCGGAAACGAGAACCTGGGAAAGCATGGGTGCTGAAAGGAGCGAGGAAATTCTAGAAGGCAAAGGGTCAGAGAAGGCGTCCACAAGTCCTTGCTGCCCGCATCTCTGACCCCTGAAGAACATATGCAGGACCAGGTCACTGCAAAGGTTTGGGTTGAAGCCGGAGCTGCTGCCCAAGAAACGAGCTTGCCGTTTAAACCTCTCTGTGAATTTTACCTTTTCCATGAGATAATAATTCTTTTTTTAAAATATTGTATTTATTTATTTATTTTTTAGAGAAAGGGGAAGGGAGGGAAAAAGAGAGGGAGAGAAACATTGATGGGTGGTTGTCTCTTGTGCTCCCCCTACTGGAGACCTGGCCCACAACCCAGGCATGTGTCCTGACTGGGAATCGAACTGGTGACTCCTTGGTTTGCAGGCTGACACTCAATCCATTGAGCCACGCCAGCCAGGGCAAGATATAACAGTTCTGACATGTTTCACAGACGGAGGCAGGACAGTTCATCATTAAGAATCACACTGCTTCCTTGGTTTCCACTTTCCTTCCAGTTCCAGTTTACTCGCAGATTTATTGGCCACTCGAGACGTGACTTCAAGCACAGGTGTGTCATAAACTTTGTTTCCTCTCATGCCACACAGGTAAGCAAACAGGCCCGTGTGCAACGTCTCTGCTTTCTTTTCTCTTGAGCATATATTTCATTTTCTTGGTCCTTTTGGATGATAGCCTGGACATGGTGAGTTATGGAAATTCTAGATTCTATCACTTTTTCCCAATAAGTATTGTTTCTTCAAACAATGTAATTAACAATATCAACAGATAACAGATACTAACACATAACGGGGGGTGGGAGGGGTAAGAGAGGCACAGACAGTGAATGAGTAAGCAAGCAGGTGAAACATCACCCAGGCGATTAGTGTAACAAAGGGGGAACTGTGGAGACACACTAGACCAAGGGCGAATAAACATTCTACAGAAAGGGTCAGATAGTGGATACTTTAGGCTTTGCAACTATTCAAGCTGGCCATTGTAGCATCGATGCAGACATAGATAATACATAAATGAATGAGTTGCAATAAAACTTTATATAAAAAAAGCAGATGGTGGGCTCATGACTCAAAACTTCCCAACCCATCCGCTAGGGAATAAAGCACACTTTATTCTGAATACTTTAGATAAAGCGGTCAGAGAAGACGTCTCTGAGGAGAAATATTTTAGCTGAGACTTTAGGAAATTCCAGTGTGTTCTGGTAAAAGACGTAGTAAACAGAAGGGTTCTAACAAGTGGGAAAGGCTCGGGCTGTTCCCGGAACTGTCCGAAGGCCAGTGTGGCTGAAGGGCGGTCAGCAAGTAGCAATTTAAGGTTGGAGAGCAGACAGGAAGGTACTGCGGGGCCCACGGCCGGTGTGAGGAATTCAGACTTTTCTCAAGTGCCATGGAGAATCACTGCAGTATTTTAAAACGGGGAGTGATGTGTCCTGACATATAATTTAAAGGTCGTGCAGTCTGCTGTGTGGAGAACAGCTTGGAAGGTGACAAGATGAGGACCCAGCTGGGAGGCATGCGCAGCAGTCCCGTGAGAGACAATTGAAACTTTTGCTTGGTGCTCATATAGTACTGCTATCGCCTTCTGAGGTCGTACTCCCATGAAGGAATAACTCTTATCCATAATTAAAGTTTGGGGACCATGGAAGCTTGTCCAAGGGGCTGGGGCTGGGATGGAGACTCAGGAAGACAAAGGCTCAAGTCTGTCTCAACCACGGTCCCATAGTCCCTTGACCTTAAGGTGCCCTGCCCACCATGGCCTGCGGCATTGTGGTTGAGTGGTTTCCAGAATTCACTGGCCCGAGCCACCATGATTCAGCAGGAGCCACACCACACTGGGCTTTGGGCATTTCTTGTAGCCAGCAGCCTGTGTGTTCAACGCCTCAGGCCTCAGTTCTGGGAGCCGCCTGGCCCTCAGTGCTTGGGTGCCTGGTCGTCGCCTCTGGCAGCGAGGGCCAGCGTATGGTCACCACTGGGACCCGGCGGAGAGAGGCTGACTGCACTGAGAAGCGTGAAGATAATGCCACGCCTCAGAAGAAATGGCGCTGAAATATATAAAATGCTTTGAATGTGGGTTTCTCTTTGTTTTTAATGACTGATTGCACCAGTTCATCATACTCTTCAGCATTTAGGGTTGGTTTTTTTAACCAAGCAGCAAGAACTTTTTGAGATTATTACTATCTCACTATTTATTGCATTAAGGACTAGGAATATTTAGAGAGGGAAGGTATTTGCAAAATCACTGGTGGTTTTCAACTTGTGCTGTGAGGAGGCTGAAGATTCCAGGGCAAAGGACAAGGGCTCCAGAGAAACAGGTCTCCTCTCAACTCAAGCACTTTTCTTATTTTATGTACTGACCTTTCAGAAAAGATTTTTAGAAACGATTCCACTGGTAAAAAACGTTACCTTGTTAAGTAAGGTAATTAAGCCCAATGCCTTAATTTTTGTAGGAAAGTAAGTCAAGGCCCAGAGAGATTAAATGATTTGCTTAAGAGCCCCCAAAAGTGGGTAACAGGACAAGAACTAGGACTCCTAAGCCATGAATGTGCCTCGAGACTCCAGGTGGTAAATGTTGGGTAAATGTTGGGTCAACCACTTGTATCTAACAATTACTATTACTTAGTCAAATCACTTACTTTTCTTAAGTCTCCTCACCTGTAAAAGAATTCTCATGTCATTTGACTTTCTTCTTTTCACTGTAACATTTGCTCTTATTAATGTGAATTTCAACAAGGTGAGGAAGGGTGAAAAACGTTTTAATTTTGTCTTGCTTGCACATGTTGCTTTACTAGAAATCCTCTCCATCAGAGCAGAGTTTGTGTCTGTTTTTGTTAAACAGTACAATACAGAGTCTCAATAAGAACCTTGCGCACGGTAGGAGATCCATAAACACTTGTTTAACTGTACTTGAACAACAATGAAATAATTTTTATAAAAGGAATTGAATAACCCATTTTATTCTAATGGTATGTTCAACTATTATTAGTGTTATAGTGCCATCTGCTGGCAACAAGAACAATTACAATTGCATCCATGAAAACGAAATCTTGAGAGACGTTTTCCTTTTTTGGTTTTATATAGCAGTGTTTAGAGAAAATATCGTGGAGATTTCTTTTATTTTATAATAAAATTACAGCTATGATATCTTTAGAACATAAACCTTTTAATTTTCTGTACAAAATAATAAAACATGTAGCTTCCCCTAAGCTGAGAAATCTGAGGACTGGGAAAACAAAACGTTGCACCTGGCGGGGGATAAAAAAACAAAAAAACCATGGTGAGGGGCGCCCCCCTGTGGACTGTTAGGGTCTTAACCAGAATGAAGGGAAGAAGGGCTCCATGGGTAAGATGAAGACTCTCTTAGAGAATTTAAAATAAATTGTGAAATGTCTGAATCCCTAGAAAAATCACAAGTGTCCTTTGCTATCAGTCCTGGTCCTTTTGAAATAAAATCTTCGTCAGCATGTCTAAGTCCTTCCCACCATTTAAAAATGGTGAGCAAATTTTTTTCTTACTAGAAATAAGTAGGGTAGATTGCTGCCACGTGGGACTCTCTGGTCCCTAATTTTGTCCTGTGAAATACGAATTGTTCTAGAGGAACTCTAAGGTCATTAGAGCCTTGAACACTATTAAATCTGATGGCCATTTCAGCTTTCCTGATCAAAACCTCTCTCCTCCTCCCTTCCCTCTTGAGGATGCAGTACTGTGAATAAGAGAATTTACAAGGCAAATGAACTTTGCAGATGCAATTAAATTAAGGATCTTCAGATGGGGAGAATCTCCTGGATTATTCAGGTGAATCCAATGTAGTCACAAGGATCCTTATACAAGGGAGAAGGAAGACTGAATTCAGGGAAGGCAATGTGACAGCAGAGACAGATCGGAGTGACTTGGCTACAGGCCAAGGGAAGTCCGTGTCCTCCCGAAGCTGGAAGAGACACAGAGCAGGTTCTCCCCTGGAGACGCCAGAAGGCACAGCCACTCTGACACCTTGCTTTTAGCCCCATAAAACTCATTTCAGATAGCTGACCTCTGGAAATTTAAAAGAACAAATTTGTGTTGTTTCAAGATACTAAACTTGTGGCAATTTATTATGGCAACAATAGAAAATACTGTATAAGTCTTTAATCAATAAGGATATTTTTGCATAATGATCATATTAAGACTTTACAAAATTATTAATCCCCTAATATAATTGAATTTCATATTCAAATGTTCTTGATTTTGTAGCTCTAATCACATGTTTAACACACCTACTTTCCTCACTAAATGAGCTTATTAGAGGGAGGGTTTGATTCTACTCTGTAATGCACAGGTGGCACCACAAGGCCCACGGGCCAAATCCGGCCCTCCACCTTGTTTTATCCGGTCCTGCACCTGTTTCTACCCAGCGGCAGTGCCGAGCTCCTTGTCCCTAGCTAAGGAGTAGTTACATTCATACAGTCCTAAAATTATATTCAGTCCTTTGAAGGCAACCATGACGCTGAAGTGGCCCCCAGTGAAAATGAGTTTGACATCCCTGCATTAATGCATCCCCAAGAATGCTCAGGCCCTAGCATAGAGTAGATATGTGATAAAATCAGGTAAAATGGAAATGAAGCACATCAATAATAGCTTTGATGTGAAATTTCTGAAAATTCAACTTCACTATTAAAATGATCTATACCAAGTCAGAAAGACATCACATTATAATGACAGAGTCCCTGTATGACAGTTGTCTTTATGCCTAGTTTAAAATGCAATTGTTATAACAGCTTTGTGAGATAGGTAGTGTTAGCACGGAGCTGGCCAAACTGAAATTCGGAGGTCAGTAACTTGATAAACGTCATCCCCCGGGGGATTAGCAGAGACGAGGTTCAAACCCCGGAAACAGCCACTGCGAACCGCCCTGCGTTCCTGTTCCTGACCAACAGCACCTGGCGCGTGCGGGGACAGGCGGGACGGGGAGGAAACACAGCTGCTGGGGTGAAACCCTGCTCGTCATAATTCCGTGGCGGAACTGCAGGCGGTGGGTGTAACAGCGAGTGCCAGAAGCCAGGAGAATCAGAAGGGATGGTTAATATTTAATGTAAAATGCCATTTAGTTCCTGAGTTGAGATTGAGTAAGAATGAACATCATCCCCTCCAACACACAGAACATCAGCTGCAGGAACATAACATCAGCTGCTCTGGGGCGTATGGTTCTTGGCTACGACTGGATGTTGCGGTCTTGGACTCACCGCGGTAAGAGAAACGATGCCTCCTGAACGTCTCCTGGTCCTTATTCCTGGAACCTGCTAATGTGACCTCGAATGACAAAATGGACTTTGTAGAGGTGACTAATAATATTGAGGTGAGGGGAGTACCCTGAATGTTGTGGCTCTGAACATAATCACAAGTGCCCTCAGAGGAGGGGCAGAGGGAGCTAACACACAAAGAGGAATGCAGTGTGCCTGAAGCAGGCTGGGCTGCAGGGATGAAGGAAGAGCTCCGAGGGAAGAACGCGAGGAGCTCAGCTTTGGATGCCGGGAGAGATAAGGAAACAGGTTCTCTTCCAGAGCCTCATGCTGATGCCTTGACTTCAGCCCAGTGAGCATGACTTGGGACTTCCGGCTTCCAGAGGCCGAAGAGAATAAGCTTGTATTGCTTTAAGCCACTCACACAGTGAGATTATCTCTGACTGCACATAGAGTTTAGTTTATGGGCTGGGCATAATTCAGAAACTGCTCCTGTGCAGGGCAGGGCAAAGAAGTTCACAGTTGTGAGTATGCAAAGCGCAGAGTTTATTCTTGTATTATTATTTATTATTATATGATTTTCCACATGAGCAGCTGTAAACTTACTTCACCCCCCCGTGTAGAGATGTGTCTCAAATCAGTTTTCCCATTGATTTTCATTATGAAATTGCAGATGCTGTTTTATAGAACCCAAAGAGAGCTGTCGCAGCTGCTTCTCTAGCAACTATCACATTGTTTTATTTTTAAAAACACTATACATAGAGAGGAGCTCACAAATCATAACTGCAGTTGATGAATTTTGAAAATGTGAATGTCCTCATATTATCACAGTCCATCAAGAAACAGAGTATTCCGGGGCTTCCAGCCAAGATGGAGGCATAGGTAGATATGCTTTGTTTCCTTGTACTCCCAAAAGAAGGATAACAACCAATTTAAAAACAAAAAACAACCAGAACTGCCAGAAAATCGAACTGTATGAAAGTCTTACAACCAAGGAGTTAAAGAAGAGGCATTCATCCAGACTGGTAGGAGGGATGGAGAGGACCTGTGGGAAGGTGGTGGCTGGTGAACTGGGCAGTCCCGTATTCGTGTGCGAATAAACTGGGGGGAACAACTAGGTAGTGAGACAGAAACCCAAGGTTCCAGCACCGGGAAAAGAAAGTTTCCAAACCTCTGGCTGAAAAAAACCTGTAGGGGTTACTGTGGTAGGAGAAACCGCCAGTCTCACAGAAGAGTCCATTGGAGAGAATCACAGGGTACCTAGAATGTACACAAACCCACCCACCTGGGAATCAGCACCAGAAGGGCCCAATTTGCTTGTGGGTAGTGGAAGAAGTGACTGAAAGCTGACAGAGAGCTGGGCAAGCAGCATTGTTCCCTGTCTGACCCCTCTCCCGCATATAGCGTCACAAGGCAGTGACATGGATTACCCCACCTTGGCGAATACCTAAAGCTCCAATCCTTTACTACATAATAAGTGCACCAAGACAAAGAAATATGGCCCAAATGAAAGAACAGATCAAAACTCCAGAAAAAGAATTAAGCAGCAAGGAGACAGTCAACCTATCAGATGCAGAGTTCAAAACACAGGTAATCAGGATACTCACAGAAATGACTGAGTATGGCTACAAAATAAAGGAAGAAGTGAAGGCTACTTAAAGTGAAATAAAAAAATATATACACAGGAAAACAACAGTGAAGGGAAGGAAACTGGGTCTCAGACCAACGATTTGGAACAAAAGGAAGAAATAAACATTCAATCAGAACAGAATGAAGAAACAAGAATTCCAAAAAATTAGGAGAGGCATAGGAACATCTGGGACAACTTTAAATGTTCCAAACTCCAAATCATAGGGGTGCCAGAGCAGGAGAGGAAGAACAAGAAATTGAAAACTTATTTGAAAAAAATAATAAAGGAAAACTTCCCCAATCTGGTGAAGGAAATAGACATACAAGTCCAGAAAGCCCAGAAAATCCCAAAGAAGTTGGACCTGAGGAAGCACACACCAAGACACATCATAATCAAATTACCCAAGATTAAAGATAAGGAGAGAATCTTAAAAGCAGCAAGAGAAAAGGAGACAGTTACCTACAAAAGAGTTCCCATAAGACTGTCAGCTTATTCTCAAAAGAAACTTTACAGGCAAGAAGGGGATAGAAAGAAGTATTCCAAGTCATGAAAAGCAAGGACCTACATCCAAGATACTCTATCCTGCAAAGTTATCATTTAGAATGAATGGGCAGATAAAGTGTTTCCCAGATAAGGTCAAGTTCAAGGAGTTCATCATTACCAAGCCCTTATTATATGAAATGTTAAAGAGACTTATCTAAGAAAAAGAAGATGATCAAAAATATGAACAGTAAAATGACAACAAAGTCACAACTATCAACAACAGAACCTATAAAAATAAAACAAAAACAAAACCATACTAAGCGAACAACTAGAACAGGAACAGAATCACAGAAATGTAGATCGCATAGAGGGTTATCAGCGGGGAGAGGGGAGAATGAGGGGAAAAGGTACAGGGACTAAAAAGCATTATTGGTAGGTATAAAATAGACAGGGGGTGGCTAATAATAGTATAGGAAATGTAGAAGCCAAAGAACTTATACGTGTGACCCATGGACATGCACTAAAGTGGGGAATGCTGGCAGGAAAGGGGGTACAGCACGAAGGGGGGTAAAAGGGGGAAATGGGACTACTATAATAGCATAATCAATAAAATACACTAAAAAAATAGAGTATTCTGGGCACCCCAGAAAGCCCCCAATGTACTTGTAACAGGTGTGGAACGAGGTTCAGAACAGAGTGTAGGCTGAGAAGCCCCTGGGAATATAGAAAAAGAAAAAAAAAATCCCAAGGCTTTCACAGCCAAGGCGAAGGAGAAGTTCGCCTTCTCCTGGGGACAGGAGAAGTTGGGCAAAGCCAATGAGAATGACCGTGCTTATCAGTAACAGTGGGCCAGTGTTACAGTTACAGTCGTGTTAAACACCCCTGCTTGCGGTGAGAGAAACTGGCAGGATTTGAACCTGTGATGTAGCTGGCAGGCACTTTTCCAGCTGCTGGATGTTCCCCTAGTCACAGGGCCACACAGGACTAACAACAGCAGCTGGAGAAAGAAGATACTGGAGGACTAGCAGATTTAGCCCTTTGGGGAGGAGCTGGAAATGGGATTACAAAGGAGGAGGTACCAGGATTTCAATGAGCAGCAGCCACTTGCGCTCTTGGCCACGTGCCTTGGGAAGAGGTGTTCTTGGCCATGCAGGGAGTAGTAGTGAGGGAAGAGACAAGCTGTCTGTAGTGGGGGTTTTGCCATGCTGTTTGAAAGAGAGCTGAGAGGAGGGAGAAGCAAGCAAGCAGCTATGCAGTTTATAGTGAGGAAGGAGGCCATGTGGCCTGGACTAATAAGAAAGGAGGTGCTGTTGCTGTCACTGTGCCTGCTCTAGGTGACTCTGGAGCCGCAAAGGACTTCCTCACAAATCCTGATCTGCTGCATCTGGATTTTACCTGGACTATTAAGACCTGTGCCTTTCCTGAGTTTCACCGCGATCCAGAATAACATGGTACATGCTTTTCTGGACTATTACTTGGAGGCTGGTGGCAACATATTCCAGATCCTGCACAGATGAGGACATGGGGAACTTTGGGGGATGCTTTTGGCTAGTAGCCTCGTCGGGAGCATGGGAAGTGCTGGGGCTCATGGGAAAGGAAGGGCTGCTGGCTGAGGTGCTCTGAGCTCCCCCAAGTTGGAATGTTGTAAGTGAGGACCCGCTCCTTCCAGCATTAATTGTCGGGTCATTCGCCAAGGTGCTGCATGGACAGGCCCTGGTCTGCTCCGTAGCACACTCTTCAGCCATCACCTTCTCCAAAAAGTTACCTATATCTCGACTTCCCTGTTTTTAAACCTTATGTAAATGAAATGGACAGAATGAATTCTTTTCTTTCTAGCTTCTTTCACTCAGCATTATCTTTTTGAGCTTTGAAGCTGTAGTTCTTCATTTTCCCGATTGAACAGCATTTCATTTTGTGTTTATTGCCCAGTTTATTTATTTACCGCACTGTTTAGGGACAGTTTCCCCTTTGGGTTACTATATGCAGTGCTGTTATACACATTCTCGTGCATATTTCTGTCACACTCGTATTAGTATTTCTGTAATTTATATAAGTGACAGTGGTCTGGCTGGGCATTGGTTATGTGTTTGTTCAGCTTTGGGAATTACTACCAAACAGATTTACCAATTTCCAAACAGCTGTATCCATTTACATTCTCACCAAGAATGTATGGGTTCCAGGGTTTTTTTATATTGGCACTCTGTTAATTTTAGCCATTATGAAGTGTGGGGTGTATCTCAGTGCTATTTGAATTTTCATTTTGTGAAGTTCCTGTTCTTCTCTGTTAAGTAACCTTCTTTTTAAATGTAGGAATTTAAAAAATATTCTGAATGTGAGTCATTTTCAGGATATATCAAATTTTTATAGTGTGCATTTTCAATCCCTTACATGGTGTTTTTGATGAACAGAAGTTTTCAACTTAAAATAACAAAAAAATTAACAATATTTTTGTGTAGTTTAAGAAATATGTACCTACCTCAAGGTCACAAGGATTGTCTTGCATGTTATTGTATAGAAAATGTATTGTTTTACATTTTATGTTTAGTTTACCAGTCACTTAGGTTTGATTTTTTTTTTTTTTTGCCTTCAGTAAGAATCAAATTCTATTTTTTTTCCATATGGGTGTTCAGCTGAATATACGTTATTTGTTGAAAAAACTATGCTTCATGAGCTCTTAGTTTTGTCATAAATCAAAACACCATAATAAATGAGTGGTTCTATTTGTGGACTCTCTGTATTACATCTGTATTTGTCAAATCTCCATGTCAGTATCACATTATCTTAATTACCATAGTTTTATAATAGATCCTGATACGTGGCAATGTACGTCTCCCAACACAGATCTTTTCGGGTTGCCTTAGGTACTATCGGTCCTTTATTTCTCCGCAAAACTTTAGTACTAGCTTGTCAGTTTCTACATATAAAAAATAAAAGTCCGCTAGGATTTTAAATAGGATTGAATTGAATATACCTATCATTTTAAGGAAAACTGCTATTTTTATATTATTGACTTCTTAAATCTATGAACATGATGTGTGTCTCCATTTCATTCAAGTCATCTTTAATTTTTCTTACTAATGCTTTAGATTTTTCAGTGTAGAGACCTTGCATATTTTCCTGTTACATTTATAATTTTTATGCTATTGCAAATGACAGTATTTTATAATTTTATTTTCATATAATTTATTGCTTATATGTAGAAATATATAGAGTCCATATACATAGATATACAATTTATTTTATTACATACTTAATTCAGTAACTGCATTAAATTTATTAACTAATTCTAATAATTAATTTATGACTCTTTCATTTTCTGTGTACAGAATCATATTGTCTACACGTTACACTTGTTTCCTTTTTAGAATTTCTATTCTTTTCTTGGTTATTGTCTTGCTAAGACCCATTGAATAGATGTGCTGTTGCAGACCTTCTTGTCTCATTCCCAAAAGCAGGGAACGCTTTTAATATTTCTACACTAAATCTGATATTTATGGTAGTTTTTATTTTGTAGATACCTTTATCAGATTAAAGAAGTTTCCATTCTTTTCTAGTGTTCCAACAGGTGTTCATGACAAAAAGAACTTTTCCATATCTATCAAGATGGTCATATGACTTTTCTACTTTATTCTGTTTACATCACAGGAAGTGCTTGACTAAAAGGAAACCCAACTTTGCTACCACTTTTATGCAACATTTCAGCCAATGCAATAAGACAAAAAGAGATAAAAGTCATCCAGCTTGGAAGGGAATAGTTAAAATTATCTTTTATACCTAAAGGATATGATTACATAAGTACAAAATTCAAGGGAATCTATAAAATAGTTACTAGAACTCATAAGTGACTTTAGAAACATTGCAGGATATAATAATAATTGTTTCTATATTTCAGCAATTAACAAGAAGTTGAAAATTTAAAAATTCAATTTATAATGACATCAACAATATGAAATACTTAACAATAAATCTGACACATGATATAAAAGACCTGTATATAGGAAATAATGAGTTCAGGCTGAAAGAAATTAATGAAGATGTAAACACAGAGAGACATGTGGTTCATAGGTTAGGAGGCTCGATATTTTTAAGACATCAATTGTTGAAATTGATTTATGGATTCAATGCACCACCAATCACAATCCAAATAGGTTTGTGTGTGTATGTGTCTAAACTACTAAAAAAATCCACAGGTCAGCAAACTGCAGCCTGTCAGCCAAATCCGATCAGCCCCCTGTTTTAGTGAACAAAGTCTCACTGAGACACAGCCCCGCTCCTTCAGTTACATGTTTTCCAACGCTGCTTGCATGGTACAGTGGCGGGGCTGAGTAGTTGCACCAGAAACTTTATCCTTACAGCCTGCCGGGCCTAGTCTTTGGACACTATCTCCCTTTACCTTCGAGTTCTCTCCTGCAGCGCTGCAGGACAGGGTTCCAGGTGGGAGGCCCCGGGCCACAGTGTGCCTGACCGCACCAAAAGGGTTGGCTGGGTGTGTTTGTTTTTCTTCATTAGGTGGTCATTTCATCCTGTGGGAGTCAGACAAAATCTATTAACTTGCTCCCTGAAAAATGATCACACAAAAATATTTGTAAATAGATTCCCGAAAGTACCGGACTCCTCAGAGCCTGTACATAGAACATGATTTTAACCAGTGTCCTAGAGAGTCTCGTCTCTCCAAACTGTGAATAATGTGCTGAAGTCATACGCTGATTTCTTTGCTCACACCACTATTTTTTTCTTTTTTGTACTTTATTTTTAATTGAGGTCACTTTGGTTTATAACATTACGTAAGTTTCAGGTATACAACAGTATATAATTTGACATCTGCATATACTACATTATCCTCACCGCCGAAAATTTCCATCTGTCACCCTACAATCGCCCTCCTTTACCCCCCGCCCTTTTCCCCTGGTCACTACCAATCTGTTGTCTGCCTCTATGAGTTTGTTTTTAAATATATTTTCTACATACACATGAAATCATAATGGTTTTTGTCTCTCACCATATGACATTTCACTTAGCATGATGCCCTCAAGGTTCATCCATGCTATCACGAATGGCAAGATTTAACCTTTTTTATGGTTGAGTAGTATTTTATTGTGTGTGTATACATATTCTTTACAAAAAGGTATTTTATTTCATTTTTATATAATCTTTATTGTGTTTTTCTCATTACCACTTAGTCCCCTGATATTCCCTTCCCCCAGCAATTATCACACTGTTATCCATGTCCATGAGTCAAGTGAAATAAGCCAGTCAGGGAAAGACCAATACCATAGGATCTCACTCATATGTGGAATCTGATGAACACACTGAACTAACAAGCAAAACAGAGATAGACTCATAGATGGGAAGCAGGCCGACAGCTAGTCAGTGGGAGGGGAGGCTGAGGATGGCGGGATTGAACACCACTCTTTGTCAACCCTTCATGGAAGCTACTGGCTTGTAGAACCCAGTACTGTGTAATGAAACAAAAGAAGTTAACCAAAAACACACGATTTGGCTTTTCAAAGGAAGTCTTCATAACTGGTAGGATAAGTTCCAAATGCCACATTTATATATACTCTAAATATATGTAAGTCATAGGTTAATAAAAATTAAGAAGTTTAACACACATTTATTGAGTACCTACCACAAGTGAAGCATTGCATTAGTTACTGCATGGAATACAGAAGTGACCAACAGTAACTAGAACTTGGACCCTGACTAACACTTTAGTCCCATGTTCTTTTATACCCTGTCAGTCAGTGATACCAAATTCATTGAAGGTGTCCGACAAATTCACAGTTGAATTTCTTTATGCCCTTGCTCGTGAACCTCTCTCTGCTCGATGGACTCCCTGCTTGACGGTCTCATTTCAAGACTCATTTCAAAGAACATGATGCTTGACATCCTTTGTGATCACCCCACCACCTAGGAATGATCTTCCTCTTTTCTTCTCCCACTATTGCTCTGCAGAGGTGGGCTTGAGTCATAGAAACCTCTCCTTCAGAGTCGAGTACCACTCCTCCCCACTGCTGACCCTGCGTCATTTTCTTTTATCCTCACCAGAAAAAAAACAAAACTACTCATATGTTTTAAGATTAGAGAGGGTTTTTTACTACAATAGAAGTGTGTAAACCCTGAAAGTACAAGGACACCAAAAAAAATCTTACAAATTATTTTTACCTACTTCCCCATTTAAATCTAAGGAGGCACATAATTTGGCTTGCCCGACATTTACATTCTGGTCTTACCCGCAGAATGTCGCAGAGATTATAAGTCTACACTGGTTTCGAGAGCCTGGACTTTGAAGGCACAAGATTGTCACTGGCCTCACAGACACTAGTTTTCACCAGGAGTGACCAACCCTGACCATATGTCACATTTCTGCTTTGAGTTTCATCAGGGCAAGACAGAAGTTACATTTAATAATTTTCTGAGAGTGTTGCAACAAACGCAGAGATGACCGGCTGGACTGGAGGAGGAAAGAATTTCCTACCGTGGAAGGATTCATCAATATGAAATGCAGCATCTTCCCAAATACATCAACATCTCCAAAAAAGGAGACAGTAGGTTTACGAGGGCCACAGACTCACTAGGTAGAAGTCTCCCCTACCGAGTTTAAGGTCAAATTCCTGGGTGATAAGTTAGTAACCTCATGTAGACATGAGAGATGCCTTCTTTAGTAATCACAGCTTCCAAAGTCAGCCTCAGACTGCCAGGACCACGAATGGGGCCCAGGGCTCTACAACCCAGAGAATCTGACTTAATGAAAACTCGGTTATACTAATCAAGACCATATAAAGCTTCACCATTTACAAAATACTTTCACATAGTTTATCTCCACTGATTCACACAAGCGAGTGAGTGAGTGAACATCAGAATCACCCCCACTTTGGAGATGAGAAATCTGAGACTTGGAATGATTAAGCTATTTCCCAGTAAGTGACAGTTGGGACTGCAAAATATATTTCTTAATCACAAGCTCTTTAGCTCTTAGTACAACAAATACTTTCCTCTTCTGATTTAAGGAAATCACACTTAGGAGACAGAACGAAGCATCAATTTATTAACATTTTTATTCAAAACTAATGGCATTTTTATACCACTGTCCTGGGTGTTTGGTGAGTACCATGTAGCTCAAACGAAGGGAAAGACAGTATAAAGAAGAAATGGGGTCCGGAGAAGTTGGGAGCTGGTAACAGGGCCATAAACCTTCCATTCCCATTGTGTTAGCTGTTTTAGAGACAGTTTCCAAAGGCATTAGCTAGCATTACCCCTTTGAAACTCCAGGAAGTGCTAAAGTATTTGCCTTCCGAAAATGTCCTGACCTTATGTGGGGCCAAGAATAGGAACTGGTATATGAATGGTTAACATCGCTCCATCCTGCAAAAAGCATTTCCTGCATAGTCCTAATAGAATAGTAAAAAAAAAAAAAAAGAGAGAGAGAGAGAAGAAGAATAAGAGGAAGAACAATGATGGTTAAGTGTGTGTGTCAACTTGGCTGGGCCACAGTGCCCAGACACCTGGCCAAACAGCACTCTGGGTGTTTCTGTGAATCTGTGGATGTGCTTTTTGAATGAATGAGGATAACATTTAAATTGATAGAGGTGGAGTAAAGCAGATTAACTTTCCATAAAGGAGGCGAGTCCCATCCTATCAGCCTAAGGCCTTAATAGACTGGCCTGAGCTCCCACCCCCACACCCAGGAAGAAGGTCTTCTGCCTGCAGATGCCCTGGGCCTCAAACTGCAGTGCTTCCCCGGTGTCCAGCCTGTCGGCTGATCCCATCAGGTTTTAGATTTGCCAAACTCTCACACTCGCATTGGCCAATTCTTTGAAATAAATCTCTCTATATACATGCATCCTGTTGGTTTTGTTTCTCTGGAGAAAGCTGAATAATCGATAGTGTTAGATATGTAGCATGTAACATGTATGTGTATACACAAACATCTAGGTATACTCAGTGCAGCCACTAAGTGAATGGGCTTTACTGCCCCCATATCAAATTAAAACTAGTCTGCCAACTAAGTAACCAGGTCATCTTTTTAAGAAGATGACAACCACATCCTGGTTGTTTCCTGGTTTGAGGTTCAGGGTTCAAGAGAGATGGCACTTATCTTGTAACCAAAAGGTCCAGCTGCCTGTCGCTACTTGAGAGGCAGGGGCCAATGTATAAAGGTCAGTGGTTTATTTTCAAGTGCTGGCAACCTGGAAGATGGGGGACTCATGTTACAAAGCCCATCCCCACCTCTCAGTGGAGGCAGAGGTTTTTATAAGGAGGGAGAGGGGACCAGAACAAAGAGATCAGGGAAGGAGTTGAAAAGTCCTCTACGTGCAGATGAGCACAGTCCGTCCTGATAAGGCAAGCGATGGTCCAGGGTGTACCCTCTTGGCTTAGTCGTCCTGGATTCACATTACCCTGACTTCATGTCTCCCTGGCTCCACGGCTGAAAGTCAGCAGCAGATCTCCTGGAACTGGGATGCCTGAAGGTCGGGGTCTCTATCTTTTGAAGGTAGTTCCTAGGATTCTTGTTCAAACATGCTGCTTATCCACAAGCTACGCATTAGTCAGAGTCGGCATTCACAGAAACAATGTCAAAAGAATGGTGGGGGTGGGTTACAATTTCCCACCGTTCCAATCTCAGCTAAACTCTGGAGTTGCTTTCTTCTCCGTAAAGGAAACACAGAGGGACTCAGGGTGCCTTCCAGCTCCTCTAGGAGGCCATTTTCACTGACCTGAACGATACGGAGCAATTTTTATGACAAGGAATGTTTCATGAAACTTAACAGCTCGTTTTCATGAATTTTAGGAAATAACACTATTATCGTGCAGGAAACATTATATCCTGGATTCCTGCCCACCCCACACTGGACTTACCAGAGGTTTGTGCTAACAAGGACCTCGAAGGAGGGAGGGATGCGAGCGCAGCGCACCGCCCGCTGCGCCGTTGGAACTGTGCGGAAAGCAACGCTCCACGCCCCGACTCTCTCGGGAAGGGCTCAGCGGCCGGGGCTCACTCATGCTGGCGAGATGGGCAGCGGACGTAAGAGAGGCTGCGGGAAGCAAGGGCAGGCGATGACATGTCTGCTCCCTCACTTGTGACTGCGGCCTTCCACGGCCACTTCCCCCCACATCCGTGCTAAGTGAGATATGGGAAAAAATGAACTCAAGGATTAGGGAGAGAATGCTTAAATTTCAAGGGCTTTTATTGAGTGAACAGAACAAATGTTTTAAAAAAAAAAAAGATCCTTTGAAGGAAAAAAGTGTCCAAATGAACTGGGAACTATTTGGAAGAACGAAAGCCACAAGTATGTTAGCAACCCCTTACAACTTTTGTGCATAAGGACGGGGAAAGCCAACACTTTGTTAACTACAAACCGATTTTTCTATAAAGGTCTAGTAAAACATTTTCTAACACTTATGTTTGGAGTACTTGCTTGGAATTGTTCCTGAAAAGAAAACATTCTCTTTACAGTTCTGAGTACTTTATTCAGAGAAGAGTCCATGTGTGTATGTACACAGTGACATACAGAGTTAGCTATCACACATTTTGAAGAAGTAAGTTTTTATCAGCTTCAGGTTAAAATGTTAACTGGAAGCATGCAGATACTGATTTAGTAGCCGTATTGACTTGCAAGTTGTTCAAGCCTCCATCTTACTCTGCTCCACACTATTTGCATTGCCATAAATGATTTCCCATCGGCGTGCCTGTAAATTCACATCTGATACCACTTAGGAGATTCTCAGGGCCCTGGAACGGGAATCACATGAAATATTCTCTCTTCAGAGTGCGTCTTGGATCTTTGGCCATGAGCTCCGTGCTAAGAACTGCCCTCCATAACTTTATACCCAGGTTTTCTCTAATCAGAAGGCAAACCCAGCCTAGCTGCCCAGGGGTGAGGGGGAAGACTCTCTCCTCTGCGCTGCGGGGCACGCGCCCATGTGTTTATTAAATGGAACCTGTCGGGCTTGCCTTTCTCACTCACCCAGCCAGAGAGCCTCTTGCACATCTGAGGACCCTTCTTGGCAACTATCAAATCTGTTTTGCTTGCTGTCTTTGGATGCCTGCTGATCTGTGACCTTCTTTTCCTCCGTGGCCTACACACAGTGGTGTAACACAGCCAGGCAGGAGAAATAAGATTTCTGTACCCATGTTGGGGGGATCATTAATTCCACAGATTAACTAAGAGAAAACTAGGGTTTTCTCTCTGACATTCACAAGGGAGTACTGCCTTACTGCTGGGTCATCTTCTCTTTTGTTATTTGTGAGATGATCTTCCTACTTTATCTTAAAAGAGTTAAACTGCCCTGAAAATATCAAAGTATGTGTATAGAAAAGGCATTAATTTTGGAAATAAAAAGACATAAAATACATGTATTCTCTTGAAAAATTCAGACTGAACAAGATCAAATGTCATGCTGGACATTTAGTTTTTTGGTCTTTGGATTGGGTGTTTAAATGAAAACTACTAGAACTTTTATATTTAAAGAAGTAAAGGGAACTATAAAATTCCAGTGCTAAAAATACTTTAGCACTTAATCAGCCTCCTTTCCTCACCAGATAAATGAACTGAGGCCCACAGCAGACAGTGACACACTAAAGCCCCACAGTACCGACCACTAATAGCAGAGTAAATATTTCCTAAGAATTAAACCAGTGACCTTTCTTCTGCACTAAATTACTCCTTCAGAATAAAGATATAGTTGGTTTTAGCAAAATGGGATCAAGCCACCTTTCTAAACCTTAAACAATAGTAATTCTACATGACTTCTTTCTCTAGTTCTTCTTCTCCTTAGTAGCTGAGAGAATCAGCAGCTACCAGCCTTCCTAAAGGCTATAGCCTGGCTTTCTCCCTGACAGAAACTGAAAGGCAGACAGTAACAGACCTTAGGTTAATACGCTGGTTGGGACCTTACAACAACTTAACCAGAACAAAAGCATATTTACCAGAATTCACACAAAGCAAGTCTAATAAATGCTGGATTTTTGTTAGCCAGATTACCACAGTTCCCCTAGCAACCTAACAGCCATGCAAGGAAACAGAGACCTTTACCAAATGGGGATGAGAAGAAGTCATTTTCAACTGCTCAATTCAGGTTCAGTATGGGTTTCTACAGCATCTCGATTTGACACAGTAAAAGTAGATAGGAAAAAATATGATAATTAAGAGTCACAGTGAATCCCTAAACCCCATTTTTTATTATTTAAATCTCTTCCCTTTGTAAATCTCTTACTGCGCACTGATGTCCCATGCTTGGTGTTTGCCCGGCGTGCACTCAGGAGCACGGGGACATTGCTGGGAGCAACCCAGCAGGGGGACTCGGCACTGCTCCTAGTCACACAGTCTGCAAGGCGGTGTCTCTGGCCATCCTGGATTCCTTTGGATATGGAGGGGTGGCCCTGGGGTGTGCTGCTCGGACCTTTCAATAAGGAGCTTGCTGCTGCCAGTGGAGTCAGCTAATGGCCTCCAGATACAGCACCTTGCATGTGCTGCTGGCTTATGGCTGAGGGGTCTCTCCCTAAGAAGTCCCAGCCAATAGCTGAGCACAGTGTGGGTAGCAGGGCCTGGCTGAGTAGCCCCCCCCAACCCCTGCCCAGCGCTTCTCGGACAGGTCTTTGCGCTGGAGCTCCTGCTGGGACTGGCAAGATGTCCTCAGGGTTGCATTGTGCTCAGAGCCCCTTCCCACCAGATCTTCCTCCTTCCGGCCCAGGCCCACTCCTTCTGCCTCTCCTTCCACAGGTGTGACGCCTGCTGGCCCACCTTGTCACCTCACCACCTCCTCCTCCCTCTCTCCTTTATCTTTCACAGCCGTTATTCCCAATAAACTGTCTGCGTTTCTCAATTTGTTCTGCTTTCTGGGTGACCCAACCCGACACAACGAGCTAACATCCTTTAATAAATCACACTTCTAAAAATAATCCAATTGTTCTGACTGAACATACTCTAAGAATCCTGTTTGAATGGGTGGGTGAGTCTGTTCTTGGACAAGGTGTAGATGCTTGGATGAAGCTGGCTCGATCAGGCACTCTTTCTCAAGAATGTAAACAACGAGATGTTGAAACCATGGCTGTAGGTATTGGGAGCTGTAAGATCACGTTGAACTGGCCCCAGGGTCACTTCACAAAAAACAAAGCTACGAGGGAACAGAAAAGAAAGGCCTTGGAGAGGTAGTGGGGAGGCTTCGGACACAGACTCACCAGCACAGAGGAGATACTCAGTATCGCCACTTCGGAACACAGTCTGGTGGTTTCTTACAAAACTAAGCACACATTTACAGTACAATCCAGTCATCATATCCCTTGGCGTTTACCCTAAGGAGTTGAAAAGTTACATCCACTGAAAAGCTCACACACGGATGTGTATAATGGTGTTATTCATAATTTCCAAAACTTGAAAACAACAAAGAAGTCCTTCAGCAGGTGAATGGATAAACAAACTGAGGTATATCCAGATAATGGAATATTATTCAGCACTAAAGAGAAAATCAAGCGCTGAAAAGACATGCCGGAAACCTAAGTGCATATTATAGTGAAAGAAGCCAGTCTGAAGAGGCTGCATACTATACGGTTCCAATTACAGGACATTCTGGGAAAGGTTAAACTAGGGAGACAGTAAGAAGTCGGCGGTTGCCAAGGGCTGGGTAGAGAGAAAGATAACTGGGTGAGAACAGAGACATTTTAGGGCGCTGATATCTCTGTGTGATACCATAAGGATGGATAGATGCCATTACACTTGTCCAAACCTGTAGAATTTATCACATTGAAAATGAACCCCAAAGTAAACTATGGACTTCGGCGATAGGGATGCGTCGCTGTAGGTTCACAGGATGTAGTGGATGTACCACCGTGGCCGGGGATGCTGGTAACAGAGGAGGCTGTGAATGTGTGGGAGCAGGGAGTGGGGTACGAGAAAAATCTCTTCTCAATTTCACTGAGACCATAAAACTGCTCTAAAAAATTAAGTCTTAAAAAACAAAACAAACAACTACAGCACTGCAGACAAAATAAGTGCTTGATGTGTGAGACCATCATTCCTCGGTCCCAGATTCTGCAGTCTGGCTGCCGCATGCGTGGCGGCGGGCCCCCCGAGGACCTGCGGCGCCCTCGCGTTAACTTCCCTATCACTGAGGCCAGAGGCAGCCATATAACAGTTCCCAGGCTAATTGCTCAAAAGCTCGTTTATATTCTTGTTCATCTCAGTCTTGAGTTGGATTTAGTTCCTTTTCCAATACCATTAAAGAGAATTGAAGTTAATATCAAACTGATGTTATTTTGTTCTTATCCCATTTGCCTGAAATATATAAAGTGACATATAGCATTTGGGTTAAAGGGTGTTGAATAGCATAATGCTAATATGTTTTTTCCGCTTTGCTTTGTATTCCTAGCCCATGTTCTGGCAAACCTCCTGAAATCCAAGGTACATTGAGGTCGACTTTTCCAAGATATAAGTGCAAAGGAACCAGGCAGACTACATACAAATTTCAATTTAATTCCATGAGCATTAACCAAACAGGTCTTCTGTGGCTAGCAGTATGCTACTGCCTATGCAAATGATGAGCATGAACATAATCCAGTGTACCGGACCTTAATACTAACATCATTCAGTAGAAAAGCCACACACATGAAATAAAAGAAATAAAAGAGCAATAGTAGAAAGTATCAAGTTTAAGTGCTCTAGACAATGTAGGCACTATACATTTATTGCTGTTAAGTGTTATCGGAGACAACGTATTAGCTCTAATTTGGCAGATAAACCAGTTTTCACTGAGGTAAAATAGTTCTCAAATGTGTCAGATCTGTCAGCTCCTCTGGCCAGCGAAATCCTTGTAGGAAGGTTCTGTGTGTATTTTGCAACCTCCCAAAATCTAGCACAGGGGTTTAGTCACTTAACACACTTGACCAACTGAGCTTTAGAACAAAGAAGCAGGAAACTACTGCAGTGTTCTTTCTAGCAGTCTTCCTTCTGCTCCTAGTCTGTAAACTCTTTTTTGTTTTGTTATTTTCTCACACAGTGTAAGCAGACACTATAAGAATAAATACTACAGTTATATATTAATGTGAATATCAAATACTTTATTCTTATTGACATCTTGAATTTAAAATAAAATAAACATTATTTTAAGTAATTCAGAATAAAAATAAGTCAACCTGAATACGTCATTTAAAAATTCAAAAAATTTTGAAATGTGCCTGAAATTACTTGTCATCCAACAAGTGTTTAAAATCAATTCCTAATCAATGAGTTTTGAGACTCTAGAATATCAAACTTTTGATTATGACCTTGAAATAAACTAGTTCTTCAAAACACACTAAATAAAAATATTTTAAAGAGATGATTTGGGGAATATGCATGTGAAAGCTACTCTAAGGGCAAAAACCATTGATTAATTTGTTTAGTTTAGCTAAGGATTCGCATTCCCTGTAAGGCAGTTTCAAATCTTTTGGATTTTACTCAACTGCCCATCCTGATACCACTTCCCTTGTAACACCCCGCAGCTGAAATGAGCCTCTAAATTATTTTAACAGTTAAAGATCAGGAAGCTCACATTTTCTTCACTATCTGTACCTTCTTCCCTCTTAGTCTAATTTAATAATCTGCTTTCAACCTCAGAAGGAAGCTGTGCTCCCTCTTTGCTGGGCCAGCCCTCTACCTGTGTCCTCTTCACCTGCCCCCCCAGCCCCCTGCAGGGCCCTGCCCCATCGACCATCCACCGTCTCCTGCTTCCTCTCCTCATCCACCTTCACATATTGTATTCTGTTCACAGAGTGAACAAAAACCACAAGTCCACAAGACTCCCTTCCTTCATGCTTATACTCCTTTGAACAACTAGCCATCAGCTCTTCTCCCGCCTTGCACCGCATGATTTTTAACTGAAATTTTGGGGGTTACACTGGGTAATAAAATCATATAGGTTTCAGGTGTTCTATAAAACATCACCAGTATATTGTATTGTATGTTCACCATCCCAAGTCTCTTTCCTCCTTTTACCCGACACCTGCCTGTCCTTATCCCCCTTTCCCACTGGTCATCACCGTACCGTTGTCTGTGAGGGTTTTTTTTTTTTTTTCACATTTCTTGACATGAGGAGTTTTTCCTTCCTCCTCTTCCCCTTTTCTTCTTTTCCCTCCCCCTCCTCCCCTCCTCTCTCCCTTCTCCTCTGTCTTTCCTCCCCTCTCTTCCTTCATCTTGAAAGGCTTGCTTTGTTTCTTAGCTTCTCTAACCCCCAGGCTTCTGGGAAAAACGGGACTCACTGCTAAGTGTGGAGAGGTAGAACCTACCCAAAGGAGGGCTCCCTGCTGCTTTGACAGCCCTGTGGCAGGCCCAGTCCTCCGAGATCCACACACAAAGTTCCCCTAATTGCCTCCTGTTCTGGCAACTTTCCTGAGGCTTCCTCATCCTCCCCGAGTCCAGTCACTCTGCCTTCTAATTATCCTTCTACACACACCTTCAAACCAGCACTTACTTCCCTCCCTTCCTAGAGCCCTCGTGGCTCCCTGGTACCTGCTGATGGGTGCAAGTCACCCAGCCAGACACTCGGCTCTCACACTGTTCTGGTTTTGGCTTCTTCACAGTTCCACAACCTTCTCCCACACACCCCACAATCAAGAAAACCTCAACTATGTTCTACTCACTGCCCTGGACTTTCCAACCTCCATGCCTGGAAAGACTTTCCTTAGTCCTGGGGGAGGCCAATCAGCATCTATCAAAACTTCAAAGACCAAATCCTCAATAATGTTTTGCTAGTTCAGAGCTTTTGTCTGAAGTTCTAGAAGCCGTTATCAAAATCTTATGGCATTGATCCTGTCCTTGAATTACCTTCCTTCACAAGTCTGCCAATTCTCTGAAGGGGCCCTCTGATGTAGAAGAGTGAACACAAGGTCCGATGGACTTAGGTTTGAGTCCTCCTCTTCCCTTCTCTGCGGCCACAGGTAGGTTACTCACCGTATCTAATCACCACTTTTCCCAAATGAGAGGCTGGTATAACAACACGTCCCCCCCCACCCCCCAACTGCTGAAAATTACCAAAGAAAGCAAAGAAGTATGAAGTAGCCAAATATGTTTATAGAGTTCTCTTTTTTTCCCCTCTATCAGCTCCAAATTACTTACTTTAGGCTGAAGCTGGCTTTGGTAATAAAGCATGTCATTTCTCCCCATTTCTCGACAGGCTATAGAATACAAATGCAAACACTTCAATATTTTACATTCATATTTTTCTCTAGGGAAGCAGGAAAAGAAAACTGTTACTTTAAGTATTTTTCTTTGAAATGAAGAGGGAGGGAGGGTAGGGGAAGGGAAAGAGAGGGAAAAAGTGAGAAAAAAAGTAAAGTTGGAGGGGAAGAGGGAGGGAGAAAGAGGGAGAGAGATTTAATGTTTTTATACGAGAAAAGTAGAATGTTATTCAACTGAAAACACAGAAGTGCTCCTAAAACACTGTATTTATAAGCCCAGTTCCTTCAAACTTCAAAATACTACACACAGGGGTCAGCCTGCAAATCAAATGACTGGTTCCCACTGACTCCAGGCCGTCTGAAGTAACCTGCTCCCAGATGCATGTGAAGCTACCATTGGCCTGTTTACTTAGCCAGGCTTGGCCTGCGTTGTGGACGTTGGCTCGGAAGACCCTGCTCGGCAGTGACCGGCGAGCGCACCTCGCGGTTCAGCACAGGGGCAGGCTGTGAGCCAAATGCAGCCTCGGCTCTCCACAGGAAGGTGTTCTCTGAAATAATCACGGCAAAGGGAAGTGCGGGGGTTCTGTTCTAAATTCTGTCATTTTCTAAGCCTCCCACAATGAAAGCAGCAACTGTACGTGTGAGAAAACATCCCAGGACTTGACTTCTCCAAAACAGCACTGATTCGGTTCCCTTCTTTGGGATGTTGAGACTTCCCCCAAAAGAAAGCTACATTACTTTTAATCGGCCACAGCGCTTGGCCTCACATCAGTCATTTTAAAATCTAAGACCTTCAAAATGCATTCATCTCTAGTAAACTGGCTCTTTGTAACATTCTCATTCTCAGTGTTTTGGCAAAGTAGCCCATGTCACTAGCTTAATTGGAGGCAGGCTATTTTCCAGCTGTCAAATAATCTTTTCCTATTTAAGAGTCAGAAATAAAAACATTCACTCATAAAAGAATCGACTAGTTTGGAACACAAACAACATAAGTATTTATTTGAAAAACATTTCCATTGAACCACAATGGCAAATCTGCCATTAGTAGCTTCTTACTAATTCCAAATGCACTCACAGTCACTTTTACTCATCATATGCAAAGATACTGCTACAGAAACCTATTTCACAAAGTACTTAGAAAAAAATATATATATACAGTCTCTGCAGTAGAAAGTTAATTAAAATAACAAAGCCAGGCAATACAAAGCTAAGATAGACAACAAGCTGACATTTATAAACACAAATAAATAAATATGTACAGAAGGTCTATGACAGCAACACACAGAGAAGAGCTTTACAGCGCACGCACTGGTGACCACGGGGGGGATCTCTCCATGAAGACTCTAACACAGTGTAGTTTAAAGAAAAAGAGTACAAAGAGGAAAAACATGACAGTGAATTGATGTTACCCTCGAGGTCAGGCTAAACTACATGTGGGCTCCACAGCCACATTCCTGCAGTCCTGTTCTGTGGGACTGAGATGAAGGTGAGGAGGGTATGCTTAGAACTGAGGGTAGAATTTGGCTCAGCCTTTGAATCCATTTGCAAATGTTTCTATTCAGCTGTTTCTTCATTTTTTCCTTACCTGGTTACTGGACATTTCTAAAGTGGAGCTGACCTTGTTGTCAAATATGGGGCGGGGGGGAAGGTTTTCCTAGATCTGAATAAATGTGAGTAAAAATCGAAGTCATTTTGTAGATATCTCTTCACCAATGTTAACTTGGTAAGCACTTCGGGTAGAAAGTTCACAGTAGAAAGCTAAATAAACTCTATCATGACTTTCTAAGGCTTGGGAAAAATATATGAAGATTCAGTGTCTATTTAAGATTAATTTTCATCTCTATGTAGTCTCTGCCAGAATAAGCAGCCTGTTAATATATGCCTAGAGGAAAGGATGTGGCTCGACAGTAGTGAATCTGAGTGATTTTCAGGTTTTCTATCCTTCCCTCCCGGACACACCCCTTCCCTGTGACAGCCGGGCCAGGCAGTGCCCCTGTCACCCAGGACAGGGTTCCCTGCTGCTGCAGAGTGGGGCAGCCATAAAATCCACCACCACATGGTCACATCATCCATTCAAGTTGGGCAAATAGATTCACGGTGGAATATGAGCAAATGGTGAGAGGCCCCTTGGCAGCTGCACAGCCTGATGCTCTCCTGGGTCTCAGGCTGAGAGCTACCTGCATTCTGCACAGAGGGAAAGGCCCCCAGGTGCTCGGTTCTGGCGTCTGCCTTGACACAGATTGGCTGCCACCTCCCAGAATCTGGTACTTCCCTGATATCCCAGAGCAAATGTAAGGGTACAGCATGTACTGAGACCGACTGGTAAGAAACTGGATACAAATTCATCATTTAAGAACAGTTAAAATTTGGTCTCCTAAACATTCACTAGCAAGCACATTACTCAGGATAATTTGAAAGTTAGGTAAGCTGCTTGATATTATGCATGGCTTGTATGCAGAAATCTAATCCATAAATAACACATGATCTATCTTGCCAGATCTCCTCTGGCTCTTATAATCAGAGGACTTATGTACAAATAGTTTTAGACTAGCAATTGTAGACCCACATGTTTATAAATTATTTTGATTATGATAAGTCACCCATTTGTCTGTTTATATTCCTTGGAACAAAACTCTTAAAAGGGGAAGTGACAGGCTTTTCATTTGTGCATTTGCAAACGCCTTGAAGTCTACGGAACAAGGGCAAAACCGGAGAGTCTCGAAGGCTGTATTCCCTAAAAGGGAGAGACAACTGCACACGGTGTGCCCAGTGGAAGCTCTCACTCTCCCCGTGAGCCCGTCAGCCCAACATACAGCAGAAGAGCAAAAGCGGAGGTGTGAGAGGGTCATTCTTTGACACCTGCGGGGGTCCACACTACACTTGATACACATGTGGAGGATTGATGATAATTAATGATGATACGTAAGCTTTGTATCTGGAATAGGATAAGTGAAATAGTATAAATTTACATGCCCTCATACTAACGAGGCCAAAACTGGGGGAATTCTTTCTTTCTTAAGAATGTTGTATTCCTGAAGGTTAAACATTGGGTGTGAGAAAAAAATTCCTATCCAATCTTTAGGTAAGATTTCTTTTGTACCTATGGTTGATATTTCATTGAAAAAGAGGAACTATGCTACTGCATTTATAGAAACTGGCAATGAGATGGGATTTGTGGGCAACAAAAGAGTTAGAAATCTCAATATGCTTTTGATTGAAAAAGATTTTGATGAAGCAAACAGTCATATGCAAACCTGACTCTTAGGTGGGGCATGAATGACCTCTGACTTAGGGTTTGTCCCTAGCTCAGCCCCTTGTCCTCTAATTGTAATGTTTCCTCCTGAGCTCTGACTAGTCTAATCCAATTATATATTTAAAAAATTCACATATCCTGTGGCTACTGAGTCACGTTGCTGTCAGTACTGAAGTTTTAGTGATGATAGAAACTTCCCCATGGAAGAAATACACTGAAAAGACAAATTTTGAATTTCACAAAAAGCCTTTTTAACCAAGTCCATTCTTCACAGATATGCAGTTACCTAGGCGATGGCATGGATCCACCTGCGAATCCCAGTTTTCACTGCTTGCAGATCACGTTTCTGCAGACTGATTCTTCTTTCTTGTGTTAAAGACTTTAAAACTTTGTGCTGTGGCTGAAGGTGTCTGACATGATAATATTTTTATAGAAGTTATCTGAATGAGCATTGCAATATCCCTTGACCTTATCAATGACCTGATGGACAGGGATGATTGATGTTTGTTCTCCATCAGCATGGGTCAGTTTTGATGAGGACTTGTCCACGGAAGCACTGTCTGTAAGAAATAACACAAGAAGTTAGGCTGCGAGAAGAACGGGGGATGTGCCTAAGGGCCACCACACTGGACACTATTTTGTACATTAAAACAGGACACAGAGGAAATGAAGCTTGTGCTTCCTTAGGCCAGGTAATAGGCAGCACTAAAATGTCATTTTTTTGTCTTCAAAGTGCATTCCTATGGATAAATCAATGTTAACTTGCCTTCTAGTAATTTGCTGGGCTTTGTTTTAAGAAATGTTCCTGTAAAAATAAAAAAGAAGAAAGAAATGCTCCTGTAGTAGTATATTTCAAAGAGCTGATGAATAGAATAATCAGAAAATTTCTGCAAAGGAACAGATGTGGCAGAGGCTCAAAAGGAGTAGTGACAGATTATGTAGCAAATGAATAGAAAGATGCTGGAATATTTACGGAGGAAATGATATGATATCTAAGATATGTTTTCAAAATAACACAGGCAGGGAAAAATGGGTAGGTGACTATGAGTTGATAGGTACATGGGGACTCATTATACTATCATCTCTGCTTTTTATATGTATATTTGATATTTGTTTTAATAAAAAATTTATACAATATAATTTAAAGGATCTTTAGAATAAAAAGTGAATGAAAACAAACATAGAAGCCTATTTTGAACACATTTTCCAATGGTTTTTACCTTGTAAAGTGACTGGAATATAGAAAAAGAATCTTTTATTAATTATGTTTAAATTACAAAAATTAAAAATGTCTAACAGAAATATTTAAGTATATGTTCTTACTAACTATGCTACAATATCAGAATTATATTATTGCTGACAGCAATATCAGAGCAATTAATAACAATAAAGAACTGCTAAATACATTTTTGTTCTAAATCTCCCAATATCATATATTTAAGTACCATTTCCCTGGACTCAAAAGCTTCTACAATCAGCTCAGATAGTGCTCTGACACTCAGTGAAGCTCTACTATCTGCAAATACATATGGCTGTCTTCATGTTAAATTAACCGCGGAGATTTCACCCTGATGAAGGAGCAAATATAGCCTTCTACCAAGTACTCGTTCCATACGGTTCTATCTTCTCTAGTCACTGTGGAAGAGGCAAAAACTCCACCACGAAAATCTGCTTCTAGGAATCATGGGTCTGAAATCGGAATGCTCGCTTCTAGCCATTCTTTGTTTTGAGTAAGTTAGACCCAGTATGAGCAAAAACATGAACAACTCTCCAGTAATTGTAAAAGCCATCACTATTACATCTGCTGTTTTTGGAAAGAACACAAAATGTTCAACTGTTACCTTGTGTTGGAACAGACACTAAAAAAAAAAAGGCCGAAATAGGAAATGGTGTGTCCATCCCACACTAAAGGAAGCAAGAGAGAGTGGATGGTTGGTGGAAGAACAGGCAGATGGAAGCAGCCAGAATGATTGTGTCCCAGGACTGGTGAGAAAAACGCTCAGGTCATTCATTAAATCAAGCCCCTCCCCCTTTTAGCTCTGGGCAAGTTGATTGAGCCTGCTTGCTTTCAGTTCATGTAGTCACTAGCCATTGGTTTTCTACTGGGGATTTTTCTATTGACATATCTCAATAATGAATAATTTTTGCTTGATATTTTTAGAAAATTACACATCCTCAAGGAAACTTCAAGGACATTATTCATTCTGCTTCACTGATAGCTTCAGGGGCATGTACCTTTTAGAGATTTTGACCAGTTCCATTCCAATTATGTGACCCATTTTATGGGTCTTCATAGTCTAATAAAGTAAAATTCTGAGCAAGGGCTGTATATCAATATATATGCTATTCCCAGTCCTTTGGTTAGAATATCACAGTATGGGCAATATAGATTTTGATTATAGCTGCAAGTTTGAAAACCAGGGGCTAGGGAAATGAACTATTATTTGACCTATGCTGAGATTTTAAGCAGATAAAAATCCTCAAAAAGCAGCCTTGAAATCAACAATTTCTCTCTTAGGACTTCTATGAATGTACCATGACATATCCAGTAATTCGTAAGAGCAGTGAAAAGTAAAGAATTGCACTTTCCACCTTTCCAACACAAGCCTGTCAAGTACTGCTTTTGTTGTTGTTGTGGTTACTTTACTTGACAGGAGACTTACTAACCGTAGAACATGGTACATTTCCTAGAAGGCGCAGCTTGCAGACCCCCATGCAGACAAGAGCCAGCACAGCAAACAACCGTTGGAAATTTCAGAAATCCCAGCTCAGGGCAGGAAGGTCATTGTGCTCGCTAAGTATGGTAAAGAACAAGCAATTTTGCTGGTGCAGCAGAGTCTTAGTTTCATTCATGCAAATATTTTCTTATTACCTTGCAACAAACTCATGCATTCAAAAAAGAAAAATAAAAGTTTACCTGAATGATCCACTTTTGTTGAAGGAATGGTCTTAGAAGACATTATCTATACCATAAACATATGAATTTCTAGATCAATTCCAAGAAATAAACCAACTAGATAGCCATGATGATATGCAATGACTCCATGTGTACTCCAAGGGACCCAAGTGCCCAGCAGTCCCACTGAGAACCGGTGAGGCACAGAAGGCCACTTGCAGGTCAGTTGATGGGAGACCAGAAGTCTCTGTATCACAGAAGTATGGCAGACAGCCAACTATAACCTTATGCCAGTTGACAAGGACCCATTTAACACCAAGAGTTTTATTATGACAAACTTACATGAATGAATTCTTAAAAAAATATGCAAAGTTTTTCTTTGGTTTCTCCATTTCTGCATTTCCTTTCATCTTTTAGTGAGTTTTCACCGTGATCCTAAAGACTTTCAAGTATTTCATGAATGCTCCCCAAATGACCCCTGTTCCAAATTATCTACCTTTTTATCTTCTCTCCTATCGTTATAGTGGCATTTCTTGAGGCTAGCTGTGTTAAGAGGAAAACAATTCAATAGGTCTCATCCTACTCTTTCTTAACTGACATAAGGTATAAACTATTTGCATTTTAGAAGGGGACACCAAATGAATATTTAATTTTAAGGCTGATCATATTAAGTGAAAAATTCATTCATTATAAATAAAAGATATTTTGCGGCAGGAAACTACCCATTAGGTAGGATAACCTATGTTAGATGATCTCTAACATGTATCTAACAGGTAACACCTGTTATTAATTTCCTCACACAGGTATTTCCAGCAGGGGAGAACAGCTTACTGTGTATAAAACTCAAGGGCCGTACTTCATTCTGGAAGAGAGTTTATAGCTTTTATTAAATTACCAAAAATATCTTTGACTCCAAGAATCTCCTAAACTGTTCCAAGTTTTCAGATTATCTTTCTCTAATTAATTTTGGAATCCACAAACTCTCCCTACACTGAAACATCTTTCTGCAGTGCTTTCGTGAATCCCAGGCAGTGGCCACTCCCGTGGCGGGGCAGACAGGTGTGTGAGCAGGGACAGGTGGAAGGGCACTGGAAGTTCACGTGTTTGCCGTGCGCGCACCTGCACATCACACAACATGCTCGCTGCCTGCCAAAAGCCAAAGGTGAATCTTTTCTGTGCCATTCACTTCCGTTGATGTTCAACAGCTAAGCAAATTCAAAATTAAAAAGTGATTCCCGGTATCCTTTTAGAAGCGGCTTTTATTAGGAAAGTGCTGGGTGATGAGTTGACACCTGTGTGCCTGAGGTTTCATTCGTATTTAAAAGTAGCAATTCTGCTGTTTTCCTTTGAAATTATTAAAAGATTATACCTTATCTAACTTGTCACTGGCTCTCAAGTACTGCCAACTCATCTTTATTTCCATGTTCTCTTCAGGACTGTTCATTACATGCTTACTGTTAGAATATGTGGTCGTTGGAAATATCATGAAGATACAGGAGATCAGCAATGAGGTTTCTCTCACCTTCCTGTGTCCCTTTCCAAATATGGTGTCCTCTAGGCTTTCATATTTTCTTTTTTTGTTTAATCAGTGATTTAAACAGAGTTGCCAATAATACCTTCAATGGTTAATGATTTAATTCTTAGCAGTAATATACATCCTGGATGATGTTTCTTTCTGTTTCTATGTAAACTTGCCAAGTAACTTTCATACTATGCTGAAATAATCTGCACCTCAATTTCTATACACAATTTTAAAATAAAATACATAACTTATTAAACAAGATACTATCTTTTTTAAGAGAACTAAGTTTTGAATCAAAGGAAATTAGAAAAATATTCAGAATCAATGATATCATGGTTATGTAGATTCAATGCAGGTTATAAAATCTAAAAAAAATAAAAATATTCACACAGGTGCTGGATAAGGTTTTCAAGTAGATTTTGATTTTCATAAATGTCAGACAAGCACCCTGATCTGTCCATCTCCATGATATGCTAATCTTCACAATGAAAATGTGTGAGAACTGCATCAGAGAGCACCTTCACTGCGGCCAGAAGGACTTACCGGTGTGACTGTTCCTTTTGTAGTAGGTGGGACCGCTGGATTTCGATTTGGATGTAAGGTAGGTTGAGTTGGAACCAATGGAGCTTGAAGACAAGGATTTTCCCAGATTATCAGAGCTTTTCTTGATGGTATTGGTAGCTGTCTTGCTCCAGTCTGGAAGAAATGACATCTCTGCGTAAATCTGCTGTGGGGGGAGTATGTTTTGGCCTGAAGAATCATCACTGAGTTATTTACATAACACTTTCAGAGCGTTTGATGTAAACAATAATAAACTGAAGAAACAGATACGTTTCTTACTTTGACTCTGTGTTAAGTACTGTTTAAAATCCCACTTTAACATCCCAACGCTGAGAAGTAAGCACTGATAGTAATCTTAAAAAATGTAATACTTTTCTTCAGGTATTTCTTTTATAGTTGAGAAAAATCTCTTGGCCTAACGAGGACCTCAGAAATGTGGGAAGGTGCCAATGGCTTATCGGAACCTCTGGATATCTGAGTTGTTAAGTTAGACATAAAACCTTGAGCAGCACAAGCTGTGAGGACTTTGTGTTCTCCTTTGCCAAACAGAAGGGCTGGGCCTAGAGTCCTCCAACTTCTTGCATTCGTAATACCCTCAGCCTCCATAGCCCACCTTTAGAACTTTCTCTGCAATGGAAAAGCCCATGACAAGCGCTCCCCACTACTGATGTTAGGGGTGAGAACCAATCACCAACAAGCCCCTCACCCGAGTTGTCCGCTAGCCGGAATCTTCCACAGCAGAGATGCCGCCTCCACTGTTTCTGCACGTTCTCCTTCATAGCACAGTGGAAAATAAATATAAACAAGCCTGGGACGGAAAGAAAGAGAAGCATTGAAGCCAATGGACACGTTTTTAAAGATAAAGCTCATGAAACACATGGATTCATTTCAACTTAAATTTTTTATACATCTGAATCGTTTAGAAGAAAAGCTCTGAAGGAATCTTGAAGTAGGCGATAGGTGTTTTGATCCTTCAGAACAGAACACGGAGGCTCAGATAAAACCAGAACTGCCACCTGTATCTGATTGTCTTTGCTTGCTGTGTGCAGCAGGCCCGTGCCAGGCTGTGCTATGTTTCAGAGTAGGGGGGCCATTCTGGTCCACACTTAGAACCTCTCAGAACCAGGACCTGCTGGCTCACCCACCCTCCCAGGGAGCAGGGGGGGGGCCTTCACCTTCACACTCTGACTGAGTTCGGCTGCTTTTCAAAGTCTCCCCACACCTACAACCCCCAATTCCCTTTGGGGTTTGCTAATACAGAAGATCCCTTCAGTAAGTAAATATGCTTTGTACCACCAGAACGTGTGAATCACCAACAATGTGCATACATAATTTGAACTGGTTAACAGATCCTTTTAAGTTTTTAAGAAGTGGTGGCAGTTCAGAGGAAAGAGCACAGCTGCATGGAAGCCTCAGGTAAGGTCAACGGAGGGCACGGGTGGAGGAGGCTGCTCTGAGAGGCGGGAGGCCACTCCACCTCAGCTCTGCTCTGTTGGCCGGGGCAGAATTTGCAGAACTGGTTCCTGGAAGCATTTCTGCCACACAGCTGAAAGTACAGGTAACTGTGTGTTCTTAAACAACTGTTGAACGAAGTCACAGATTAGAGCTGAAAGAGACTGTAAACTCCAACTGAGGACTTTCATGCTTACACACTAACCCGGGCATTACTCATCTAGGGCCTGGCATTGGGCAAATGATTCTCTATGTTGAGGGAAGAAGGTGAAACTTGCTAGGTGTTGCTTCCCCTTCACACTCAGGTTTTGGTTTTTTTGAATCACAAATGATTTGTTTTTATTATGGACACTATACCAGATGTCCCCAACTCAGTGGTTCTTATAAATGTCATATATGCTGGAAGGAAAACTTCAGAGGTGTTTTGAGGACCCCAGAAGAGAACTGGTTCTCAGATTTGCTTTCCAGTCTTGCTGGGATGCTTCAAAGCAAATTGCTTTGAGGCTCTCTTGCTAACCACAGCCGCAGAGGAGGTTGTTAAATGGAAGATAAAATGGACTTCATGAGAGCATTTTTTAGACAGTGCAGTGCTGCTGTAAGTCATAATTAATTATATAGCACTGGATGACATTCCTATTTTTCAACAAGGGCATTTGCCTATACATATGTAGGCATCCAACAAGTCTCAGAGACGTTGGTGTATAAATTCATTCCTAATTTGATATATTGCTTCTAAAATTAGGTAACAGAAGAAAAGTCATTTCCATTCCCCATTTCCTACTCTGAACTGTGATACAGTAGGACACGATTAGATAATAAGCATGAAAGGTTAGGATTCTTAGGAATGAATATATTTTTAAATCCCAAGGTAGTATGAAGATTCTTTTGTCATGAGACACATTTCTCCTTTAAATCAGAATTGAATTCTCATCACAGGTTGTTTTACCCTTTGGGATAACTAGCTCTTTTCACCTGAATTCAAGTTAGGTAATAAATACACCAAAATTCTTTCAGGACAAACATCCCTGGCAGAGCTCTACCGTGGGAAACATGGTAAGCGTCCACCTGGAAAAAGCGCATGTACACAGTGTGGAAAGAAATTCTAACTCTTCAGGAGGGAGGAGCAGAAAACACAGCAGGAGAGCCAAGGCACTGGGAGGCCAAAGTGAGAAAACAGAAGGTTATTCCCTCTTTAATTTTGAGGGTCCCCCCTCCCCGCCCCCATCTACTTGCAGATTTGGGTGCAAAAGGAGAACTAACATCATAGGAGTTCTATGGTGACATCCAAGGGGATGTGTTTGATTTCTCACCCCAGCTCCACTCCCTGTGAAACATTTTCCCTTTGAGGCTCTTCCTGTCAACCACACGGCACCTCAGAGGCTCTTCCTAACACCTGGAAAAATATGCTCTCCAGCTTTCTTAGCCGTGACTGGGGACCAGCCTTCAGTCTCCATCGTGTCTTACAGCTTTATTTAACTGACCAGGGAGTAGGGAACGTTGCCCATAAAAGTTGGAAGTAAAATGGCTCAAAGGATTGAATTCAGAGTTAAAGCCTTTACTTCATCTTGACAGGCTAAGCACTAGTTTCATAAAACTTTTATATCTCATGAAACAGAGTTCATGGAGGTCCTTTTTCTGGTGAACTGCAGCCTGAAAAACTACCAGTCTGATGACTTGAAGCCAAAGTTTCTTAGTGATAGTTTCTTCAGCTTGGTAAGTGCCTGGATTTTTAATTTACCTCCAGGAGCCCATACTCCACGCTAGAACAAGAAAAACAAAAGCCTACTTGAAATGAACAGATTTCTGATGGGTCATCCCGTCCCCTTCCTGCCTTCTCTTCCCTTATCTCCATCTTCCATTAATGAGTGGTATCGGCTCACTTAAAAAACAAAATACAGCCATATGTCAATTCAAGGTGTCTTAATTTTGGGGCAATTTTGTAATTTCCTCTAAATGACATTTTCAACTGTGATGGAGGAAGGGTGTGCAAAGTATGTAAGAAAGCAGGCCTGCCTGTGGATCCTGTTAGGGAAGAAAATGAGGAACCTACTTCCTCAAAGCCTCCTAGAGAAGCAGACCCCAGGCCAAGGCTGGGTCAGCAAGGGCGGCGAAGGGATGCCTAAGAGTGCTCCAAACTTGGAGTGACAAACAGTCTGAAAAATCTCAAGTGATGGGTTTGGTTTTTCATACCTCCTCTCTTCACCTACCACAGAACACATTCAAATAGCACGTTTTGGGGGGAAGCCTACGTGTAAGAATTAGCATTATACTCACTGTAGATTATATGGGCTTGTGTTTCATCTTCATCTTTATAAGAGCTATTTAACCATTTACTTAGGGAAAAAAAGAGCATCTTAGCCTCAGTATTTTGGCTAGGAATAGGGCTCCCACACAGAATGCATTCCCTTTGGTTGACTCTGGCAAGGATATGTGGCTTTCTGGGGGCAGATGTAAAATGAGTGGCCAAAGGGATGTTCTCAGATCTTTAGCCTGATTATCAAAAGTTTTAAAAAACTTTCCCTTGGATATGAAAATGAATGCTAAACAGCAAAATTTGGGGTAGCACATATTGTCATTCTTCTACTGCTCTAAAAGGTCACTTCCAAGAAATCTGGTGAAGGAAAAACAAGACAAAACAAAACCTTGGGTCCTCATCTCCTAATGGGTTCTTGACCAACTAAAGGCCATTAACACTTTCAGCGAGATTGTCATCAACGAATTCTGACAAATGGCCTAAGCTGACATTTTCTTATCCTGGATAAGAAAGACCCAGGAACACAGTCAAGCAGAAGTCTACAGACATAGGCAACCTCAAGGATGTAGGCTACAATCAGAATGAGTGATGCTGATGAGTGAATGGTAAACTTCATCAGATCCATGGGCATAAATGGTTCTGGAGGTCTGATGGGGCAGTCAGTCAAGAATTAATCAAAGTGGCCCTGGCCAGTGTGGCTCAGTTAGTTGGAGAATCATCACACAAACGAAAGGTTGCGGGTTCAATTCCCTGTCCAGGAGTGTAGGGGAAGCAACCAATCGACACTTCTCTGTTGCATTTATGTTTTCCTCTCTCCCTTCCTCTCTCTAAAAGCATGGAAAAAAATGTCCTCATGTGAATTAAAAAAAAGAAAAAAGAATCAAAGCGGGTGTTGGGCAAAAGAGGTGACATGCCCTATATAACTGACTTTTGACAAAAAAAAAAAAAAAAGGTCTAGGTGACCTCTGATCTTCGTAGCTAGCCTGAGTCCAAATCTCTGAACAGCTCACATGTTCCGCTGTCTCACAGAAGTAGCCAGCTGGCTGCTGGGCTGGGGCCCTTTCAGGTTCAGGAAGCTCTTTGGGAACCTCTTCAATCCTCCTTTCATACTACCAAGGGGCCCTTTAGAAACTTACTTCTCTGTGGCACAAAATTCGGTGCCAAAAGATGAGTAATTTAATTCCCTGCAGTGTTTAATGTCTCAGCCAAGGCGATGTCATTTCAGATGTTAGGGATTAAAGGTGGTTTATTTCCTTGACGCCAATTCACTATGTGTGTTGGACATGAGATTGCGGTGCAGGTTAACTGTCGGGGCTTCTGACCGTGGGTTAGAAATTTGATTTAACTCTTTCAGTTTACCCATAAGATTAAAATAGTTCATATATCCCTTAATGATTTTTGCTGAAAAAGGGTAAGATATTAAATTCATATTTATTCTTTAAACATACATTTACTAAGAGTATTTTTTAATGGAGGCAAACATTTACTTCCTAGAAACTCTGAACTAAAAAATTAAAAGGGAAGTAGTTTGTTTTATTCTCCTGCTTATGCTCTGATTCCTAATAACGTGCCTTTCTATTTGCATATATGCTACGTTGTAAATATTACATTGTCCGTACAGAGGGTCCAGAGACATATGAAAAGATGCTCAGTATCACTAGCCATCAGAGAGATGCAAATTAAAACCACAATGAGATACCACTTCACACCAGTCAGAATGGCCATCATAAACAAAGCAACAAACAACAAATGTTGGAGAGTTTGTGGGGAAAAGGGAACCCTAGTGCACTGTTGGTGGGATTGCAGACTGGTGAAACCACTATGGAAAACATAATGGAATTTCCTCAGAAAACTAAAAATGAACTGCCTTTTGACCTGGCAATTCCACTGCTAGGATTATATCCTAAGAACCCTGAAATACCAATCCAAAAGAACCTATGCACCCCAATATTCACAGCAGCACAATTTACAATAGCCAATTGCTGGAAGCAACCCAAGTGCCCATCGTAAATGAATGGATCAAAAAACTGTGGTACATTTACATGATGGAATTCTATGCAGCAGAAAGAAAGAAGGAGCTCCTATCCTTTGCGACAGCATGGATGGAACTGGAGAGCATTATGTTAAGTGAAATAAGCCAGGTGGTGAAAGACAAATACCATATGATCTCACCATTAACAGGAACCTAATCAACAAAAGGAACAAGCAAGCGAAGTATAGCCAACGACATTGAAATTGAGAACAGGCTGAAAGTGATCAGAGGGGAGAGCGGAGGGGATAATGGGGGAAAAGGGTGATGGGTTTACAGGAACAATTATAAAGGACATATGGACAATAACAGGGGTGTGGAAATGGGGGAAAGAGGTGGGGAGGGATGGGGTGGCGGGGAGGGGTGGTGGGAAAAGGCAGAACAATGTACCGGAACAACAATAAAAATAGATAAATATTTTTTAAAATTCTGAAAAAGAGGCTCTGCCTCCTCTGTGCTTGTTCAAAAAAAAAATGACAAAATAATAAAATGTTATAAAATGTTTCCACTGGGAAAAAAAATTACATTGTCTGATTCAAACTGATCTTGGGAAAGTTACTGACTCTCCTGAGCCTATTTCTCATTTTATAAAATGGAGAAAATATCCTCTTTCTTGGATACTGACACTCTAGACTTGCCACAAGAATTACATCAGATAATGGATGTTACGTGAAAATGCTTTGTAAACCACAATTTACTACACAATATAAGTCATTTCTGTTGTTCTAGATAGCTTAATGTTATTAAATTAATTAATAGTCAGCATTATATCTGAGTAGACTGATGATGGCCTTCTGGGTTTGTCATCACAGTTTCTATTTGCAGAGCCACATACTGCATTTTATGTTGTCACATATAGTTACAGAAAATGGGCTGATGACACCTGAGACCTAATCAATATTGTTTTGCATGCCTGGAAAAGGAAAGTTGAAGACCAAGCTTTTGGAATGGGGCTAGACTTTAGATCCTGATGAACTTGTTGGCAGGGTTAAACTTCCCTATAGACTGAAGAAGCTGAATCTAATTGAGAATGTAGAACACTTTTGTAGAGTTAATGGGAAGAAACTCAGTCTGACATAGTGTTCACCGCTGCAGAGCGGGCAGCTGTGTGCACGTGCCGCACCGCAGAGCCACGACTCAGTCCTGCAAGGGCATCGGTGTTGCCCAGGGATAGAGAGGCCATCAGGATTCCGGCCAAGAGCGTCTCAGCGGCCAGGGAGTTGCCTTTTATTTCTTTTGGATGAATTACATATTGTTGAAATGAAGGCTAATCTTCTCAGGCATGTGAATTATGATATACTTTTGTCAAAAATCTGTTCTCTTTTGAATAGCAATTTGTATGCCATATAATTTTTCTTATATGTATTACTTAGAAAAAATTAAAATTTCTGATATAATGATATGCCAGTTTCATCTTGGGAAAGCAGCAAAGTGAGCAAAAGCAGATAGATAAGGAATTTCACCATGTTAAGAGAAGATATATTTATCTTTCCATCTTAGAGAAAAATATTCAATGAAATGATTAATATACAACAAGTGAAGTAGGCAAAAAAAATTGTTATGTACTGTGAAAAATTAGACAATAATAAATTTGGTTTCAGCCTTGATTCATTATTTCATTTGCTTATTCAAGTAGGTAAATTTTAGTTATAGCCACAAAGATTATAATAATTTTCTGATATCCATTTAACATGATTTTTGGCCATTAAATGTACAGTTATAAGCATACATAAAAATTAAAAAATATAAAAATAATAGTAGAAAACAAAAAATAAGTATAAAAAAGGTACTTATAAAATTTTAATAGCCTATACAAATTTATGTAACCATATAATCATACATGTATATACGTATTTGTATACAAACACATATGTACATTAAAAATATATATTTATTTCTAAAAATTTTAGCATGTTTTGACCAAATATACACATTTATTTTAAATAATTTTAAACATGTTTAAACCACATATTTGAAGACGTACACAAAAGTGAAACGAAATCTGCTAGCAAAAGCCACTCCTGTGGTATACGTGCCGTGACATCACTGCAGACTCAGCTCCAACACTCGTCCCTCCCACAGGTCCTAGGTCCACAGAGCTACAGGCATTCGTAATCGATTCGTCACTTACAGCCTTTATAAGGAAGGCCCTGCTGATTTTCAGATGCTCACCAAGAGCCAAATATTAGAAGATTAAAGTTTTTTCAGCATAGTTTTAGTTTTCAGATTATTGTATTATGTTCTCAGTCTTCGGCCATTGCTAAGTTTTATAACGAAACATAATATTCCATTAATAAGGTCTTTTACTTAAATCATTAGAAAAATAAGAGTTTACTCTAATGACCAAATGATGAGTGTTTTGTGGTAGCATACTTCCTAAATTTTTCTCAACTCCTGCTGACATCACTCCAGCACCCCCGTTCCCACCACCGTCTAAAACACTGTGCCATGTTATCTTACCAGGACCATTGCAATAGCTTCCCATCTGCCCTCCCTACAGATGCTATTGGGCTGCTCTCATCCATTCTTTACATTATGTCCAGCTTCCCCTTTACAAAATGCGCATTTGACCATGTCATTCAAAAGCCTAAACCTTTTCAAAAACTTCGCATTGCTGTCATGAAGATCAAAACGCAGTGCCTTCTGATCTGGCCCCCGACTCCCTTTTGGGCCACACTGCTCTGTCGCTCTCGTGCTCTGTCTCGGTTCTCAGGTTATATGAACTTTCTGTTAATTCCCTGAGCAGATGTTATAATCATCAACTATAGCAGATCTTTGAATAATGCTATTCTAATGTTGATGAGATGCCATTGGAGCTTAACTCTTGTTTGTATCAGTTAGCCTAAGGTAAAAATGTTTTTTTGCACATCGTTTTGCTTAAAGTTGTAGACCCTATTGAGCACGTTAAGAGAGGACTTACTGTACAACAAATTCTTGTACATGTAGTGCCCTCTACCTGCAATATTCTTTTGCCCACTTCTCCCACCTTCCACCTAACTAATTCCTTCAGATTTCAGCTTGGGATTCAAGTCTTCTGTCACTTGTTCTCGACACCAACAGGTACTTGTATACGGTGCCATCATTGGTTAATATCAGTATCTCCTACTAGAACATAAGTTCAACGAGGCAAAGGGATCATGTCAAGTTTTTTTCTGGAATGAAGAATATCAGAAAGAAAAGAAATAGACACAGTGTAGTTCGTCTAAGTACCACCCGAGTTCATTTTGTAATACTGAATTGTTTCTTTAAACTGTCTCAATTATACACATTTATTTTAATTAAGAGAATATCTTTTACCAACATACATCTCTTGGAAGGTTCAGAAAATGACTCAATAAAAACCATTAAATGACTTCCCACAGTGTCTTGAGGAGTTTTGTACAAGCTGGTACAATTGCCAGTAAGCAATTGCTGGTAGGCTTGTATGCGCTGTGTCACTGCCTTTTAATACAATTTCCTTTTTAGGAGGTATTTTTAATATCATTGGATGGGCAGAAATCTGTTCTGAATTTATATAATTTAAATGTAGTCTTAAAAGTCAGTGATTTATGAAGGATATAACTTGATGATGGTTTATAACATTTTTCCCTCCTGACAGGAGACCCATGCTGGGAAAAATAAAACATCCCATTTCTCATTAATGGAAACAGAGCTGCACAGACAACTGGAGCTGTTGGGAGTTACAGAAACTGCCAGGAAATTCTAAAAGCAAAAATGAGGTTGGGCTGGCAGATTCATGTGCCTTTCACGTACAACCCTGAAACACAAAACCATCGAATTTCAAATTTCTAATGTTAATGGACATTTTGTCAATATTTATTTAGGCACATGTATGTTGTATATTACAGGAGAGATTAGGTAGAGGACAAGTCACTTTACAAAGCTATATCCCAATGAAGATGCATGCATGTGTTACTTCGTCCATTTCCAACTTTTGGAGTGGCACTTGAAGCTTGATATTCTATTTACTAAAGATAATGAGCCCATATATTTCCTCCGTTATGAGAGAGTGAACCTGAATAAAATTTGCTGAAATAATTATGAGGATTTATGCCAGAGCAGTCTCAGGTTGGATTTAGGCCATCCCTAAAGACTCTCCCTTTCTTTGTCCAGCAATCCATTTATTCACTTAACAAAGAACTGTTAAGTACCAACTATGAGAGAGATTTCTTCGCAGGAGCTCATGAACTAGTGGGAAACCTCAGAGAAAAAGCAAAGCAGATCCATACAATACAAAGCAGTAAACACTCTCCTGCAGGTAGATACAGACTTCTCTTAGAGCACACCTGTAGGGAGCACCTGCCCAGGCATCTCATTTGGTGAGTAGCACAAACTGGATTTCCATCACACTTCCCACCCCAGCACAGATGTGTCCAGCTTGCTTTCATCAGCGCGTATTCCCCACACACCTACAAGGACGTCCCAGTGATCCCAGGCAGGCCAGCCATGCTGCCCTGCTCAACAAGATTCCAAACGTGGCCACCACATGCATTTTGGAGCGTGGAGCTCATGATGCTTCTGAACATTAAGGAGTTTTTCAAAACAGGGTATATCCAATGTCTTCAAGAATGTTATTTAATTTTCAAAAATAATTTATATGAACTTAAGCTTAAACTTAACTTCACAGTATGTGCAGTAGGGTGTATATTATGGAATCAGAACTATGACAGAAAGCTTCTTGAAGGAAGCCTTGTATATATTTTTTTGTACAAAGCAGGCCATTGGCAAGTGTTTGTTAAACTGTTGAACTAATTGCCATATATTATGAAAAAATAAGCACTTATGAACTAGAGTATTGGCATTTATTTTGAAATCCAAGCAGTCAAGGAATCAAAATGAACTGTTCTGTCCCTGCAGAGAGTCCAAAAATTCTTCAGGCTGAGAACAGCACACCACAGAGGAAGCGGCTCCATGAAGAGCAGCACCAACACTCAGCAAAACCGTATAGAGTGAGGTTGCCCCTTAACCTCCCCCTGGGGCTCCTCCACGCCTACCTTCAGTCATGCAACAACATACGTTTACTGAGCACCTACCATCTGCCAGACACTGTCCTAATCCTGGGGACATATCACTGAAAACAAACTGACCTTCTACCTCAATACTCCATTCTAGATACTTTTCACAAGTTCCCCCCGCCACGTACCTAAAACTATGGCACAGTGATGTAGAAACTTAGCGTGGCACCTGTCCTACACTGAAGCTGTTTTGAAAACAGGACAGAATTGGGAAGTGGAAATTGTTTGGGTACCATTTATCTTACCTTGTAATGAATTGAAGATGGAGAAGAGGTACATGAAAGGGACCTGTAAGGGTCCCCAGGCAAAGAAAGCAAAGCCCCATGTCATGCCTAGCAGGAAGGTCAGGCTGACCACACTGCGCAGGTTCCGTAGGACCTCCTCGCGCAGGGTCCGGTTGCTCCTCTTGCCGTTCCTCCCGCAGATCTGCACCATTACCACGATGAACATGGCCACGTTCAGGAAAAACATGACTCCAAAATACCCAGCACAGCTCACGTAGAATACCACTGGATCCTGAATCCAACAGCTTAGGAAAGAAGAGGAAACAAGAAAGAAAAGAAAATGCTTTGCCGTGCCCGTTTACCTAAGACTTCGCCTGGCGTCGCCTGGGCTTCTGCAGCGAGGCCTTTCTCACGTACCTCTAGAGACTCACTTCATTTTCTTGGACCTCGATTTCCTTTCAGATGTTTTCATAGTTTTTTTAATTTGTTTATTTTGGACAGCTATCATCTTAATCTCTAGTTATTTAAGTCAAGGGTTAAGAAGAAAACAAGGTGGCTACTTGAATTCCAACTTGGCACGAAGACACTCTTGGTTGTTTCTAAACCCCTTTTCATTGATGCGCCTGCACTCCAGAGAGTGGGAAAGTTAAGTACTCATATTCTCAATCTCCCTTGTGTATCAGGGGTGTTCATGTGAACAGCGTTCTACAAAATGATATGGAAGCGAAGTCTGGGAGAGCTGCTCTTTATAGACTCCACCGGCAAGGCCCTTATTCATTCCTTCTGCTTCAGACGTGAAAGCAAGCTCTGGAGCTGCAGCAACTACCTTCTACCCAGGAGGCCAAGGCCAAGGCCAAGGGGGCCAAGGCTTCTGGCCCTGACATTTCAGCCTTTCAGTTAATGCCAGTTTATTGCTTATTTCTGTTTTGGGGCATGTGGAAAGAGTAAATTCCTACTTATTTAAGACACACACAAATGTGGATTCCATACTGCAGACAAAATAATTCCTATTAATATAATTGGTCCCGTTGAGGCAAGGCTTTATTGTAAAACTGTGATACTCTTATAGGGACACTTCTCATGCACAATTAAAAAGCCTGCATGGCTTACAATATCCTTATAAAATGAAGGAAGATATATTTGATATTCAAAATGATACACGGATCTGAAAAGTCATTTAAAAACCTCACAATGTGTACGGTGGTCTATGAGGAAATTTCACAAATGCTGCAATTTGCAGATGCCCCAGATCCTAATAATACTGTGGAAGTTCTTAGGTACCTGAAAAATTGGATATATTATTTAAGGCATTTAAATTCATCTTAAAATTCTGGTGTAAACAGTCATCATTCTGGGTGACGTCTTCCACGGTGGGACGTGACCGCCACAGAGGCAAAGGCTACCTCGAACGTCCCTGAATCCCAGAACCAACATGATTCCTGGCATTTAGCAAATGCTCAGTGAGAGGTAATGCAGATGGCCCAGCAGTTCACTGAGTTCTAGAAGAGCTGACTAACACATTTTTAAAATGATCTAGTTTAGAACTCATGTACTGACTTTTACTTGTAATCTATCTTACTATAAAGATCCCCCAAAGAATACTGCTTATCCCGGAAGCTAATATTCCTTTATATGACAGTCCCCTTAAAATCTTGAAATTCCTGACCTGGGACCTTTATTTCATGCTAGTTATTGTGGGGGTTTCTCGGGTGCTACCATGGAAACGTAAACTAAAGGAAGACTAGGAGGGGCTATACAAGTGTTACCCATTCATGAAATGTGTAATGTGGTATCACACTCGAGAGTAAACGCTTATTCATTTCAGTTATTCATTTAATCAGCAAATACTTATTGAGTACCTACTGTGTGCTGCATAAAATGTGAGAGAAATAACTGCCCAAAGTGAACGATATAAAAACCTTAGCCTCAATGATCTCACGGTCTGAAGAAAATTTTCCAAATTATGCAAGAACCCACTGATGTCTCCATCCTCTCCCATTTCCACGCAACACTCATATTAGCACTGAATCATGAGCACCACTGCCTGACACTGTGATTTCACTCACTTACAGATATCTGTGGGTTTAAGGGGGCGGGAGCATTATGAAATCTCAAATTGAATGGGTCTTCTGAGCCTAGAAGACAGTATCTCACACTCCTGCCTTCCCCCAGCTGACAACGCCACATTAATATGAAAAAGCAGCACGAACAGTTCAGGCCGTTCAGCCGAGTTCATCGGTGGTGCAACAGAGGTCCTGGTAAAAGCATGCGTAAGCACGTCAACCTTCTAAAATAAGAGACTCGCTATTGGCATGGAAACTTAAACTAAACTTTGGGAAACAAAGGATATGCACTCATCACAAATAAATTCCTGAGAAGTTTTTATGACTTACAATTCATCATCTTGTTCTTTTCCATAACTTTTTTTTCCATAGACTTCGTTTTGGTTTTTGCTTGCTAGCACGACCGACACAATGAAGGCGGGTAAACCTGTTGTGAAGAGACCAAGCCGTGAGCAACTTTTCTGGAACATCTGGAACTGCTGTGCATGACTGATCATGGCAAGGGGAAAAAAAGAAAAGAAAATATACCATATCACAGAATCAAATCCCTTACAATTGGCAACTTGGTTAAGACAACAGTAATATCCTCTCTCTGGTGTAGAACGTCCAACTCTAATCAGCAACAATTAAAACCTACTCTTAACTGACAGATATGGAAATATTTGTTTGCTTACTGATACCTTCTCGAGAAGCAGAACCTGATTTATACCGAGTCTAGGACCAGCAAGTGTGGCTTCGTTAACTCTGCCTGTCTGGCCGCCACAGGTCAGGCACGAAGGGAACTACAGCTTATTTTGCTCCCTTGTCTATAAAGAAAAGCCTTTAAGAAAAGTGGGGGAGAGATACTGAGTCTTCCTTTACAGGAAAAAGTCTTTATGGTCTTCCTTTTTTTCTCAAGAGACTCAATAAGTAAAGTAATTCTATGTACATTTCACCAGAGAAAGCCATACCATCCCAATTCCCTGCAAGGTACCTCCTAAAATGGTGAACACCTTGGAAATATCTCCAATTTCTACATGGCCCTCTGAGAAAGAGATTTGTGAGAAATCTCTAAAATGCCTAGCTTGATATAAAACCTAGATAAGGAAAGGAGCCCACTTAGAAAATTCCAAACAGGCTCACACAGCCACCCGTGTCTGGCTGAGGAATCGTGTTGAGAAGTTCGCGGGAGGAACGCTGTCAGCGTCCTGGCTGCACACACAACCTCGTTCTCTCTCTGGTTTCCAGGACAAGGGCCTGTGTCTAGGGGCGAGCACAGCCAGGGGTCTGCGCTGGCCTGTATGTTCTGAAACATATGGAAATGCACCGCTGTCTGCCAGCTGCCTCTGCAGACTTGGGTGGGCTGGCTGTGGGCACAGGAAATACACTTGTGGTGACTCAGGGGCTAGGGGTTTTGCTTTTCCTGCATTTAGTGAGGCCTGTGAACAGTTTTTAAAAATACTGTTCTGAAGAAGCCCCTTCCTTAGGGTGCATATATCAAATCCACATCCTTTGCAAATTGAAGTTTCTTTCAGCAGTGCTATTCTTTCAAAACAGCATTTTCCTATGAGAATGGGGCAATCTCCATGACAGTGAAAACAAGAGCAAAAATCTGTAGGAGGCTCACCCCAGCCAATGACGCAGAATTTCAGTATGTAGCGGCGAATGTACGTGTTAAATACTTTCACCAGAGCGATGTACATGTGAATTGCTTCCAGCCCCATCCAGGTGAAGGTGGCGAGCAGGAAGAAGTGCAGCAGGGCCGCGATGGCGATGCAGAGGCCCTCCACCTGGAACGAGGCCACCCAGCCGTCCAGGAGGAAGCTGAGGTTCAGGAACAGCAGCGCGGTGCTCAGGTTCATCAAGATTTTGGAGGGATAATCCCTTCGCAATTTTCTAGGAAAGGGAAGAAAAAAGATATCAGAGACCTAATATTGCAAAGAAATCTTTCAAGCACAGGCAGTAAATTCAGCTCTCGCACAGCCCCGCACAAGGTCAGGGAGCACCATCTGGGTGACGTGGCTCCACTGGGGGTGGCGCAGGATCTTTGTGGGCATTTGGCAAATTAGAAAGAGGTTTTAAAATATTAATTTCATTTCAAAATGGTCTCCAACTGTTTATAGAATTGCCAATTGGTTTCAACAGCTTGGTTTTTTTTAATACCAGAAAATTCTAGAGTTATAAAAATGATATTTTTTGTTAAAAAACAATTTCCTTAAAATATTTTTGAAGTTTCTTGATTTTTAATAAGGTGAAGAGCATTCTTAAAACAAAATTTCCCATTTTAGGACTAGTTTTAAAAGGTTTGTGAAGCAAATGTTTTCATGTTTTTTTCCCATGCAAAAAACACTGAATACAACTTTACTTACATGTTAATCATCTCTAGCAGGTTTAAGTGCATTTTATCAATAGAAATGCACTGATTATAACTTAAGATTCTATAGCTGAGCAATTCGTGGTGCCTGGTATGTCTTAACAAGAAGCCTGAATAAAGCACAACTACCCTGTGTGACTCACAAGGAGCATGAAAGTTTTTAAAAGTTGAGGCAATTTTCTTATTCACATTTTAGAACAGTTAGCAGTGAGTTTGGCAGATAGAAAATACTTACTCAAAAGCAACATAGGTCAGGAGAGTAGCTGCTGAAAAAATGGCTGATATTCCACACCCAATATAGGTGATGAAGGTGAGGACTTTAGTGTTTCTCGCGTCTATCTGTGAGGCCGTTCCTTCGAGGTCCTATACAAGACATGGGAAGCAGCTGTAAGAATCTCTCTCTTCACAAGAATGCTTTTGTTTTACCAGAAAGTCCATTGTTGTCTCTTAGAATCTCAGCTCAGACTTAGAGGCTGAAAACAATAGCATAAATCAGAACTGAAATTTCCACTTACCATGCTCTTGCGGATCACTCCATGAACCAAAAATGTAGCATTACTGAGGGACTACACATTGTTTTTTATCCCACATTTTGCTACCCAAGCTGTCTGCACAGTAACATATCTTGAAGAGAAAAACCACTGGGGTTCCCCTAGAAAATGAAGAGGAAGTCCTTGCCTTGCATAATGAATTATCAAGCCAATTTCTAACATTTGCAGGGCTAGGGCACAAGTTCTAATGGAAGCCATGGTGGCCCTCATGGCCAGGCCCCGCAGTGCGCCCTGGGTTCTTTGCCGGGTAGGGAAGCGCTCAGCCAGCAGACAGCCGGAGACTGTGCTGCAATGGGCTTGTCCGGTTCTGAAAGGCGTGCTGAGGCTCCTAACTGTGGTCGCCCCAGAGCTCGGTATGTGTGAGTAGGGTGGTCTTTATCTTTTTTCATAAATGAGAAGCCACTTAAGAGTTTGGGGTCATAGTTTTTTTGTTTTTTGTTTTTATCTCTATGTACCTGAAAAGGCATCATTTAAAATGTTAGGGGTTGCTGTGGAGTAGAAAGAAGTAAACGCTTTCTAGCATATTAATCAAGTATTAACCTCACTGTGTTGAAGCAGATTTGCAAAGTCTGGGCCCCATAGAAAATTCTTTCTTGTCTCTCTTAATTGGGTAATTGGGATAGGGATAGATTTTGAGTTAAGACCAGCCACCTAATCCTGGTTGGAGGAGAAAGAAACGCCCATTAGGCAGATGTTCGAAAATGGAGCCTAATTGGAAAAGAGACATACTCCAACTTACGAAAAAAAATTCGTTATGTTTTTTATTCTTTTTTCTATTAAACTTCTTTGATTTTTACCAAAAGGTTAACAAAACCTGCTGCTCACACTAAGGCCTCCAGTAAGTAGTGTTTGTTGTACCATACACGTATGGGAAATGAAGACGTGGGAATTATTTCCAGGTCTGACCGAAGCAGTCAGGAGGGGGAAGCAGTACCTTTGTGACACCAAGAAATAAATAAGGTGATAACATTCAGCAGGTGCAAGAGCTTAAGGCTAGAGGGGACTTTCTCTGTCTTTTCTAGGAATCTCTCAAGACAGTAGGAGGACATGGGACTCCCATGACATATGGGATGGTGTTCAAGTCCATGCCACTTGACTCACAGATGGGTAACCTCAACTGATATTTTATTTACTCCAAGATTGCATTAGGCCAGGAAATAGTCTTCAGAACTCTCCAAGGGACTTGTCATATCCACTTAAGAGCCTATGGCTTCTATCGAGGTCAGGCAGTTGACTGGAAGACCACAATTCAAGCCACAATTTAAAATGTGAATTAAAGAATATAATGCTATTTACTGGTGATATCCATTTACACAAAATTCTCATATTGTTTTGTATTTTTAGAGAATGAAGAACACACAAATATTTATTTCTCTGAACTTGCCAACATGCAAATGTACTGGCGTTAAAACCATAAAAATCAGCCTTACTACAAAGAAATATAGCAGAGACATTAAACTCTTCATATATTTGTATATTGGAAGACACAATTGTGAGTCTGAGGCACATTTTTTAAACTTCGCATATGGTAAATATGTCATAGACCAATGCAGACTCTGGGGATATGTCGTACAAGTGAGTAAATAGTTTGTAAATCAAGAAAGACTCCGAACAAAGTCTTGGTGATCTGGAGGGCTGAAAGGATATGGGCACATTGCCAGAAAGGATAAATTCTGGAAAATTTTTCTTCCAGCAGTTTCTAAGCCCACAAAAACAGCCAAGCTGGAAAATGGAAGGATAGCAAGCACTAAGAAAAGTGAGTATTGCCATATACATATGTAAAGCTAATTATTTTATCAGGTTACCACAGAAAAAGCAATACATAATTACAAGCTCATAATAAAATTTAAACAATTCTGAAGAGACTACTGAATATTCAAAGTACACATACATCATTTTTGAACAGTGAATTGTGTTACTGTTATTTATCTAATATTAACTTACAACACAATCTTGCTCACACACATACATACGTACACATGCAAACACACCTGAAGTAGTTAAATTGATTAAGCTGAAGCTTATATACATGAATGAATAATGATGCATTTTGTGTATAATGAGTAATGATGCATAAAGTGTTTTCAGAAAGAATGCTCTCATTTTTGGAAAAAACAGAACATAGAAGAAAACTGAGTATTTTTTTACATCACTTTGTGAAAACATGCTACAGTTTAATTGCTCATTTTCATGCTCTGGAGGTAAAGAAAAAATATTTGTATTTTGAGAAAGTTAAAAAGCTATTTTCTATGATTGGTGCCCTTTTAAATGACTCGTTCTTATCACTCAGAGCATTTATGTACTGGGTTGTCAGGAAAATTACAACTTGCAGGATTGCCATAGGACAATGGCCGTTTACATTGGCCAAGTGGATTCAGGAGCCAAACACTACATCACACCATCCTCTCTGCTTCCTCCCAGGCCCACAGGAAGTGGGTGTAAGATTTAAGGCGGGGGATAAACATAACCCCACGTCTGTGACTCGAATTCATAGAGCTTTGTTGCCTCAGCACACATCACTCCCTTCTTCTATGAAAACACACGTGGGCTTGGGTCCCTTCATGGACGCTACACAGAAACAGCAGCTCTGCTGGGAACTGAAGGGTGCGCTGGGCACCAAAAACACGAGGGTGTCAGAAGGTAAAGGGACAAGCCTGCGGATGACTTCAAATGAGTCATTAGATGTAAGGCAGCCCCTGAAAATGTGGTTGGATGAAAAGCATGTTGATGCAACCTAATTTTTCTTTAAAACCATTGGATAGGTTGACTAATAAGATACAAACAGGGCCATGGGAAAAGCAGAAGAAAGAAAGAAAAAAGAGAGAGAGAAGAATGCCATGAAGGCCTAGAAGTGAGAAAAAAGACACCGCCGTCGTCTCTCTTGCTGGCCTGAAGACCCCGCGCTCCCCCAGTCACTAGTCTGCCCTAGCAGACTGAGGTTTCCAGGAGACTCGGCTAGCACAGTTCCTGGTACAAAGTAACACTCCAACAGATTGAGTAATGACATATCATAAGAAGAATTTTTAATGTTTATTTATTGATTTTAGAGAGAGAAAGGGGGTAGAGAGAGAGAGAGAGAAATTGTGATTCTTGTATGTGCCCTGATGGGGAATACAACCCACAGACAGAGTTGGCATATAGGGACCACACTCTAACCAACCAGGCTACCAGGCCAGGACAAGAAATACATTTCTTGCTCTAACTTCTGACAGTTCCCTTCCATGTTAGTAAAATTCAACATTTTCTTCTTCCTCTTTAACTCATCTTTCTCTCCCTCCCTTTCTCTCTCTCTCTTAATTCAAAAGTCTCATGGTGATTTTCTTTTTTCTAGATTATTTGTCATCACTGTTGTTAATGCAATGGAATTTAGGGTCCGTTTCTATATTGCTTCTGTATATTTTTAATATAGGATCTCTAATTAGAGTCTTCATTAAGAATCAAGATTCAGTGTAGAGATGGAAATCATCAGGAAATAATTCCCCAAACACATAAGCTAAGAAGACTGACTCACACAAAAAGTATGCCTTCCGAATTTGTATCATTTTAAAATGAGTTTAGACATCCTCCCCTACCATCAGAATTCCAAAGTGTGTGAGGTGGTTGCACAGGCAGACTGTCTCGCTCGCATCGGAATCTCTGTCTTCAACAACACATCCCGACGTGTTCCAAAATCCAGAACCTTCTGCAGGGGAAAGCCGACAAATAGTATGAAAATAACAGTGGGTCAGTTCCTGCTCCACAACGGGTGGAATCTCGTTTAGAGAAATAGGTCTCAGTATCATCTGCCGTACAGTTTATCTGTAACATGGAGACTATTTTTGAAGCTGCCAGTGGTTAGAATACTTTAGATTCCTGGAATCCCAGAACATCCGTGCTGGGTGGGCTAGGGGTTCTCTCGTCAGTGGTTTCCAGCTGCGTTCCACTGAAGTGCCTTGGGGGTTCTGCAAAACTTTGATTCAAGTTTAATTTCTAATATGTTAGAAGATAAACTTTCATAAAAAGAATGCCCTTTTCAAATATGTTAGATACTGATGAGGTCTCTGGAGATCAACACATTCTTTTCCTAGGGTCAGTCTGTGTTTTTGCGAAGACATGAGAACAAAGGTCTTTCTTAGACCATGCTATTATGTACACAGCAGTCATGTGTGGTGGCAATTCATGATAAATGCCTTTAATACGTCTGTTCTGATGTTTATGGTTTGGTGTGGAATATGAGCAACTCATGTATTTGAAGAATGTTTTAAGACTGCAAGGTAATAGTTTAAACTAGGTATCTTGTAAATTGGAGTCTTCTCAAAACTGTGTAACTAAAAACCAAACAATAATAACAAAAAAACTTTCAGCTGTTAGAAAAAGTATGAAAAAAAAGAGCTTTGGGCATCTTCAGAATACATTGCTACCAAAAAGCAGGCTAATCTCACTGGGGAACCCCAAGGGAAGGTGACCCTTAGGGGGAAGAGGTGGGAGGTTTCACCCCTTGTCCTTCCCCTCAAAGAGGTCTCCACACCTACACCTAGTGATCAAACCCTTCATTTTGCCTTTTCCTCCTGATTGTTAAATATCATTCTAGAGGCAGTTCATTTACATCAAGTAATATATCTCTATTATAACCATTCCTATATGGAGTGCATTAGCCCAAAATCTGAGGACTACAACTGGGATTTTAATCAAATACTTCATGCACATCAAAAAATCTCCTCAGAACTGTCTTAGAAGAATGAGATCAGTTGTATGCTGATGTTCATGTAAAATGGTAATATAAATGCATGCCCTATTTTATAAATAACTGAAATCAAAGAGTTTGTTTGACTTTAAAAAAAGCCAAGTCCTCCTATTTCCTCTTGCAATTAATAAAAATATCAGCGAAATGAGAATTTATTTCCCAAGCTCCCCAAACTAAAATTTGCAGCTCAGTTGCCATCAAACTTATATTGTGACTCACTCTGGTTTGGGGTGGAATTAAAGGAAACGGGAGTGTCTTACAATGTTTAAAATTCAGTTGTTATTAAAAGAGCCAGTATTTGAAAACTTACCATGTTTGTTCAGATCCCAGAAGGCACAGATGGGATCCGGCACTGCCTATATTAACATAAGAATAAACACGTGACGTTATGTTTAAAACAAATGAAAAATTCATGTGATTTGGATACGGGAAAAGAGTAAACTGCTCAGGTTTTCACAATGAGATGGAACAGCATTAGTCACACCAATACGACCTAAGGGTGGTGGGCAGTCTGGGGGGCCTCTCCTCTCACAAAGACTTCAAGTGGAAATCAACTGCGACCTCATGAGGAATTGTGTTACTCATTTATCTAAAGGTTACCTCTATACGTCCCATCATAAATGCTATGCTTAGCATTTAGCAAAGCTCTCTACATTGTAAAATTCATCTTTGAAATTCTCCTCCACATCTAGCATATGCCCAAAAGAACTGAAAGAAGGAACTCAGGTATTTTCACACCCATGCTTACAGCAATATTATTCACAATAGCCAAAAGTGCAAGCAATCAAGACGTCCACTGTTGGATAAATGCATAGAGAAAATGTGGGAGATATATATATTATGCAATGGAATATTAACCAGCCTTAACAAGGGAGGACATTCTGACACATGCTATAATACGGACAACCTTGAAAATATTATGTTAAGTGAAATAAGCCAGTCGCTAAGGGACAAACACGGCACGATCCCACTTACACGAGGGCCCTGGAGTAGTTACATTCAAAGAGACAGAGAGAAGGTTGGAGAGGGACGTGACGATGGCTGCAGAACGATGTGAATGCATTCAGTGTCACTGAACTGTGCCCTTAAAAAATAGTCAATTTTGTTATGTACGTTTTACCACAATAAAAAAAATCGTTATGAAGGAGTGGGAGCTGAAACAAAGGAGGCCAAAGGGTACAACAAGGAGGTCGGAGGGTTTCGGGACAAAGCAGGGCTAGTTCTTAGATGACTTAACTTCCAAGCCCCAGTCCTTATCAGCCACTCACTTCCCACCCTCCTTCCGGACTGCCTAATAAATGGCAGGATCGTGACTGGGACCCTCTATAAAAGGGGGAAAAATGTGTGCCTGGCCACCGGGGACAATGTGAGCCCCCACATGATTTTTTCAGATAAACAGATGATAGGCAGGGTAATGAAGCAATTAAAAAAGCATTTGCCAACATTTTAGACAACTGTTAACCTCTCAAAAAATAAGTGGACCCAAGTTCCTCCCTGCTTTCCCTGTAACAGTGATCTTGACATTAAAAAAACAAACAAACAAAAAAAGCCCCCAGAATTCTGGGTGGGAGGGCAGTTACTGGGCTGGGTGAAAAAGATGAAGGGATTAAGTAATACAGATTGGTAATTACAAACCAGTCACTGAGATGTAAAGTACAGCATAGAGAACACAGTCAATACCATTATAATAAGTATGTGTGGTACCAGATGGGTACTAGATTTATAACGTGACCACTTTGTGAATTATTTAAATGTCTAATTACTGGGTTGTACACATGAAACTAATAAAATATTATATATCAATTATGTAATTGAAAAATAAAAAATTATTAAAATTAAAAGAACACAACCAAAACCTGTAAAGGCTGGAATGCACAACTGCACCAGCATCTAGTTTATCCCCAGTAATGTACGCATTTCTAGAAACGGCAGCCCTTTCCCTCACTCCCACTCTCCTTCTGATCGTTGGGTCCGAGACAAAACTGATACCCCTGGTTGCCACCATTTATCGCGACTCTAGAGCTCTACCTGACAAGCTGTTCTCCCCTTTTAGGAAAATCGTTCCCCTCAAAAGGAAGTGCCAGTTACTTCTTTTCATGGAGAAAAACAGTCTCCTTTTTCTCCACTGCTATTTGTAGGGTTTTCCTACCTGGTTTCTTGTATGTTTGATTTTAATTTGAACTGGAGCTTTCAAATTCTGGATGGTGATGTTTCCGATACTGCATGCCATCACATAACTCACTAAGGTGCCTCTCTTGGTCTCTACATCCTTTAAGAGAGAAAAAAACAAAACAAAAACCTGCATATTAGTCAAAAGTGCACACTTTTATTTTGCTGCTCCAAAATAAGCAAGCTGTCAGCAGTTTTTACACTTAAGATCTTGAATTATAGAACATCCTGTTTATAAGCTCAAATTGCTGGCTTTCCTGAAAGAGCTTTGCTATTTCCCTTATTATACTAAATGCATTGAGAGAACATTATGAGCCCGTGTGGCCAGGCGATGTTCACAGACCTTCCCTCTGATTGCTGCGACCAAAGCCGGCCACTTAACGCCTGAAACAATGCAAACCCATATGTAACAGAAACTCATACAAAGCTATGAAACAATTAGATCACTTCCCTACCCTAGAAAATAGATGAAGTTGTTTTTCTTCAGAAAAGTATGAAGAAAACACGTTGTGAAAAATTAAAAAAAATTCATCTTTCACATCTATGCCGAAAGCCTGACGTGTTTGCTAATTTGCACTAAATGGAATAAATCGAAGCCCCATCCAGAACCTCCACCTGTTCTGATTTTATTCTTGCTGCAGTTTCCACTTCAGAAACAAGACCGTCAGGAAACCGAGGTAGCGAGTCTGTGTGCATAGCGACTGGGGCCATGCACCGTCTCTCTAGGGAGACGTCTCTGCTTTCTTCTTCCCCTTGCTTCTTGTCAAACCTCCCAATGTTCCCTATGGCCGCTTATAAAGTCAGCTGTTGTGGAGTAAGTGCAGGGTTTCCTCTATGCCAAGTAAACCTCAGCGTCTAGAATAGTTTCTTTTATTACTTTTGTGTGGTCACTGAGCAAAGTCGGCTATGGTCTGGGGATACTGAGTCTTTTCTTTAAGAAAAAAACAACTCGTATTTTTTCACTGTGTGAGGAGAGAATCGCAGAACCCTTGAGTTTGCTTTCCTCTGCTATACGTCGGCTCTAAGAACCAAACACATGTTTCCTAATAACAACACTGACTGGGAAATGCCAAAGTTGAAGGGAAAGATGGTGTGGAGAAGATAAGACTCAAAATGAAATAACGACAGATTCTTGCAACTCTTAAGAGTTGTCCGAAGCCCTTCCTGCCGGACTCCACCTCTCCTCTAAATGGACACTCCCCGTCCGCACCACCACTCACATTTTGAGACATTTGCTGTGTTCTCGTATTGTTTTTAAATGTGACATAACTTTTAGCCTCAAATAATTTTCGCAAATGCAGTTTTATGTGTTCAGAGCTATTAAATCCTTCAGAACAATTATGTGTAATTGCATACTTAATCTACTAAAAATTTTTATATAGCTTGTTCCTAACACATTTGCTGACAAAATTTTAAAGGTGTGGAATTAGTTACTGTAAACGATTCCATGGTATTCCTTTTACTCACCTGTGGCCCACTTTGCCACCCCTCCACACACGACACACAGGGCAGACCCGTTAGAACCCAGTCTACTTTCCTTGAGACTCACCCAGGTCTCGCTGTTTGATACACCCTGGTATCTTCCATTCAGTGAATAACTTTTACTTTTTAAAGAAGGGCTGAGTAAAACTGCTGCAGATGGGGTTATACTTTCAAAGGCAACCAGAGGTCACCAGAGTTTGTTGGCAGTGGACTTCCTAGTATCTAGAAATGGTGCCAATAAAAATGATAATATGTGCTTAGCACAATGCCACCCCACTCTGGGAATGTGTGAAGGCCAAAGGTCATTTGAAATACTAATGGGAAAACTGATTAAAGCCAAGAATTCTGCTCATTGTGTAAACAGTGCTTCCCGCTGAATTAAAACAAAACAAAATAAAACAAAACAAAACCTTTCCTTTGGCACACAATTTCTTTAACTCTGAAGGTCTAAACTGCTGGAGAGCATTAAATATTTAACAAAAGGAATGGTAAATAGTGGCTTCTCCACAAATTCCACTTATAATTGTATCATGCAAGTCTAAATCTAATATCTGATTTATTAAAAAAGTTGAAATGAACATATCTGTTCATAAGCATGTAATTATCTATAATAAATACTGAAACAATTGTTAAAATTTTTCAATTTTCAAAATATAGCAGGTCAATTTTTCTACCTCTTGATATATCCACAAGGAAGCTGAACTTTTATTTTCCTTTTGAGCTACGGAACCCAAGTTGCAATTGAAAAACAACAATTTAATAAATGCTTACCTGGAAAAGTCCAGTTTTATTGAAGAAAGTAAACTGAGCTCTTTTAACTGCTGCAGAAGATTCTTGACTTAAGTTCTCAAGTAAGTTTGGAGGCAAAATTACAGATGCCAATGGATCTTCATGTCCACTCTCAAAATACATCTGTCACACACAGAGACATATGCGTCAGTAATCACAGTGAAATGGCAATGATAACTTGACTCCCCGCGCTGAGCAAGGCAAGTATCACCTTGGCTAGGACCAGGGCTGCCCTTTCCCTCTACCAGGCACGGCCCTCTGGGTGAAAACCCTATGGACAAAGGCATGCATTTCATTGGGCTTTGCAAATGTGGCAAAATGCACTGATTTTTAACTAAGGCAATTGAGAAATCTACAGATCAGTTCACATTTTCAAATATAAGAATTAAATTTACACTTAACAAATTTTGAGTTTTTCTCCAAGCACACAGTGAGAAATATCTACCAATTTAACAGACAACAAGTTAATCTGACTGCTGAGAATGAGTATCTCTGCGTAGAGTAAGCAGCTGAAATTTTATGAACACTCTTGGCTGCCTTTTTTCCTGAACCCTCAGATCAGGCCAAAGAGTGTGTTCCAGCAAACAGACTTGGAATGACACTAACGCTGACCAACTTTTCACTCTTTTTTTATAAAATATTTTATTTATTCATTTTTGGAGAGAGGAGAAGGGAAGGAGAAAGAGGGAGAGAAACATCAATGCGTGGTTGCCTGTTGATTGCCCCCTACTGGGGGCCTGACCTGGCCCGCAACCCAGACATGTGCCCTGACTGGGAATTGAACTGGCGACCCTTTGGTTCATAGGCTAGAGCTCAATCCACTAAGCCACGCCAGGCAGGGCTAGTTTTCACTCTTAAAATGTCAAATACCCCAAAGAGTCCCAAGTCTAAACTTTATAAGGACAAATATCTTCCTTATATCTAAATTTGAAAATATTTTATCTTGGTTTCTCTCCACAGTCAAGAAGTAACACATGCTACTTGTGTGTTCTCCCACGTTAAAGACAATGCTTCAATCCTTTTGTCGGCCCACACAGCTAACTCTGTCTAGCCCACAGTGGAAACTTCAAACTTATTTGCTGAAGTGTCCGCCTGAACAGGTCAAAGAGATTCTCCGTTACTCTGACCCCAGGTTTCTTCTCCAGCCTCACCATCACCCGCCCTTCTGAACCTTGTGCACCGCTGGTTTTCAGAGGACGATCCTCAGACCAGCAATATCAGCCATACCTGGGAACTCAGTAACACTGGGAATTTGGGAGATCCACCTTGGACCAGGATTCTGATTAAATTAGAATCCTGGGAAGGGGACCCCACTGTCTGTTTCAGTAAGTTCTCCAGGTATGTGATTATAACCCTCACCTGGGAAAACCACTGGCAAAGAGAATACACCGCCCTTCTCCCCACTTTTGGGCCCTTAATAATTTCTTCTAATGAACTTATCCCAACCCCCACTCCCAATAGGGTGGACCCCACTCATGTTTTAATACTTAGTTCCACTATCACCTCTTGTAGAAGGTAAGCTGCCGACCTCTATCACCTAGGTTCTGAAAGCATATCTCCTCCACGTGTCCCTATACCTCAGGATCATGCTACTGTTACCTCAGCCAGCGTTGCGACCTGCCTGCCACCCAGCATCCCCTTGGAGAGCAGTGGGTAAGCGATCGGAAAGTTTTTACCTGTCTAATTTGTTAATGAAACCACTAGCTCATACCTGGAAATATGATTCATTATTTGTTGGAAGACTGATGCTAAAATTTAAAACTTCACTAGTCTCTGGAGATAGGGATGATATTCCAAGAGCCAAATTCCGAGTCGCAATGTTCACACGTGATGTGCTATTTAGGTCTATCTTGAAAGCCAATTCATCAATTGTTTTTAAAGCTCTAAAGAAATGATAAATAATACCATCATTAAATAACATGTTTTAGATACTTGCACACACATGATTTGCTGCAAGACAAAATACAAACCAAACAAAATTGTGTTCAAATTGTCTGATCTCACAAAATTACCTAAACCACAGAAATAACCATTAATACATAGACTGGAAGTGATAAATACATCCTCAAGAGAAAAATAAATCCTTTATTTAAGGAAAAGCAGCAATTAAAATATCCTAAACAAATACTGTTTTTATTACCTAGTTCTTTCCTCATGTGAAAAATAGGCTTCCTACTCATAACTGAGTAAGAATCAAAGGAAATAATGTGTAAAAGTGTTTTAGGAACTGTAAGACACTGTAAAAAATTGTAATTATTATGTAGATCAGGTAAATTATCTATACATTTTTATTTAACAAATTTTATCTTTGTTAAAATGAATTATTATGCAGATAACATAAGGTATCTACATAATAATTCATTTTAATAAATACAAAATTTTCATCAAGGAAATTTGGTTGAAAGGAAGGAAATAGAAAAAAATTGAATATCCTAATGGTAATACATTAAATAAAATAATTGGAAACAAACTGAACTGTATAACCAGGGATGAATTTTCCCCTTTGTCTTAGGCTTTTGCATTTCAGAAGCATGACAACACAGCCGAGGCAATTCTATGCCATGGGTCATAGGACAGTGACTTACAGTGACCAAATTAGGCCTAAAAGCTGTGAGTTGAATGTTTGCTAAGTCTCCTTTGCAAGCCTGTGATAGTTTCTTCATCTTTTAATTTAACTCCAGTTAATATTTTTCAGATGAAAATGAATTACTGATTATACTTTTCTGGGATTATTTAATATCTTGCCAGATGACATTCCTAGTCATTTTATAAATTATATATCTCAAAAAATAGGGAAATTCAAAGTTCACTTTGTGAACGATCTTGGGAAATATCAATGGGTCTTCTAGAGACTTAAATTATGAAATCTGGGCAAAAAGCATTCTAATAGATGAGAAATTATATAGTGGCACACGTATGCAATAAATTTTACCCTCCAGAAGGAAAATGATACTTACTCAGAAGAAGACTCAAGCAAGTCACTGTCTGAACTGGTTAAGATATTAGAAAATATGTTCATTAAAGTTGAGCCAAGAGTTATATCAATGTTTTCTTCTTTATTCACGATCCTTTTGACCTGTTCTACAATGCTGGTAATATTGGCTGAGTTTAAGTTCTGCCCATCACCAGTTAAATTTAAAATCTGATTGGCAACTTCATTTGCTTCCCCTAAAAAATGGCAGAAGTAACAACATAGAGAGTGTTTTTATAATCATTCCCAGCACTGAAACATAGTGATATTTAACTTCATAGTTTAAGCAGCAAATCAAGTTTTCTGTGTATGACCCCTTACCACAATCTTCATTGGGTGATAACATTTCTTCATACATGGAGATCAGCTCCTCTCTTTAGTAACATACAGATTGTGCCCCTAACAAACTTAGGTAAATAACTTGGAGAGACCAATATTCATATATAGTTCCAATAGAAATGTAACCAGAATAACTATACATTGGCTGTTGAAAATAATAAAAAACTATAAAACACTGATACAAATATCGATTTGTATATTATTTTAAGTGTTTTCTAAAAATTTTAAACTATTTTTTAATCTCCTTCAGAATGAATGCAACTAAAAATCAGAGTGAGGAAAAGCAGTACTTTCTCTCTTAAGCAAGTGAAATGATCATTCGCTAGCTTTTACCATTACAATAGTATCACACAGCAGAAGAACGTGTCTGGAGAGGATGGAAACCGTGAAGTATGAGGTCACTTCAGTCTGTCTCTGAGACTGAAGGAAAGGGCTCACTTACGTGAACAGTTGGAGACATCCGGAGGCCCCCAGATGGCTAAAGATGTATTGGAAGGGTCATGGTAACTGTGAAACAAAAAAAGGTATAGCAAATATTCGGCATAAATGATATTATAACTGACAAAATCAGCTAATAAAAAGTTTTAGAATTTGCCTTGGTATCTATGTAAGTCTCACTTGAAAATAAAACTGTAATACATTGAAATTAATCTCATATTATATTGGAAAAAAATCCAGTGCATGAATCATGGATACCAAATACTAGCAAGAGCTTGTAGCCTAACCTAGGATACCTCAGCTTACTGAGTTTAAAGCCATATTTGGTAACATGGGCCAAGTACCGATTTAAGAACTTTCTAGATAAAATCTGACATTAATTTCATGTAACTCTGTAAAGCAGATTATAGTCCACAGTTTATAGATGCGGACACAGACTAAAGTAAATCGAGGAATTTTCCAAGGTGTCCAGCCAGGAAGAAGCAGAGCCATGCCTCACACTTAGGTCCACGAGTCTCTACAGCCCCCTTCTGTCCTCCCTTCCTGCACCGAAGAGAGTGGTAGGAGTCCAGTTTCTGTTTCTGCATCCAAACTCCCCCGCCCCCACCCCCCAGCCCAGAACACCCTCCCTGGGGGAGAGGAGGAGCATGAAGAACTGGGTTTGACTTTCAGGTGACCTGTCTGTGGTCTCTGTCAACATTCGGGGAAAATCTCCACCCTGGCAGCCCCCATGAGTGCACTGCCCCAACCTGAATCCTGCCTTCATTCCCTCCTGGGCTGCCTCTTCCCCCTCTAACAAGAGCCACTCCAAATGCTTTCAAAACCTTGCAATTTCAGATGCATGATCAAAGACTGTGAGTGGGCTCCAGTTCACCCACCTACAAGATGTTTGCTCTAGAGCCACCCTCTGGTTTCCAAATGTCTCCATCGTTCTTCAGAGAAGGCTACCTTAGCATGTTGCCTGGAGTAAAAACGCTTTAATCGGTAACGTATCTGCCTCATTTTCATCCCTCGTGGGGGCTATGGTTTAGGCACACACAGAGATTCCTGCCCTTCTTTCTAAACAATATATAATGCCTGGGGATCATGCTGCAGCACGTGTCACCCTAGGAAGGTAGATGGTGTGGAGGCAAGAGTCAACGGAAGTATTACCATGTCCGAGAAGCATAGAAGCCCCGCTTCCCTGGACAAGGCTGCCTGTATTCCGAAGGCTGGATGACTGGCCAGCGATAGCCTTTGGGATTCTCTTCCTCATGACAAAGACCTATGTGAAGATAAGACCCAACATGAGAAATATTAATCTACCCTTTGACATTAGAGGTGCAAGATGACAGCAAAGCAACAATGTGTGTAATTAGGTATTTATCTCACGCACTGCTAAAATACTAGATTTTAATGTTTGGAATTTGTAAAGACCTAAAGTTAGAAATTAGGAAAAATAACCATTTACTACATTTCATATACAAAAAATTATTACAGTTTACAAAACTATCAAATAAAAACACACACTTAGCAGGTAAAATGAGTACAATAAAGGTTTTTTTTAAAAAATAGACACTACATAAAATGAAAACAGTGCCACAAACTTCAATATGTAAAATCCCCTCTGGTCTGTTTTTCAAAGGGGAAAACCTGGACCATAGAGTTGTCACTGAGTTGCGAGGATATTTTCCGGAAAAATTGCCAGCTTCTCTGAAAGCATCTTCTGCTCGGAAGTTTGCTTGGGGAGCAGCAAGAAGATACCCGTGCACGGCCATGCATCTTACAAACATGCCTTCAAATCATCCTCAAATCATCCTACCTGCTGTCTGAAAACTCTCTCAGTCAGTATCATGCCAAAAATGATTCAGATGTTACAATTTTAGAAACACTAAAATGAAAGCAATATATCAGCAACAATGACAAAAACAAAATCTTGAATTTCAGTACCAAAAAATAATAGCAAGTCGTACCAGACTGCTAGCAACTGGTACTGCAGTCTCCATTTGAACATTTAAATGATTTTCCCACCTATATTCTGAGTCCAAAAATTGTTAAGGTTTAGCCCTGTTTTTCAAATAGCAGGGACTTTTTTTTTCACAGACCCACTTGTAGGAAAATAATAAAGTGTAGGATTTACATCAAGTGGTATCAATTACACACCTAGGTATCCAGAGAGAGAGTTGTTCTGAGGACAGAGAAAGGGCTGTCCTCACAGGCCTCCTTCGCCACACACACACACACACACACACACACACACGCACACACACGCACACGCACACACTACTGTTCGTCAAGCTACTTCTTTGTGGAGACTTTTATGTGTGAAGGGGCAGCATCTGTACCCACCCCACCTGCAAGAAGCCCTATGTGTAAATAAGCAAGCCTTTTCCCACAGAGGCTCAGAAACTGTTGATGATGATGATGATGATCTGTATTCTTCCATGTCTTTGGCACCTTAGCAATTGTGTAAATGGACATATCAGAGATGGGCAGTGCCTCACAGAGGGAAGACGCCCGCTTCTTTATTCCGCTGTGGTTCTGGCCTCAGAATCACACGCTCTAAAGAGGCTGAGGAGCAGCAGCTTCTCCCACTTCAACCTCCTGCATGTGTATAAGGCCAAGTCTCAAAGTGTTCTTTTGATCTCTGCGAATGTACCTAATCATAATACAGTTGCAATCAGACAGAGACACAACAATAACTTTATTTTCTGTTGTCCACATATTTTGAACATTTGCTTTTCTAAAATATTCCCATCAAGCCTCATTCATTTATTTACTCAAGTATTTAACTGCTGGGGAAGATGCTGGGGTGAGGTGGGAAGTTAAAGAAAAATAAGGTGTGTTCTCAAGCCAGAGGAAATTCCTGTTTAAAGAAAAAATATAAGCACACGCATAAGTCCAATTAAACACTATGGTCTTCTACCGGCGGTTCAAGGCCAGTGATAATCTATTTATATATGGACGCATCAGAACAAAGCTCCACAGAAGAGGTGATTCTGGGCTGTCTGTAAAACTCTGCGGGGCTGAGCAGGTGCGTGGGGAGAGTAGAGAGGAGCAGCGTGGGCAAAGACAAAGAAAGGGAGCACAGGAGAGCACGGCACGCTGGGCAGGCGCGAGCAGCGCCGCGAGTGTGGATGCAGCTTAGCATGTGAGTGGTGTTTAAGTAGGAACTGAATGTAGGTCTTGGGTAACACCCAGCTTTCTGACCTGTTCCTGCAAAGCCAGTGGTATGATAAATGAAGACAGAAAACACAGGAGAAAGAAATGTTTTATAGTAAGAAATTGCCTTTTGTAAGATTTAACTCATTAGTGTTCCCATATACACATACACATACTCTATTCCTAAAAGTTGAAGCTAATTCCGGTCAAGACTATGCCGGAATTTTGCTCATACTTACGGTATTCTCATAATATAGCTCTAAAAGGGAGCATAAACCCTCCTCTGCCCTTAGATGCACAGGCACCAAGGCGACATCTTTCATGCTAACCATGCCATCCATTTGTTATAATATCACCACTGTGACGACTTTCATAATAAGAAAGATAGTTTTAAATAAGCAAACAACAGACGCAGGAAGACTATTTTTGTTGTTTCAATTAAACCTGAATATATCGTCATATAAAATACACACTATAAAAAAAGTAAAAGCACTCACCCAGTTGCCTCACTTTCACTGTATACAGCCTCAAGCCCTCATCCAGTGTCCCATTACTTTTTAAGAGCTTCTGCTGAATGACTTTTCCATCTAAACTGTGATTGCTGGTAGCATTATAAACTAGAAGGGCCCAAATCGCCAACCTGGGGAAACATTGTAGATAGAGCTGTTGTTGTTTTGTTTTGTTTTTCCAGGAGAAATATGCAACATTTGGATATGGTAGTAAGAGGGATGACCATAAAGTGTAGACACTGGAAAGATACGCCAAGGCACACAAAGACTTCTGTAGCTGCATGAAGATCATGTTGCAAATGTCTCCATGTGAATACATTTTACAGGGTTTTGCATGTATAATTCTATCATATACCATATCACCCCATTTCTTTTTTTTTACATTTGAACCAATTTTTTCCAATTCTATTTTTCAACACCCTATTTCTTTGGAGAAACATTTTTAGTAATACTTTATAGCACACATGCAAGAAAGGGACCTATTTACAGTTAATTCCACAGTTTCTTTATAGTAAAAGAATAAAGTTTATTAGAAAAATAAAATTACCATTAATCTGACTAAACTGATTATGTGACTTTTGAAATTATTTAGTGTTGTCATTTATAAATGTGTTACAATTTCTCCAGAATTGTGATGAATGATTTTCCATCTCCATGAAACATTTGCAAGTACTTTGCATGGTGAAAGTTACAAAGTAAGTACTCAAAATATACTCAGTGACTGACCAGCATATTATTGAAGAAGTTTACAGATTCTGAATTTTTTAAAAATATATCTTTATGGGAAGCAGAGATGGATCCTGAAAGCTCTATCCACACTTGTGGCCCTACAATTTGAAGTAATAGCATTTTCGGCTGAACCATAATCACAGTTAGTCGATAGCAGAAATCAAAACTATTAATTCAGCATCGGGGTGAAATTAAATGACATTTTCTTGTCAGGTAGAGAAGAAATATTTTCCCTCATACTGAAAGCTCTGCATTTACAAGAGAACTTTCATCTTCACATCCTGAGGAGAAATGAATAATATAAAGTAGGTCATTATATTATCGATTTCAGTTACTGTCCACGTGCCAAAGTCCTTGGTTTTTGAAGCACTCAGTGGAGTAGCATTGTATATTTTATTTATGGAATTCTTGGGCAATCAATAGAAATGAGGCAGTCAGAGTATTAATATATTTGTAGTGCTGAAAGAAAAGAAAGAGTAAGTGAAATATTTGCTATTGCAGGTTAAGTGAAGTTAAAGAATCGTTCCATTTTCCCCCTAAATATCTACATTAATCTCAAGGACAAAATGCTCTACTGTTTCCATAATTAACTTTGCTGGGATATTTGCCTCTAAAATGATCTGCTTAATGTTCATATCTAAGCCATATTTCATGAGGAGACAAACACAGCTGCGAGTGTATCAGGGAGCCACAAGGACAATGTTTAAGACTGCATATGAAAAAGTAACCACTGATTAAATTATCCTTGAAAGATAAGCTTTGGCACTCCAGTTACATTTGGGATTGTGACCTTTTACTTCTCTTGAAAACTGAGAAGATAATTAGCACACTACAATGTAGATGATATTAAATACCTAATTCAGCAATTCAAGAATGACCATGCCTTGTCACAGATCTTACCTGGAATGTTTTCCTCTCTCATCCTGAAAACTAAAACTACTTTATAGTTCTACAAAGTCACATTCTATCTGTTGTTACCATCAATCATTCTTTATTTGAAGAAACCAGTCTCTGTGGCTTTGGTTTCCTGTCTGTCTAGGTGATAGAGTGTGATAGCGTTATCTGAAGCTGTGGTTTGTGTTCAGTGTTACAATCAAATTGAAAGGAAAGTTTGGAAAAAAGAGTGTCTGTAAAACTAGTAGACTACGGTTTGGAAAAAAAAAAAAAAAACTATGAGAGACTATAAAGGCTTATCAAGAGCATCAGAAAGTAGAAAAAAAGAGAGGGTGGGAAAGACTATATGAATATATTTTCAAACAATGTCAAGAGTTCATACATAAGAAAAACTAAATGTGTAGATTTCACCATACATGGTGTCCTGGTTTGCTCTCCTTATAATTTTCTGTGAAGTTACCCAGTGGTTTGACAGACAGGAAACTGAGATTTCATAGTTTTAAATGTCTCTCAAGCAAGCGTTCCTGAGGTGCTGACATGCTAATGCCGGCTGACTGCAGTGCTGTGGGGCAGCGGAAGAAGCACAGTAAGCAAACTAAGGGGCAAGGCCGGCCTCCTCAGAGAGCCGACCACTGGTCACACCCTGAACTAGCTGCCCCAGTGCGAGACGGTGTCCAGCAGAGGGATCCTGGTCATGCTTGGATTCGGCATTCAAGGCTCAACAGGATCTAGCTCGAACGGTTGGAGGAGAATTATTTGGCTAAACAGAGGAGAAACATCCATCAAGAATACAGTATTAAAATACATTATTCTTTAGATCATAATGGAAAGGAATAACGACAAAATAAAAACAACTTTCCCTAATCAGATGGCTCAATCCCGTCTGTTGTTCATATACAAAAACGATAAGCATCAAATATAACTTCAAAGACTCTTTTCTAACATCGAATAGAAAAGGAAAGAAAAAAACAAGAAGGAAACTCCTTGGTTAACTCTCACATGGAATTTTATTTTTTATCTTCTTATTATAAGAATATATCACCTAAAAAATTTTATTTCATTAGTATGGTTATAAATCCATAATTTAATTCTGAGCAAGACTTATGTAAACTTTTGCTCTTCTAGCCACTTTTTTTATTCTGTGGAGATGCAATATAGTATATACACACAACTAAATTCATTGCACTTAGGAATTTAGGTTGTTTTTCAGTAGATGGCACTCTGAATAGCTGGCTTTTATATGCCAACCGCTTATGTATGGTGGATATACCCATTTAATTATCCACCTGCTTCAGTTGTGATCTTAACATAAGTTTAAAATGGAGATTTCTGAAAATTAACTGATGGCTTTCAGTGCAGAAAATACTCTGGCACCTATTACCCATATTAATATAGGCTATCATACATAAATGCCTTATTTTTAAAAATGCTACAACAATTTTATTTTTCTTTGAAGGTCTCTTTGAAAGGAGGTAATGGGTTATCATAAATTGGAAATAGTAATTCATCCATTTTATGTTTCCTACTTCTGAATTATTTTTCATCAGATGTACATTTGCATCCAGTCTGCTATATTACAGTTTTAGCTATAAGAAAGAAAATTAGTGTGCACTGGTGATAAATCTAAATGTGCTATGTGATTAAAATGTTTCTCTCCTGTCTCATTGATATAATTTGTCTACCAGAGAGTCAAATCCAAGGGCAGGAGAAAGGGTATCTATCATACTTTCTGTAAGACTTTCTCAGTGTTACCTTTGATCATCCACTATGCTTCTCTTGACTTTAACCTTGTCCTCGTCCATGTTCCGGTGAAAACTATAAATAAAAATATGTACATTCATTACCCATCTATCTGCCACAGCACCAAAAACAAAATTTGAGGTGGTAAAAGAAAGGAGCAGAATGCACATGCTAAGCCAGTATTTCCATATGTCTGTTCAGAGGTTCTAGTTTTTTCCCATGTATGAGACAAAGTAGCTGCACAGTATAATTTAGCAATTGTGTTCCCTTGCTCTCTTTTCAGGATTCACAATGCATGTTAGTATACGTAAGCACTTGAGACGTTCTGACACACAGAAATCTGCTTCCGTTTGCTCAGTGATGCGCCGTATTTTGCTGTGTACGATGTGCATTTTTTGCCCAAATTTTTGAGGGAAAAATAAGGGTGCGCATTATACATGAGTAGAACTAATTCTGTATCTATATCAATGGTTTTAATTCTTTTATTTATGCTTATTCATTAAAAGTGTAACTCTAGAGAGCAATAACCATATCTGTATGCAAAACAATACCCTGGAATACGAGAATTGGTTTTGTTTCTAAATATAAATAAATAAATAAATAAATAAATAAATAAATAAATAAAATTTAAAAATTAAAATGAAAGATTTTTTTCCCTGAAAGTTTGGGCCAAAAACGTGGGTGTGCATTATACTCGGGAGCACATTCTACCTGGCGACATACGGACTTCCTGAACTCATGTGACCACCTGATGCATTTCTCAGTGTTATTACATCTGTTGGGTAGATAGCATATACGCTTAGGGTTCATGAGATACATTTTAGAAAGTTCATTTTAGTATAAAACTGTGAAAACAAGGTGCAGAGGAGCACATATGCATGCTACTATTTGCTTGGGATTTAGTGAAGTATTTAAATAGAAGAATCGTGAGAGGTAATTCTGAAAAGCTAAATTGCAGGCCATAGATATGTTGTCTTCTACAAAATAGTCTCCAAACTGGGGTGCATGCAACCCAGGGGCTGCTCTAGGTGACCTCCCAGGGTATGAGAAGAAACTAACAGAACTTCTATTGAGATTATATATATATATATATATATATATATATATATATGTGTGTATATATATATATATAGTCTTTAATTAGTGATACATTATAACAAACAATATATTAGTTAAGTAATACACACACACACATATATATAATTTACTTAAAATCACAAATATATGTTGGGAGTACAGGCTAAATTTAAAAATAAAATGATTAGGATCTGAGATCAAAATATTTTTTTAAACTATGACTGTAACATTGATACTTTTCAGCAAATAACATTATATAGAATTATTTTTAGAAAGATTATGAAAATGGTACATGTATATGTGTGTGCCTGTGTGTGTAGGTATAATCAGAGAAAGAATCATATAAAATTAGATAATACTTTTTATTTTGCAAATAATTTGCCCGGTCATTTACCTGATATTAACTACATAAACAGTGTAGTTCCAATTTTGGAAGGTTGAATTGAGCTGAAAAATACAACGAAAAAGGGTGAGTTTTGGTAATACTTAAAAAAATCTGAATCAAGTTTCTTCCCTCCCAAAAAATAAGTTATTATTGGACTAAGACCCTGGGAAAATCCCAGCGAGCCAGAGGAGTGAAAGAAAGGTAAAGATAAATTACCGGATTATTGTAAGCCAAGAACTTTACAAATGTTATTTCTTTTAATCCCCAAACAACTAATGAGATAGGTATTATCTGCCCCTGCTGTCTTTTAAATGAAGAAACTGAGCTCCCCAGAGATGGAATAGCTTGCCCAAGTTACCCAACTAAGAAAAAGCAGATCCCAGATCATAATCCAAGTCTGTCTGTCTGGAAACACTATACTTTCCTCTGTGCTTCATGTTATAATGGGCCACTAAGTTAGTCATAACACTGAGAAATTAGTTGTACGAGGGTACACAGGGAACTAGCACTATAAACACCTTTTGTATTCTTCATTCGACAGACCCCAAGGTGCAAAAACACATGTTTTTCTAGTAATTTATCATCTCATAAATATATTAGCAGTAAGACAAATTATAAGCCAACAATATAAACCTTAAAACAAACAAAAAATAAATTCAAGATTATTAAGAACTATGTTAATTATTATTTGGTTATTTAACAGTCTTTTAGGGCTAAATAGAAAACTTTCTAATTAAGAAATGGATTAATAATCAATTTTCATGATGAATTGTCCAATAAAATCACAAAGCAGGATTATCTTACTGACGTGAAAATCATATATATATATATCTATAGGATTTTAGGTTTTTTAGGTCATGTTTCATATATGTATTTGGCTTTACTTGCAAGCATTCCAAAACTGAATGTCAATTCTAGGAAATTCTGGCAAAAAGTGTTCAATTATTTTTAAATTGTAAGTAGTAATAATATGAACCAGAAACACCACTTATATTTTCTCTGTTATCAAGTATCGCCTTTGGCATCTTGCATCTTAAACTGACAGTGTCCAGGAAAGTTCAGCTTTAGATGAGGATGATCCTCTGCTGAAAAGCATGCATGAAATGAATATAAATGTAAAATTATACCTCTGTAGAGCAGACTCTCCAGTGAATGCTAATTTTTGAGATTCATAACATTAAATATGATTTGAGAATGAAAATAAAGTGTTCTACATTTTGTATATATTTTATTGATTATGCTATTACAGTTTTCCCATTTCCCCCCCCTTTCTTCCTCTCCACCCCCAGGCCCCCATTCCCCGCCCTTTAGTTCTTGTCCATAGGTCATACACATAAGTTCTTTGTCTTCTACACTTCCTATACTATTCTTAACCTCCCCCTGTTTTCTACCTCCCATTTATGCTACTTATTCTCTGTACCTTTTCCCCTCTCTCCCCCTACCACTTCCCTGTTGATATCCCTCCCTGTCTTATATAAATCCCTTTAACATTTCATGTAATAAGGGCTTGGTGATGATGAACTCCTTGAACTTGACCTTATCTGAGAAGCACTTTATCTGCCCTTCCATTCTAAATGACAGCTTTGCTGGATAGAGTAATCTTGGCTGTAGGTCCTTGTCTTTCATGACTAGGAATACTTCTCTCCAGCCCCTTCTTGCCTGCAAGGTCTCTTTTGAGAAATCAGTAAAGTGTTCTACATTTTGAAAACATTCTGAGCTTTAAAAAAAAGAACAATGCTGGAGAGAAAATGGTATGCAATAATATACTCTTTCTGTAAAGACGGCTCTCCATTTAGGAATTAAACATCTTCTAGTGCTTAAATTAATTACTGAAGTTAATGTGTCATTCCATAAAGCCAACAGTAGTGTCTTTCTTTGACTTCTTTTAGAGAATTTCATTTTTATCACCAATTTTGTAGTAGAGCTGTTAATTAAATATTATTGTTTCCTGTGGTCAACTTGTTTTAAAGGGTGTTCTTTAAAAATAAGACTGTTTTCCTATCATTCAAATATGATGTATGTATCGGGGTGGGGGGACCAAAACCACAGGAACTATCTTCTGGAGGACGGACCCCTTTTGGGCCAGGCTTCCCCACTAGGTGAATGTTCCCGGAGCCCGTCTGTGTCAGTGTCCCTGCAGGCATTGCTCTGAGAGGCTACGTTCAGCTTCAGTGCATTGTTTTGGAAGACTTTTTCAACATGTCCACCCATTTCATGATGGTGATTTACAGGCATCTCTGTCCACACCGTGCTGACTGTTCAGCAGCTAATGACCAAAAATGGTATGTCCCCCGTGCCCCCTCCTCCCTATTCACCTGATCTCGCCCAAAGATTATTTTTTTTTCCTAGATGAAAAAAGTCCTCAAAGGGAAACATTATGCCAATGTGGAAGATGTGAAGCAAACAAAATTGGCAGAAGCACTAAAATACATCAAAATCGACGAGTTAAAAAATGTCTAGGTAGGTGCACTGCATCAAATGGAGGGTAGTACTTTGAAGGTTAATAAAGTTTAAACATGTAAAATAAATACATGTGTAATAAATAAATAGTTTTTATAAATAAATGCCTGATTCTTTGAGGTCCCCCCTCATATAGAAAGTACCAGTAGTACTGTCACCACTATCCTCAAGGCATGGATTAAGTTCCCTTTGACACCAAGGACACATTTACTAGTACGCACCCATCAGAAAACCCACGTTTCTTGCTTCAGAATGCATATGCGAGTGACTTTATTCACAGTAACTGTTTGAACTATAATGGTGTTATATACAAAAAGTAGTACACAGACCCATAGTGTGCCATAAATAGGAAAAATAAATAATGAAAATCTGTGAGAAATAAAATTTTTGAGATGTTATGAAGAAAAAATAAAAAATATCTATGTGTTGTATGTGTAAGAAAAAAAGAAAAACCATTAAAGTTTTTTTAAATTGGAAATTACTAAAATTTTCGTCAGTACAATATAAGCTAAGTAAATTATATCCTAAATATCTATCAACAGAAGATTTAAAAAATGACAGACACATACTGGAACCCTATATAGTGTTAAAAAAAAAAGATAAAGAATGTCTCCGTGTACTGATGTGGCAAATATGGCAATAACAAAAATAAGTACAGTGTCGAATGGTGTGTAAAATATGTTACTTTTAGTGTAGAAAGGATAAAATAGTCTTACTTTCTTTTATATGCAGAAAGAAATTCTGGAATCCACCCCCCGCAAAGAAAAGTGCCAGTGGTTTCCAGGATCATCTCCAGGCAGATAAGCCATAAGGATGGAGGAGGGTGGACAAAAGATTTTCATGACATAGTGAGTCCTGCCCTGGAGTCATCCACAGCTTCTGCGACGTGAGGCGAAATGATCTGTGGTGACGCTAATGGCATCACAGGCTACTTGACGTAAGAAAGAATTAAGTACCTATGGCATCTCGTCAACGTTCTAACGGAATGACCTTGAATGAAACAGCATTATTCGAGGACCTGCTCTGCATCTTTCCATACATATTGGTTCAAAAATATTCAAACAATTAAATAATAAAATGAGAAATACACTTTTAAGAACAGTGCTGAAAATGTATGTGTACAATAGTAAGTAAAGATACTCACCAACACACATTTCCATTTGTGTGGCATTTTCTCTTTTTCAAATTTTTAATTTATTTTTACAGTCTACATTCAATATTATTTTGTAGGATCATTTTCTTGTCCTTTTTTCAAAGGCACCTCTCTTTCTATGCTTAAGGACAATACCTCACTTACTTACTGATTTATACATTTCTAATGAACTGTATCTGTACAGTTCTATGTATCTGTATGATCTGTGGATTGAGATACCCAAGCAGTGGGGTTTTTCCAGATTTCCAGAGGTTAACAATATAAAATCAAAAAAGAAATTTTACAGGTTCACTTACCCATTCTGCCACCTTGCTCTGTACTTTTACTTCAGGGTGATGAAGGATATTTTGAATCACTAAGGAAACTCTATAGATAATTCCATCTGTCCATTGGAAATAGGATTTAGCTCATTAATTACATTTTGTAATCATATTACATTTTATAATCATATAATTATCAATGTATATTTACAATCACATAATTTCATACAGCGTAACAGAAACACTAGCATAGGTACAATAAACTTGAGACATTTTCACTTTGTGCTCATTGAACTTTGCAATTTCTTAAAAAGAGTTATTGATTAGTTTACTCTTACAGACAATTAATTCATTGCTCCTAAAATGTTTCTTTGTATTTTTAAGTTTTATATATTTCTGATGTCTATGGTCTATAAAGTGGTGATTTTTTTCATGTACACTTTGATTTCTTGTAACAAGGAAATACCCTTTTTTTCTGCACATCACACAGAGTTCAGCACGTAAAACGAAGAGAGATGATGGGCAGGTGGTAAGCTGGAAAAGAGCAGGCTTACACCTCTTTCCTCCTCTGCCCCTCATTCTCCCTTTCATTTCTCTTCCCCCTCAAAGCATTCACTTCTACTAAGTTATTAGGTTTGGAAATAACTTGATTTTTCATCAAAATTCCATAAATGTAGTCATTTGTACCTAAGTAGAGGAAAAAGAACAGTATTTGCAGATAAAATTTCAATTAGCTTGCTTTAAGAGAGAGAGCAATATCAGAGAAATTTCTGCTTTTTCTATTTTGGGGGCAATCTTTAAAGTAGTATGATACACACACAGACACAAATTAAACTCACCAGCCAGGATTTGTTAAATCTCTCTCGCTACATGTTGCAGGGCCCCTTACTAAAATATGACAGGTTACTGAGAGAGAAAAAAGTTTTCAGTTTCCATTTCTGTCGGTCATCTTTCTTCATGCTATGTTTTGGTATGTCTTAAGTAAAGTATGCACAGAAAATGTGGGAATATATAATTAAAGCAATGATGAGAAATAGATTTAATAAAGATTTTGAGGAGGCAGTACAAAATAAAGTAAAAAAGTATGCTTCTGGAAATTCCCAAATTTACCAAAGTGCAAATTGCAGTCTAACTACTAAAGGAATGTTTTTCCAGCATATGGATTGGAAATCTCATACAAAAAAAAAAAAAAGGAAAGTCACTCCAGAATGTAATATAAATATATGAAATTGGTACAGGTCCAAATGAGATTAATTTATGCAGATTAGGTTATTTCAGCTTCTAGAACTCTTTAGGTATTTTAAAGATCTTGAATTGATATTCCTTTAAAAATACTATAAATGCAAAGATTTAGATAAAGATTTTAAAACAAATAACAATTTGGACAATATAACCTTTTTTACACTTTAGGTCTCATCCTTTCAAATCATGAGCATTCCGAATGATTGAGAGGAAATTCAAATTGCAGAGGTCCCCGACTCTTGTGTTTATTTAGGGCTCTGAGGGTGCTCTGTGAATGCTCACTGATGCCTGCATTGTCCTGAAAAGCTACCACTAGAGGGAGCCCTAAAGCACTTGTTTGTTAAACAGTAGTAGTAGTCTTTTCCTCTTGGGAAAATACTGCAAAATACTAAAAATCAATGTTTTTAATCACTGACATTTCTGAAATTTTATAGAAGATCCACATGTTTAAGATATTTTTCTTTAAATTTTAAGTATTACCTACCTCACTTTTTTCAATTCACTGTTTTTATAAATAAGAAAGACATGCAATATCAGAGACAGCATAAATCAATTAATAAATATAGTACTCTTTTTAGAATTATATTGCTTAAAGCAAGTGAAATATGTGAATATACCAAAAAACCTCAGCATCTTGTGCTATAGATTTTCTTGTACTCTGGACTGTTATCAAGTAGTCTCTCTTCAGAAGCCTCAGAATGCAGTATTTTTATACTTAGCTCAGAACTACTCAGCATAGGCTACTTGTTATACTTAAACATTTTGAATAAAGTAGTCAACAAGTAATCATGAGAAATGTCCAAGAGTGAATTGTCAAAGTAAAATAAAATGTCCACTGAAGGGCTGGTGAAAAGGGTTTTGAATTGCAGCCAAATATCTGGCTTAAGCCTGGCCAGTGTAGAAAACGCACAATTAAGACACGTGGATGCAAGCTTCTCCCTGTCATCCTTGCAGTCAAGCTGTCTCCTCCTATCTATGTTACGGCTCCCACAGTGTCTCGGTAGAAAAGCTATTCACAAATCTTCATATGTTCCAGAGACTTCACGAGATGAATGTATTATCCTAATAATGGCATCCAGGACAGAATTCATGGTAGACATGTCTACAGGAAAAAAGTATTTAAGAATATACCTATCTACCAATTGGATAACTCTTCCAGCCATGCAGACCTTCGAAGTAGAAATCATTACTTGCCATTACATATGTGGCATTAAAAAACCTCATTCCTGCCTGAAGATTTCTCTCCAATTAATTTTTTCTTTTTGTCTTCTTAACGCTCTTTTTGGAGTTTCTTGGAAACTATAGAAATGACATTACTTTATCTCTTCTATAGTCAAGGCTGTGAAATAAAGTTTTGAAAGGTAGATTTTAAAATATGTATTTTTGTCCTCGCTGGTATGGCTCAGTGGATTGAACATGGGCCTGTGAACCAAAGGATCAACCAGTTCAATTCCCAGTCAGGGCACAGGCCTGGGTTGTGGGCCAGGCCCCCAGTAGGGGGCATGTGAAAGGCAACCCTATATTGATGTTTCCCTCTCTTCTCTTTCTCTTTCCCTCCCCCTCTCTCTAAAAATAAATACATAAAATCTTTTAAAAAATTAGCTTAAAAATAAAAATAAAATAGATATTTGAAAGGAGAGATGTTAAAATATAAAGGAAATGTTATTTTAGGTTCAAAACTCTTTCTCTGAACCAGTGATGGACAATTATAGCATGACGGCGGCGCGTGCAATGTGACTGCAGTCCTGCTCATCTTGTCCTCACAGGTTCTTTCTGATGCCGGGCACACGAAGCCAGACTGACCGCTGGGTCCACATGAACGCCCTGATCAGAATTTTTCATCTGATTGTTAAACGTATGTGAGACACTAGAAGCTGTGTCCTGTGTCACGATTTGTACTTGTAAGCCAGGTTTTTAGAAGAATAATAAATACTGACAAAGTTAGTTCCTTACTTGGAATTAACTTTGCTGACCTCACAAAAGTTTAATATTCAGTCGCACTAGAGCGATGCTTCAAGTATAGAAAATATAATTTTGCATGAAAAAAATAATCAGTCCAAGAGCTTTCCTTGGGAATGTAATAGAAAAGGCTAACAGTTTATTTGTGGAAATGCCTAGATTATCCATTATTTCCTGAAATATCTGTTTATGAAAAGTAGCTTAAAAGATAAGAGTTTCTTAGTATATAGTCTGAGGTATCAGATAAAAATCCTATTGAAAACAACAAAAAGAACTTGGCACAGAAAAATAGGAACATTCACAAAAGCCAGGAAAGCACATTTAATTGATACAGTCAGTCCATTGAAGAAATATCTCTGATTGTCAACCAGTTTTAATCCCTCTCCCCTCACTTGAGAGTCCAGAGTTTCAAAAACCAGGTAAGGTAGAAAGATGCTGGTGCCTATCTTTCTTACAGTAAACAAAATAGATTCTCTAGGACAGGGTGGGCAAAAGTAGATTTACAGTTGTATGTGAAACACAGAGTTTATTCTTGTATTACTAGTTATTAATTATTGTATTATTTTCCATATGAACAACTGTAAACCTACTTTTGCCCCATCCTGTATATCAGATCAGAGGCCTGAGAATGTTTACTACATCCATTTCCCAAGGAATAAAAAAGTGCATCGGAACTTGTTGACAGTATGTGAGTGATCTTAGTCTGGGACATAACATGAAATCCCATTTACTCACAAGGTAAACAAGTAGTTCCCTTTGCAATTACTTCACATTTGATTACATCAAAGGTCTCATTTAGATTATAGTCTATCTCTAACACTTTGTTACTATCCCCTTTTAAAGAGATAATAAAGGGTTCAGGTGCTGAGGTGTAGGAAAGCAATAGGATATAGGGACACTCCAATAACATTGTTTTCATTATGTTTATCTTCGCTTCTATTTTAAAATTTGTTATGGTTTTATCTTACAATAGTGATATCAGTTTTCTCAGGCAAATAAAAATGTTTAAGTGAAAAAGTGAACCAACTTAGAAAAAAAACTATGAAATAGAGAATAGAGGTGGACCAAGGATGTGGTTAAAAAAAAAAAGATATACACATTTGAGTACACAATTTTGAGAATATTGCTACTACATGACAACCTAGGAGTGTTTTAAAATATTTTCAAATGCTAGTATTATAGTTTTATCAAGAATCAACTGAATTAGAATTTTTTTCTTTAATGTGGTGAAGCCAAACCATTTCAACGGCTTCTAACATTTGCTTGCTTTGTTGAAACTCCACTGGAGGCTATGACGCAGAGAGAGAGGCACTGAACAAGGCTCTCTTCAAGAATGTCAGAAATGACATGACTGAGTGAATACAGCTCTGCTCCACCGAGTCAAGGCCCCTGAAGCATCACATAAATGTTCTTGGGCAGCAGAGGATGTGCCAGTCCTGGAGGGAGAATGCCACAGAGGCTCTTTGTATGTTCATACAAAGAGCGAAATACTTAGTTAAAATTATAATATTCCCATCTACTGGCTGGTGTCCATGTGAAATATGCACTGGAAACTTCAGCTGCTGTTGCTTTCTTGGGGGTTGCTGGAATTTTTGCTCCATCATAAATCTCCTTGGTGTAACTACCAGAATAACCATAAACACTTCCCTGAATCGAGGTCTTTATAACCCTTTACATTTCATGTAAAATATTCCGTACTTCCAATTTAAACATTCTTATAGAGGAAGTTGATGTAACCCCAAAGCCAAAAGAAAAAATGAACTATGTGGGTTTCTTTTCTCTGGGTTTTGGTCCCTGGTGACATAGTACAGATGTCTTGGCCTCACAACGTAAATGATTGGAGTTGAGACAATTCTTTTGTTCCTAATACCTCATATTTGAGAATATTACTGTATTCAAGGCAATGGTGTGTCACCTAACTGGAATGTCTCTTTTTCAGAAGAAACTGAAATTACTTACTCTGAATTACCAACGGGCTATGAATGTGGTCCATACAGGCAACACATTAACTAACAGCTCAATTCACCAGGCATTTCCCCGGCTCACTGGTTTTATATAACTGCTATAGTTGCAAACTACAAATAATATAAATAGAAAAGTATGTAATGAAGAAAAAAGGCAAGATGTATTGGTAGTTACTTGAAATTTTTTCAATTAAAAATTGATTTATGCCCTGGCCAGGTGGCTCAGTTGGTTGGAGTGTCATCTCATACACCAAAAGGTCACGGGTTTGATCCATGGTCAAGGTACATACCTGTGTTGCAAGCTTGGTCCCTGGTGTGGGGAGGTGGGCATATAAGGGGCAACTGATCGGTGTTTCTCTATCATATCGATGCCCGTCTCTCTCTCTCACACTCTCTTTCTCTCTCTCTCTCTCAAAAAAATCAATAAACATATCCTCAGGCAAGAAAAAAAATTAATTTATGCTCTAGCTGGGTGGCTCATTTAGTTAGAGCATCATCCCAGTATGCCAAGGTTGTGGGTTTGATCCCTGGATAGGGCGCATGTAAGAATCAATAAATGAATGCATAACTAAGTGGAACCACATATCACTGTTTCTCTCACTCCCCTCTCAACTCAATAAAAAAAATCGATTTATGATTTAGTTGATGGACAATCATATTCTAACCATTATTCTTTAATAAATAAAAGCAGAGAGCAAATTATTGTCATATAAAATGATTTAAATGTCACATATAATAAACCTAAATTTGGCTTTTGTGAAATTACTAAAATTAGCTTTTTGAAATTATAAAATCTTAAAAAAGTAGTTTCCTGAAGAGAGTAATCTGACAAAATACCATAAATAATTTTTTTTCTGAGATCTCTAGTATAATATAAATTCACTTCTTTTAATAAAATTCATAAAATTTCTTCAGAAAGAAATTTTAGCTAAAAGTACAGAGGAGCGATACTAGAAATGAACTTATTCCACTGGTCATTAGAAAGAGGAACTCAGGAGAACCAAGTGATATTTATTTCTTTTCCTAGTCTTACAGAGGTACTGGTTGATTTCAACAACAGGAACTTTGTTGAAGCGTTAGATCTTTCCGCCCTTAAAACACTTTTTTTTTAATCACACGAGATATACTACAAATGTAAAAGGTAATAATTTCTTACCATTCCTCTGTTTATCGATTCTGTTAGTAACAGGCATGTTAGTGCTGACAGTAGGTGCTGTAGTACTAGGAGAGTTTACAATAGCTGCTAATAAAGATGAGAAAGATGTAACTTTAATTTTGCAAGGAGCACATGACAGTTAATATGGGTAAGCAATCTATAATCAATTCATGACAATATATGAAGAAGAAATGCAAGCCAATTCTTGCTATTAACTACAACAGACTCTAAGGTTATAATGCATAAAATAAAGCGATGCTTTCTACGGCACATTAAGAATCAGTTCCCACAGCCTTTGGCACCACATTGCAAGAGTCTGGATCCGGCATAAAAGGAATGGAGGAAGAACGTTCAGATTCTAGACCGAGGTCTGCCATTAACAGGCAGACAGCCACACTGTGAATGACCGAACTTTTCCAGAACTCGGTTTCCTAAGTTTGTCAAAAGAAAAGGTTAGAGAAGGCAGTCTCTACAGCACTCATCAGCTTGAAAATTATCCAAACTAAGTCTTCCCGCTTCACTGAGAATAGAGAAACAAAATCTCAGAGAAAAACATATTTCTCCTTGAGAAGATAAATATAAAGTAAAATGAAAGAGAATAAAACGGATAGACTAAATCAATCGTTTAAAGGTCCCAATACCTTCGCTAAACATTGATGGAGGAAATGGATTCCATATGGACAAGCCTTATAGGGGAGACATTTTTAAAGCATTATGCCGTAGATGCACTTCTGATATTCTTCAAACTCTCAAAGATTAAATCCTTTTGCAATGCTTTGATAACATTTTTGGAGGAATTCTGAAGGAGCTATACAGGGTGGGGCAAAAAGCAGGTTTACAGTTGTGAGTAAGAGAAACAGAGTTAATGAAGCTCTAGTAATAATTATAACCTGCATGTCTGTTTCCATATAAACAACTATAAATCTACTTTTGCCAACCTCTGTATGACTAGTAGAATATCTATATACATAATTTTCCTCTAGTTTATCCTAGGAGTGCATTTGTATTAAACGTACATTCAAAGTACAAAAACCATTTGTTATGCATCTCTAATGTTTAAAATTATCTCCATTTAAAAACATTTAAGTTGATACACAAATAATTACCTTAATTACCTTCTAAAGGGTCTTTAGACAATACTAAATTCCTAATTCAAAATATGCATTCTTAACGAAAAATTTTTCCACTTCAGTGTAATATGTGATACTTAAGAATGGGGATTCTTGTTGAAGTCTTTTAAACAAATTATGAACTGTCAGTTACATTTATCTCAATGCAAAAGGCATCGATAAACAGGAAAATGGGTTTTTGGTTATTGAGGACACAGAAGAAAAAAAAAATAGTTGGGTATCTTGTCCTGTGACCCAAGGAAATGGAATAATAGCTCAGATTAGAAGAAAAAAAATACAATAACTAACCTTTAAAAAACTTTACATCTTGAACTAGGCAAAAATGTTTTTTTTTTTTGTTTCATATAATTACTTTTAAACTACACTGAGTTCATGGAAACCACTTAATAATTTTATTTTCATAAGGTATCCATTGATAACATCAAGAGTCATGTCTCGGAAAGGAAATACGGTAATAATGAAATACAGCCCCGCTCCCACACTGGAACCGCAGAAACCTTCAATTCCTATTCATTTATTCTCACTTCTAACCCCTGCCATGTGCCTCCTAATAAGGGATCCAGCTTTTACAAAAGGCATGATCATGATTCTTAGTGTGGTTTATAGAACATGCTACTTCACAAAGAAGTATGTAATAGAATGAATGAAAGAAAATGGATCATGGGAAATTAGAAAGAGCAATAATAAAATTAAAGCAAAATACATGATTATTTTAAAACTTATGATACTTTAATTACATATTATTTAGCATGCAACTGTTTAGTCCATCATATATAATTAGAATGCTGATCATAATATAGTCATTATGCATTATAATTAATAAAATTACATTAATATTAGTTCGATATAAGAATTTCATTTTAATATTTGTTATATTGCACATCATAAATTGTCTCATGTCTTTGTCTTAAATTTAACTGAATGTTCAATTTAATTTTCCCCTAGATTTTTAGACATTAATACTTTTTCAAAACATTGTATAACTGAATTTATACTGGACCTTTGCAATATTTTTGAGAAGACATAGAAGGAAAAAATGAAATCAACCTTAGTTATTAGCACATAATCATTCACATCTAAAAAACTCAGTGCTTTATGGAAATGTGGTCATCAGTATGTGAATGCATTCTTTCTCCACACTGTACATACTGTGCCCCCACGCAACTAAAACACATCCAGAAATTCTTCTGTTTTGCTGGTTTCTGGCTTCCCAAGAGAAGATTAGGATAAAAATCAAAACAATAAAAACTACACTACCCAAAATAGCAAGTAGAAAACAGGGAGACTCCGGAGGACGACGCTGGCTCCTTACCTTGGCACAGAGTCCCCAGGTCTGCACAGCTGGCCAGTTCTGCTGCTGGCAGCGGGATCAGGTAGGAACCTTGATGGACACAGAGGATTACACAAGTTTGACTTCCGATGTAATATTATCCAGGAAAAAAATCACAGGCCACAGGTTTGGTATAATAGGAGCAGCCCTAGAAGAGTCCACCAGTCACACTCCATCCTTAAGGGGGTCTCTTAAAGTCCTTGTGCCATAACTCCCGCAAGTGTAAAGTCAGGTTGTTGAAATAGCCCTCAAAATCTTCAACTCGATTTACTGGCCATCCACACATGAAAGGAAAAGTCTGTGTGAAAAGTTCAGGGCCTTTTCACATAATAAATTATACAGCTCTGGTGGAAATTCATATAAATGAAATAATACAAACATCAAAGATCACTTTCAAAAGTAAACTTGGCTATTAATACTCATAAAATGAACATTTTCAGTTCCTAAACACTAACTATGCTATGTGCAATTCCAGAAATACATTTCTGGGATTTCAACTTGGTCTCTGTGTCTTTCTACTTCAAGCTTTTACTGAATCATCCTCAATAGGAAACAAGTTTTGAGCTGATTTTTCTAGTAGGAGTAGTGGGTCCTCTCTGTTGCACTAACTGTCCCTCGGGCAATGAGCAGACTTTTATAAACAGGTCAAGGTCAGGGAAGGTGGGTTAAACTTATCACAAAGAATATTTGTATTACACACAAATACATATATTCAATTTTTAAAATGGCATTTCTATAACAGTGATTCCATTCTAATGTTTCAACATTTTTCTGAACTTTCCTGTGGGAACAGTACAGGTGAGTGGAGCAGGTACAAAAAGATGAGCTAACAAAAGACGTCTAGGTAAATGGTGTGCACAAACAGAAAGCTTCCCCAGTTTAATAGCATCTTAGGAGTCACGGTTTCTTCATTTTTGACTGCCTCAGGCACGTGGCCCAAGGAATCATGTTACCTCAGAAAGGCCCAACCCTATAGGCAAGTCTGTGAGGTTAACTGGCACAAAGCTCTCATTACAGATCTTTACATGTGTATTCAATAAAAATTCACTGACTGTTTATAGTGTACGAGGCACAGGGGCTTGAAGAATACTCGGAGGTAATGCTGCTGCTCTCAGAGTGGCATAAACGGGAAATGGTTCACAGTTCCCCGATGAGATGGTCAGTGGCCCAAAGGAGGACGCGACCAGCAGCTCGGGGAGAAGGGAGGAGGCACGACCCATCACAAAGGAAAACGGTGAAGAACATGAGTAGTCACTATGTTGCTCACGGGATAAGAGAGTAAGATGGAGATTTCTAGCTGACAGAATTACTGAAACATATATACCAAGAAGGCAGTAAGAGATCTGGGAACCCAAGTGACATGGCGTTACTGGATATTGGTAGAAAATGGATAGCGACGATCAGTGATACAGGTAACGGATGAGGGCCTTGGAGAGTGCAGGGACTTCCTTCTAGTGACGGTGTAGGCCATCCACATAGCAGGGGGTGCTCAAGGCTTCCCGAATAAGTTAACGAATGATAAATAACTGCTCACATTTTAAACTCTTAAGAGAATGAAGTGAGAAAATCAGATTTAAGTTTGAAAACACCTTTGAGGCTTGATAATTAATTAAAAAGAGGGGAGGTGCAAGAAGCATGAATAATACTAATGATTTAGAGTTGGTATCTTGAATAAAATGATGATGGACATAAAGAGACAGATACAAGACATTTGAAGATAGAATTGTATAGGATTCAGTCACTTTTTGAAACAGAGAAAGAAAGGGAAGATGTTTTCTGGCTTCCGGTTTGAGATACTGTTACATAACACTCTTGGAAAAGGAGATATAGGAGATACAAGGAGAAGAGCAAACTGAGGTGAGGTGGGCTAACAGTAAGTCCAGTAACAGAACTGGGGTGCCTATGAGACACCTGGGGCCATGGCAGGGGTGCACGATTGTGTCAGAGGTCCAGCCAGGCGGCTCTCCACAGAAGCTAAAGCTGTGTCTGGGACCACTGGAGCTGGCGTGCAGATTCAAGAGGACAAAAGGAGGTAACCATCAATATTCCTATATTTAATGCTCTGATATTTTTTAAAAGAGTTACACAGGTGAAAATAGCTCCTGCAGAGGGTCGTTTCACAGCATTAAAGTGAAGAAAGTTTCGTGGGAGGTGTGGCAATAGTAAGTGAACCAGAAAGGTCAAGAATGACAAAGACTTAGGAGACCTTTAAGTTTACAATGGAATTTTGGGAGCAGCTCTGCAGAAATTACTTTCAGGAGCGTGGGAACGATGAACTCGAGACTGCCAATGTTTGGTTGAGGGGTGAATGCAAAAAAAAGGAAGCTTGGCTATGACACGAAGCAGAGAAAGGGAGGGGGACTTTTAAACATTGAAAGCTTGGACACGTGCACCGTGAAAAAAGAACATTTGAGGAAGCAGAAGTTGAGGGCAGCCTTAGACAGAACTGAGGTAGAATTTTATCTTGAAAGCTTTCTGCCCATTCTTTTTTCCCACCACACCTAATTTATGGCTTCTTCTTGTGGGACTTCTTTTCTCCTCTAGGTACTTCTATGCTAGTAAGGAACTTCTAGAAAACCAGAAAGCTTTCCAAATTTAAAGTGACAGAGGAAATCTCAGCCAGTGTAACAAGCAGGACAGGAGACCCTTGGATGGAGTTCCTGTGCTTCTCAAATTGCACAGGATGTTGGGAGTCAAAGGCTCCCCAGGCCACTTCTGGCACTGATACAGTATCTCAGGCGACAGAGGGAGATAAGGGGACATTGCTGTGGGAAAGAAGTTTGACCCCTAACTGCATGTCCACGGTGGTATATGAGCGAGCTTAGAGGTGGGAATAAGGAAAGAAAACCAGAAGGGTTATGCTGTTATAGTAAGATATTTGACAATTCTCCGTAACATTTTGTTAGTGTCATTTATAGTAACAAGTACAAATTTCAATATGTGACCACCTCTTCTTGGGAAATTGTAACATTTACTTCTTGCTACTTAAGTTGTCACTTGTTCCTCCTTAGACACTTAATGTTCAGCACGTGGACATTGCTTTATAAATACTCAACAACAGTATTTTATGATGATTCATATAGCAATAGGTATTAAATATGATTTTGGGGGAATTGTATAAATACAAGTGAAGAGTCTTATTGGAGGGAAATTATTTTGAAAAAGAAAATCTTACATTACAAAAACACCAAATTATATAAATACTTGAAATGTAAAAAGTGCATGCAATTTTTTAAATTTCGAATGAGCTCCATGTTCAGCATATCTGCATAAAAAGTCACTGCAGCTACCAGTTTTCGTAGGCCAACAGATTTACAAACCAGGAGATCATTAAGCAAGGCGAGTTCTCCCTCCTGGATAAAGGTAATGCCTTTATCATCAAGGAATTGTTTCCCGACTGGAACCTATGTATGTTTACTGATTTTTATAGATAGCACAAAGGCGTTTAAAGGTACTTACTGAATACTGACTGCAAAATTTAAAGCCAAATTTCTTTGAAAAAATGTAATACCTGAAAACAGGCAGTTGATGAGAAGCTGTAAATCTTTCTCATCTGTCTGTTTTGTTCTAAAATTATGCTACTCAAAGGAGTCACTATTTCTTTACATGAGCTGTGCCAGAAAAGACTGACAGGTGGCCAACAATTCGCCTCATGCCCTATTTAATAATCATCCGAACAACAGTAACAGCAATGAAGTCTTAGCGTGAGTTACAAAGGAGAAAAAATAATCCCTTTCGATCCTTTTTTTGCAGCTGCACTAAGTTGAATTTTACAATTTTTCTGTAAATAAACTGATTTCAAACAAAATTATTTCTGAGAGCCATTTATGCACATAAAGATTTTAAGCATCTCCAAGTAATAAAGTCCTTTGTAAAGATAAAGTGATTTGATCTTTATTGTTTATATATAATTTGGTAATCTAAAAGTGTTGGTCAAAAATTTGTTAGGGATTAAAGAAAGGAGCCAATAATGAGTCAGAGTTTGGGGGCCATGAAGAACAAACCTGTAATAACTGAAAATGAAAGGGTAGGAATCCAAGAGCTGATGACGCCTTAGTAATTAAGTGCAAAATCTTGGCAATGAAAACATTAGTTGGTACAAATCCAAACATTTCTAGAAAAGAATAACAACAAAGGTGGGTACTTAGAAATTGTGGCTTATCACGATAACCACAGTGGCTAATAAATGGAAATGCTTATTAATGCTAGTTAAATAAATGTAATTTGTTTGAACTTACACTATTCATTGAGTTATACTGTGTGACACCCCAGGAAAGAGCAGTCAGCAGCAAGATAAATAAAACCGGTAGAGAAGGCATTGTCCTTTCTTTGTGAGAATTGATGGACACCAGCCAGGCCCTAAGCACGAGTCATAACACAGGCAAACACTTGCACCTATAATTAAAGAGTCTGTGAAGAAAATTGTCTATCCGTGGAGGTCATAAAACTGAATATGTTTACTGAAACTGTTCTAAGAGAAAGAATGATGCTATATAATAAAGGAGAGCTGCTGCTAAATAAAGCATTTCATTCTGGAAAAGACTGATAAAATTAACCATGCTTTTACGAAAACCTGTTCAAAATTTCCTAATTAAGGTATATTTCCCAAGTATGCTTAGAATTGTTTAGGAAAACAAAAAAGTCCAATGCTGAAGTTGTTGAAATGTTTATTGATTTTATTAAGGCTAGAATATTTCAGATTTCAAACTACTGATAGGATGTTTAAATGTAATTAGTTCTGTTCTACTATCTAGGAAAATTTACTTAGCGATAGACTTTTAGAAAAATCTATCCATTTTCTATCACAAGTTGATTCTGAAATAAAAGTTCCCATTTAACAGGCATTGTCAGGCCAATGGAATGTGGCGTGAAATTCTATTTTCCCATTGGTTACTGTACTGATCATTAGTTGTTGGAAAATACCAGTCCCATACACAGCAAGCCATGACATTCTGGGAAAAAGGAAAGGTTAAAATGTTAACAGAGCATACTTTTTTTTTTCATTTATTGAAGTTTTGCTTAGCTAATAAATAGGCTTAGATATAATCTGTGTTACAGGTATTTCCTGTCAGTTAATAAGTGACTTGGTTCTTCAACTCCCAAAGCTGATGATTAAACGGCAGGAAACTCCCTCGCCCTCTCCTGTTATGACCCCTGAAACTTAGTCCAGGATATCTGAATCTCTGAAACGTGGGTGTTCGGTGTCGTCTCGGAATGTCAGGAAGATCACCATAAAAGTTAAAGGAATTTCAAATCCCTGATTAGGTAAACTTGTGCCACTCCTTTGAATGAAATCATTTTGAAAATTTATAGATGACTATGCTACGTGAGTATGTACCTGATGTATTCCAGTAATCCTAAGGCTTGGGAATGGAGTTTTAAAGGCACTATTAAAGACAATAAAAAATAAAACTTCGTGGGCACAGCTATGTTTCCATACAACTTTATAGAAACAGATGGCTGCCATAGGCCCTCTGAGTTTGTCAACCCTTGGTCTCCAGGATTTCTTAGAGAGATTTAGGGATTCTTGTACACTATATCCCTCAAATTTTATTATATTAAGACATTTAAGAAACTTGCAGGAAAGAACCTTGTTAATTTTGTTTAAAACAAATACCATTTTAAGACCCTGGAAGGCTAGCGTTTTCCCACAGAAAGCTCTCTGGCCAGAAGACATGCCTCCTGGACCTTCAATAGTTCTTACCTGGGAAAGAATTAGCCGGCCTACTCTAGAGCTGCGTCCCGTTTTCTAATCCTTCTTATTCTGAAGGATGGTCTAATGTATACTGATTAAGAATGAATGGCTCTAAAACCAAACTTTCTGGGTTCAATTCCTGGCTTGGCCACTTATTCATGAAGTGACACTGGTTAAATTCCTTAAGCTTTTTGGGCCTCAGATTTCTCTTCTGCAAAATGAGGTTAATAATAAAACCCACATTGTCAGAGCTATGTTGTAGAAAATGAGCTAACATGGCAAAGTGCTTTAAACAGTACCTAGAACGTAATATACGTATTCAATTAAAAAATAAAGTACTAACTATTATTCATATACCTAGCCAAATTCTTTTCTTCCTTCCTCACTCCCTCCCTCCTTCTCTCCTTCTTTCTTTTGGTTGCCAGAGTCCTCAAATATTGCCCCACAAAAAGACAAATGTTGAATGGTCTGTATTATGACTTTTTGTAATGACCAAGGATATGGTGAAAACAGGCCCCTAAACTAAGGACGTAGGCAGTGTACCACTGCCTGCTCCTCCCGCTCACCATCCCACACCAAACGCACACACTTGATCTTCTCAATTTCCTCACTGAGTAAAAGACTGCTCAGGAATCCCTGAGGGTCTTCTGTCCCCAGTCAGACCAGGAGGAGCTGGGGAACACCATTGCTCTTACAAAGTTCCACAGTCTCCTTCTGGAATGGGGTCGTGGTTGACTCTCTTTTCAACAACCCACAAGGAAATAGCTCTCCAGTAACATCACTTGATAGCCTCCCAACATCTGCAGGAGTGCCACGACCACATGGAGAAGTGGGTTACCTGCACAGAAGGGTAGATGACAGCCGTTCCTCGGGCCAGAAGGGCAAACACAGGTCATGGGACTGGGGAGGTGGCCTCAGGTCTTCACAAGGGGTCCTACTTTGTTCAAAGTATTGGGAACAGATTTCTGATAGAGTCCCCTCCAAAGTTACACACAAATTACTTTTTAATATTAGGCTCCTTCTTCTATCCTTTAATGAGAATTCTCTCTGTGACTAAAAGGTATATATTATCTACACCTTGGATTTGGTCATATAACATTCAAATATGATGATGAAACTTTTACATTTTGTGTTTGATTAGTCCTGTACTAAAATAATGACTTCCAAAATTGACTTATGTAATTAGAGAATATTTGATAGATGTCTATTTTAATATAATTTTTTACATAGAACTACTTCTCTAAGCATTTTGCATTTAGCTACTTGCAATACTATCATATTCAAAGTCTCACAAAATGCAATCAGAAATGGATTATTTGAAACAAATGACAAAGCTCATTTTCAAACAAATAGAAATAAAAGTTCAAAGAAAGCAATGAGAATTTCTGATTACCAAAGATTTTCCTTAAATGGACAGTTGTGATCTTTAATACCAACTGCTTTTAGGTGGTGGCTGTTTATTTAAATAGCCTAATGGAAATTTCATTCCAGGATGATAAAAATCAGCTTTTAACTGTATCACCTCTGTGATTAAAAACAATTACATTAATTTCTTTTGCTTCTGGCCTGGTATGAACATTTCTATTTGAGACATGATAATTATAACTATAGTTTGTTGGTGGCAAAAACTGTGTGATAGTTTATGACATAAATAAAATTTAAAAATGCTAGGACCAGCCCTGGCTGGTGTAGCTCAGTGGATTGAGCGTGGGCTGGGAACCAGACGGTCCCGGTTCGATTCCCCGTCAGGGCACATGCCTGGGTTGCGGGCCAGGTCCCCAGTGAGGGCCATGTGAGAGGCAACCATACATTGCTGTTTCTCTCCCTCTCTGTCTCCCTCCCTTTCCCTCTCTCTAAAATAAATAATAAATAAAATCTTTAAAAAAAATGCTAGGACCAAAAGCTTTGATTGACCAATTATGGCTTGTAATCAAATGTCTATATAAATAGCTGAGCAGATAACATTTTAAAAATAAAAAGAGCTCATTCATGCTAACTATATATACACACATACACATTCACACATACACGTGTGTATTACACACACATGTAATTATGTGTGTATACACATACATATATATACATGAACACATGCATGATTTTTTTTTGACAAACATATTCATAGAGTGATGCGTTACACAAAGACTTAATATGCCAGACTTACCACAGCTCAGGTTGCTTTCAGCTTTCAGAGCTACTGTTGGGATATTCCAAAAGTCGTTTTGCCAGTCGACCACATTCCCTTGCACATTACAGCTGAGGTTAGAGAGCATTTTGGAATCCATGGTAAAATTCCAAAGTCTAAAGTTATAAATGTCCCCTTTTAGAGAGGCAAATTCAATTTGATCGGAGCCCAACAACAATTTCCCATTCCCCAAAATAACTTTATTGATGGTAGAATCGCATGGAACTGTTTCGTAATTTCTTTTGAAACTTACACCCACAGAGCCCAAAGAATTATTCCAAACGATGCAAAGCTGCTCAAAGCTTTCTGTGAAAATGTCTTCTTTATCCTTCACAGGTAATGCGCCGTTGAGCAAGCATTGTGAGCCAGATAGAGTTAGAAAGTAGCCATTCTTGGCTTTTCCAAAACTGAGTAACTGTGTGAAGGATGCATTTGAGTAGGAGAAAGCCATCCATTCACTGTCTTCCTTGCCAATTTTGTTTGCTTCAAAACAGAGTGTGAAAGCACTGAGCTCCGGAATAGAGACACTTTTTGCAATGGATACCTGGTACGTATCTAACGTCTGGGGTAAGATGACCTTTTGATTTCTTAAGGACACAGCAACTAGGAGAAAACATAATAACAGATAAAACATGTTAACCTTAGATATGAACTAGTCAGATGCAAACTGTCCGATACACACAGCTGCTCCACCACTCTACTGATTGAGTTCTGCCCTGCCACTCCCCTCTTTCACTGGACAGCTGCCCTCTGTCACCACCGAATTACCTTATACCAATGATAGTAACAGCAATAAGATGTCCCACCCATTTAAACTCTAATCATGGTTGGACCTCACGCCTAAACCTTTGAGGTACAGTCAGCCAAGTTAATAACAAGTATTTTTCTTAATCCTAGAACTGAAAAAAAAAATACCATAATTAAAAACTAACAGTTTCAGGAAAGCTCTACTTATATTTAACATTTTTGAAAATATATGTTACTTTCAAATAATTCCTAAATATCGTAACTAGTAATTCTATTTTTGATTAATAATTGCCTTTCTCCCTTCAGACACCCCATACCCTGCACATGTTCCCTACCAGGAGGGTCCTTCAGGAACAAAGGCAAGGACAGGGAGAGGGAGTCTAATACAACAACAAACAGAAAAGGAATTTTAAGCCCTATTTCCTTTACATTTGAACTACTTTTTTTTATTTCCTTTATGTTTGAGCTCCTGGTTCAAACGGCAGATGATGAAGCTCCCTCATCCCAGCGCTTCCACTGTGCTGTGTGACCTTGGACATGTTTGTTACTCACTTTGCTCTACCCTAGTCTTTTCATCTGCAAAATGAAGGACAGTAGCACCTATGACACAGGTGCTCAACAGGAATTAAATAAGTTAATACCTGCAAAGCACTAGGGTAGTGCTTCTGCCATAGTCTGTCTATAGCTAGTATTGATTACTAATATAGATTACTATTATTATATGTATAAAAATCTAAAATAAAAATACACTAGCCTATTCCTTCTGTGCATATGTGAAAATATTAAATAATGCAATGGATTTAGCCCTATGCTAACACAATAGACATTGGGAAACATTATGAACTGATTTGAGAGAGAAGGAGCTCTCCTCAAAAATGCTATTTAATACTGGTTTCATATGAAGGCTAGTTTGAATATATTTTAATATATACCAAGAATATATCTATAGTGAAAACATCATTTTAAAATAAATATTCTAGTTAAAAGTCCATGATGGAATTTAATAGAATTATGTATTTTAGTGTACTGTTTAAACATAAAGCAGTTTACAGGTCTATTGACCCAAAACGATCTTACGCAACATGAACCCAGTGCTCTACACAGGTTGTTAAAATAAAAAGGCAGGAAGGAAGCGCGTCTCCCAGTTGTATACTGGCGGTATAGTTGGGGGTCTATAAGTAAGTGACTGTAGTTTGCTTCTTTTCTATTTTCAAATTTCCTATAATACTTTATAATTTTTAAAAACATCATTTGAAAAATTAAAGCATGCATTTCAGTTAACCACACATATATCTAATATCAATTACAAACAGTAAAAACCCTGCCACCAAAAACACAATTTATAATAATGAGAGTCATTTTCATAGGGGTGCCTTTTTATGTTTCTTTCCTTGACACATGGCATCTACTCAAGAAGCCCTAGAGAGAAAAACTGTGTAACTATATCTCGGTTTTGAAGCCTGAGTTTTCCTTAAGCAAAGACAGGTTTTAGAAAGAATAGAATTATTTAAATGTTAAGATATGCCAGAATCTGGAAAATATATTTGGTTAAAATATATTTTCTTTACTTCAATTACCATTTTTCAAGAGACTTTCCTCGGGTTATGTTGTTTATTAGCTTAAGTTAGAAATTGCTCTTTTAAAATTTTATGCTAATTTTCTGTATTTGTCCCTTTGCGTGGTTCCTTGAAAGGGCAACATCTTAAAAGCCTAAAATAAAATGATTTCTAAATAGAAATGTTTTAAACATTCAATGGAGAGATGCTAAAATTACAGATTTTAATTATTAGCTGTGGAATATCTAGTGTCTTCCAAGTAGCCTTTAAATGTTCTGCATATAAACAATATAAAAGAAGTCAGCTCTACTGTAACCAGATTTTGGATCTGGTAGCTGTATATTGCTAATGAGAATACTCAGAGAATATTAACATCTTCTTGCCCTTAAATTCTAATCCTAATCATTCACATGCACATAAAAGATCACAGCTCTGTCTGCTGGTCCTGTGTTTATTGCAGAACATGTTAAATGAAAGCAGAAGCTTGGCATGGTCTTTGGTTTACATACCTCGGATGTAGCTGGCATTGAAACCTTTCTTCTGGATGCTAAAGTCACTTGAAAAGGACACATGCATCTCATTCACACTTGAGTTAAATGATAGGCCTTTGGCAGTTGCTCCACAAAATTTAGTCTGGCTTACTCCATTATCCAGGGATAAATAGTCATAAATGCAATTGGGAGCTTCTTCAATGTCAAAGTCATTAAACGTTATCTGGATGATGTAGCCGGTCGGGGCACGGAGGGTCCACATGCACGCCTGGGTGTTAGGGTAGTCATTAGGGTAGCACGGAGAGGTAAAGGTCCCGGAAGGGTTGGACAGCACAATCCTGCAGTTGGCACATCCCCGCACTGTTGGCCAGACAAAAGAGAGACAGAGAGAAGGGCTGGGATCAGAGGCGTGTAATAATCCAAGAATACCACATACTGCAGACAAACTGTAAACATTTTAAAATACCAAAATATCATCATGAAAATCAAAAGGAAAATAAAAACATCTCAAAGAAAAAGAATTACCAACACAGCAACAAAAAGTAAAACAAAAATGCAAAATTTCAAAGCAATTATTCTTAATCTTGGGGTGGGGGGCTCATATCCTCCAGGAATCTGATGAAAGTTATGGGAACTGTTTCCAGTAAAATGCACAGGGTCCACGACACTTGGAATACATTTTCAGGGAGTACATGAGGCCTCAGGAGGCAACAGCAGATTTCACAAATCTTCACTGACCTTAGCTAAGAATCTCTAGAGTAACTGAACTGGGTTTGAGGGGGTTACAGAACCATACAGGTAAACTCAGTATTATAAACCATGGGTAAAAAGGAAGAGAAACACTTAGCAAGTAAATGTTTAAAGACAAAGCAACCAGAAGCGGAATTGCTGGATCATAAAGTAGTTCTGTTTTTATTTTTTTGAGGAACTTCCATTGTGGCTTCACCGATTTGCATTCCTACCTACAGGTAGCCAGGGTTCCCTATTCCCCATCAATAGACAATTGGATAAAGAAGATGTGGTGCATATACACCATCGGATATTCCTCAGCATAGAAAAGAATGAAATCTTACCATTTGAGACAACATGGGTGGACCTAGAGGGTATTACGCTAAGTGAAAGTCATCAGACAGAGAAAGACAAATACCATATGATTTCACTTATATGTGGAATCTTTGGGCAAAATAAACAAACAAAACAGAAATGAACTCATTGATATGGAGAACAAACTGAGGGTTGCCAGATGGGAGGAGTTGAGGGAATCACTGAAAAAGATGAAGGGATTAAGAAGTACAAATTGGTAGTTACAAAACAGTCACAGGGATATAAAGTACAGCATAGAGAATACAGGTAATAATATTGTAATAACTATGTATGGAGCCAGATGGTACTAGAATCACTGGTGGTACCACGTCATGAATCATATAAATGTCTACCCACTATGTAGTACACCTGAAACTAATGCAAGATAATATGGAAAGTCAATTGTAATTGAAAAAATTTAAAAAGAGAAAGCAAGCAACCAATACAAAAAAAAAAACTAACACTCCTGGTGTTATCTCCTGGTAGTTTGTACTCTTCTCTAAAATCCAAAAAAATAGTATCACCTTGCATGTGTGGAGTACTCATAGTTTTGAAAGTACTTTCACTTATCACATTGATTTTTACAGTTTGTAATTATATACTTGTGTGATTATCTCATTTATGCATTCATTCAGTGAATACTTATTGAGAGCCTGGTATAGTTAGTATATAGCAATGAACAGGGAAGATTAAGTCTCTGAATGATTCTTACATTGCTGCTTTGGACACAAAGATAAACAAGTAATATGATGACAGATGGTAGTAAGAAGTAGAGGAAAAGTAAAGCAATCCATTATTTCTCAGTTATTATTTATCAGGCTCTGGCTATCAGGTAGAACCAGAAGCTGTTCTTCCCACCTAGTAATGCTTTTGCAATTAATATTCAGACTGCTTTTAAATATTTGTGTAAATGAAGACAGTAATCTCATTCACCCAGCATTCTGGATAAAGAAATTGCCATAAAACTGACACATACATTTTCAAACGATAAAGTCCTTTTACCATGTTATTGTAAATCAGTCTGAATCTGTTGTGTTCCTCCCCTTTTCACGAAATTGAGTGCAATGAAAATGCAGTAACATTTCTTGAAAGTGGTAATTACAATAAACATCATTCTTCCTGATACAGTGATATATTCAAGGACATAGACATTATGCTATTCGAATTAAGTTTTGCTTTTCACTATTCCCTGTGACCACCTTGAGTCCTGCACTGTTTTTGTTTTATGCACTATTGTTTTTTGTTATGCACTGTCTCTGTGTTATGCACTTTTGTTGTGTCATGCACTGCGTTTGTCATGCTCCGCTTCTGTGTTGCGTACTGTTGGTATCATACACTGTTTTTCTGGTATGCACTTTTTCATGTCCTGCACTGCTTTTTCTCATGCACTTTGTATTATGCACTATCTTTTTGTCCTGCACTGTTTGTGTCCTGCGCCGGTTTTGTGTCCTGCACCAGTTTTGTGGTGTGCACTGGTTTTGGGTCCCCCACTGTTTTGCGTTGTGCACTGGTTTTGCGTTATGCACTGTCTTGCCAACTCTGCTCCCCATCCGTTCTTTCTAACGTGCCCTCCCTCTTCCCTGCCTCCCTAAGTCTCCAACACCTCGTACAGGCCTGAAGACAGCCAGGAGAAAGCAGTTTATGATCATCACGGGTTCGCCCAATGCCCCCTCTCAGCCGCCACTGGGCCGTGTGCCCCTTTCCTCTGCAGCACTGTGCTGAGTGGTGCGTTGCTTCCATCTGTGAGATGCTTTGCTTATGGTCTTTCTTCTCCCTCCAGTCTCTATGCTTAACAAGCAGACAGTGTGCACTGTCATTTTCACCATCTTACTCCTAGCATCCCTGACACATGAAAGACCTTCGATAAAACTGGTTATATACAAGGGGGGAACCAAGAAAGCTGGGATTTATTTATAAAAAATTGTGTATTTATTCTTACACATTTTTTAAAAGATTTTATTTATTTTATTTTTAGACAGAAGGGAACGGAGGGAGAAAGAGAGGGAGAGAAACATCAATGTGTGGTTGTCTCTCACGTGGCCCTCACCGGGGACCTGGCCCGCAACCCAGGCATGTGCCCTGACTGGGAATCGAACCAGGGACCCTTTGGTTCACAGCCCGCTCTCAATCCACTGAGATACACCAGCCAGGACTTCTTACACGTTTAAACTTCGGTCACCTTCAAAGTATTCTCCACTTGATGCAATATACCTAACTGAGACTTTTTCCACTGCTCAAAACAGTTTTCGAACTCCTCAAATGGATGCCTTTTAGTGCTTCTGCCATTTTTTGTTTCACCTCTTCTATGTCTGCAAAAGGTTTCCCTTTGAGGACTTTTTCATGGGGGAAACAAAAAAAAGAGTCTCTTGGGATGAGATTGGGTGAAGAGGGAGGGTGGGGCAGGCACGAGGGCCATGTGTTTTTGGTCAAAAACTGTTGAACACTCAGCATAGAGTGGAAAGGTGCATTCGGAAATCACCCATCATGAAATGGGCAGATGCACTGAAAATGTCTTTTTAAAAAATTCACTGAAGCCAAATGCAGCCTCTTATGACAATGCCAGCTGGTGCACTGATACAGATGGGTTCCTAGAACACTCACCTAGTGGGGAAGTCTGTACTACAAGAGGCTCACCCTCCAGAGGATAATTCTGGCTTTTGGGAGGATCTCCCCTCATATGCACGACCCATTGCCACAGACAACAGTGCAGTGGTGGCCAGAGGGGAGAGGAAGGCGAGGGCTGGGTGGAGGTGGGCAGAGAGGGGAAAATGGAGACATCCATACTAATGTCAACAATAAAAAGAAAGTTAAAAACTGGTTAAATTTATGAAAAAATTAGTTTAAATAAATGGAAAATGCCTAAAGTGAAAATGACGAGGTACAGTAGATGAACCTAGTTCAAACAGAATCTAAATCTAAAGAAAAAGATAAAGGCTGTGTGAGTTCTGGAGTATCTGTTTAGATGGGGTTGGGGCTCTTCCTTTCCATTACTTCACGCATCGCATGGGCCGCAGAGGGATGGGCCTCTCCCATGAGGTTAGCTCCCTGCTACCGCGCCTTGGCCGCAGGAGAGGGAAGCAATCCGAGGAAATCAGCACTAATCCACCCAGCACTGGGCACTACAGATTGAAAAGAAAACCAGAAAGGAAAACAGGATGCACTCTTTGTGTCATCCCAACGTGTGTGCAGGCAGCATCGTTTTTCCAAAAAGAGGCAACGTTCCCTACATCCAAGACCCAAGTGATGCTCATGACATCCTTTCTCACGTGTACTGTTTTTGCCAAAGTCTGTCCTAAGAATTGAATGAAAGGTGTGGGGAAATTTAATTTGACTGATAACGCTGACTGCAATTTTGAAGAAGCTCATCTTTCTGTGACTCAGTTTCCCCAATTTCACACCGGTGGTAATACCAGCACCTGTCTCCCAGGTTTATTGGGAGGATCGCGTGGGTTAATATTGTGAAGTCCTGGGAGCTGTGTGGGTACCTAGTTAGCACTATTTAAGTGTTGGCTATTACCAACCATTACTATAACACAAACTCTGTGCTTCGATGAGAGGATACCCATAATATTCATCAAAAAACATTTAAAGCATAGTAGCTAGACAGCATTTAGAGACAGTGCTACTAAATAGTGATTATCTTAACTGGATTAAATGTCAAAGTAAGCACAGTATCATCATGTTCATTATGTTTATAGATCAATTCACATTAAAGGGCTTTCATATATATTATCTCATTTGACATCATAATAACCCTGAGAATTAGTTTCACCTCCATATTCAAATGAAACAAATAAAGCTAACATAGATTAATTTGCCCAAAGTTACACATCTAATTAATAGTGAGACCAAGAGTCAAACCAGCTCTTCCGAAATTAAGTCTAGGGTCTGTTTGAAGTTAACAATAAACATAGCAAAGTGCTAAGCCCAAGTACTGTCTTAAGAGACATTTTTTTTTCCAAAGGGCAGTTTGTTAAACATAGTGTAATCACCCTTAAATTAATACGTTTTAAGAGACTAATTTTAAAATACTTTAGTGAAGAATGTTAGGGAGTCTAAAAAATATAGTGCTAGGGATTTTCCCATTTGGAGAAATCAAATGTTACTGCTAACTGATTCCTACACTATCAGCTAGTTCATTAAGAAGTTAATTTGTTTTCTCATAAAGGAAGGGCTACTTAGAAAGATGGCTACTGAAGCACCCCCTGAATGAAGTCTTGGTAAACCAGAATTAGCCTATCTTCTGAAAATTACCTAACTCGAAGCATCTGGCTAGAGATATTATCAGACAGATAGAGTAACATATTCACACTTATAATTTATAAAAGCAAAGTTTTCAGGTAATCTAAACAACAAAACAAATTCCACCCTCTGTCCTTGCCTACACTTCCGAATGTCTGGCAATAACTTACTTGTGCATACATTCACAAAATTTATTTTTCAAAGAAACTCAAACCTAAAATGGAAAATGTCCCAGTCATACTAGAGTGTACTTTCCTTTATAAACAACATTTAGATATAGATTCAATAGCCATTATCATACTAGGTTTTTTATTTCAGAGATTTGAATTTTTACTCCACACTAGCTGCAAGTACTTCTCTGTAAATCAAATATGATATTCTTTAAAATCTTCCAAAAATAGGATTTTCAGATCCCAAGAGATAGCTCAAATCAAGAGATCAATTTTAGCTGCTTTCGATACAGATCTGTAGACAGAATGAATGTTTTTCTTATACTGTATTAAGTGGTGAACAAAATGAATGCATTGAAATTAAATCTTGTTGGTTATTTGAATGTCTGGAAAACTGTCACTAATGAATTTGTTGGGAACACTAGTCAGTGAAAATCATTTTCAGAAAATGTAGCTTAAGTTACTGCTCAGCTTGCATCCAAGCCCTTTTTTGAATTATCTATGTGACTCTATTAAACTCTAATGAATGAAGAGTCTGTCATTTGTCTTAGAAGGTTTAAAATATTTAGCAGCCTTGAGAGTTTCTGAAGATTCCCTGCAAGGGCCAGCAGTTGAGAGTTCTCGGACCAGTTCTAACGCCTACAGCGTTGCAAAGTCAGGGCAGCCACACATCAGCTCTCCAGGTCAGGTAAAGTGCTGCCTGATGTAACTGTAAAATATAAAGAATACTTGGATGCTGGAATGTATTAAATGACAGATAATATACAGAACTGAACAACTTCATCAAAGTAAGTATTTATATTTAAGTGATTTCAGGCTCTACGCAGATTATTTCAGGATGGCAAGGAATCTGGAGGCAATCTGGCTGTGGATTTGCAATTCACAACAAATCTGTGATTCTGTTAATGTGATAGACTTGGCAAGTTCGCCAGCCTCCCTCACCACCCCTCTTCAAGCTCTGCCACTCAAAGTGCCATCTCCATGTTGGGAGGGCTGCTCTTAGTCCAGGGTCACATGGGTCATTCCAACATCCTGCTGGACTTCCAGCAGCCAACCAGGGACGTCACTTTATTCCCAGACCTCTAGTTTCCCCAGAGTTAACCAGAAAATTGTTTAATTTCCCTCTGTAATGTTTCCACCTTAAAAGGTTCTTTGGAAGCCCCATGAATATGAAACTACCACTTTACTTCAATCCCTTCAATAAAGTTTTACATAGTTAAAAAAAAAAAAAAACAACTAACAAGAAGCTGAATTAAAGGTTCCTTGATGAGGCACCTTCAAGCCTGACAATTTTTTCAATCTCCAGAGAAATTCACATGCACCACACCCTCACACTTCTATATTCTGTGAGATGGCTAATCTCTAAACATTGAGTCCTGTCTTTCCATAGTCAGCGTGGCATGAGAACATGCCCTTTGGAACCCCAAAGGAAATACTCTCAGAAGATCCAAACAAGTGAACTGTTGTAAGTCCGGGTAGAGTCTGCTTGCAATACTGATAGATGTCCCTGGCAAGAGGATTAAACACGTGGGCACACGTGCGTGCCCATGCACACCACCCGCACACATTTTCATGGGAAACTGTTCTCTCTCATGCAGTAATTGAGGCTTTCTCCAGTATTAAAAAACAAAACAAAACAATCTAAAAGCAATGTATAATGAACCAACCTAAACTGCCTGGTCCCTCCATGTAATCTGCCTTCTGGTTAGTATATTCGAGTCTTCTTATTCCCCTTCCATATTCCTGTAAGGTAACTCCCCAACTCTGCCTGAATCCAGCCATGGATCTTCCTGCTGTCTGATGCATAGGCTTCTAAGCACTAGTGAAGATAATTCACAAAATTGTGGACATTATTTATACTAATGAGGCTTCCAATTTTATCTCACTTACCCTCTGCAACATCCGATGCCTCCGAACACTCCCTCTTTGGTTTCTCCCTCATAGTTCCCATCTTCTCCTGTTTGCCCTCCTGCCCTTACTCTGCCCTCTCCGAGAGCACCCCTGCTCTACTTGTCCTCAACCCCTTGCTATTCCAAGTATGGCCCTTAGAGCAGCAGCAGCAGCAGCATCACAGCACCTCCTATTGGTAGACTGGCCAGCATGCAAAACCACCCAGATGTACCATCCACAATCGGTATTTTACCAAGATTCTCTGGTGATTCACAGGCATGTTAAAACCCAAGAAGGGCTCCTTTAAATAACAGCGTACTTCAGAAACCATTCCCAGTCTTCACACATACACCTTCTCCTAAGACCTGCCCCCTCCACACACCCCCAATACCCCCTGCATCTCCTGCAGTCATGGTCATACCATAACCTCTGGTTACTTGGTCAGATTCTCTGTTTGAGACTTTGAAATCAGAATTACAGATAATTGATTCAGAGAATGGCGAACAATGCAATGACGAGATCATACACATTCGAAGGTAAATGATTCCTTGGCTGCTTGCAAAGAACACTGTTGGGTAGACAAAGAGAGAGAGAGAGAGCAAGAGAAAAGGTACAGAACAAAGAGATGAGAGGAAACAAATGCTTGGGAAACACACAATCTTTAGCTCTAGACATCCCATGTCTAGTAATTAGTGGGGGGAACTGTTCTCTGTAGCTCGTCTTTGGATTCTATCACAAGAACCCTTATTATACCTACCGTCCCACTTCTTGACTTGATCCAGCTTCAGTGGGTTGCTGCTCCTTATGACCAAGTGTGCCTCAAGCCCACACTTTCTTGGGCTCTCTGCAGAACTCCTCTCTCTACACCCATTCTCTCCGGGTGATCTCATCCAAACGCTGGCCTTCATTATGTCCAAATACGGACGCCATACACGTGCAGTAATTGCACCACACGAGCACCACACCCACACTTGTGAATGTCAGCTTGACATCCCCACTTCGATACCCCATAGGTCCCTCAATCCAAATACCAGTCCTCAAATACTTTGATTTTTCATACACTTCATAATTATTAGTAGAATAAGAACAAGCCAAGCTAGGACCCTGAGCAGCCCTTTTCTCTTCTTTCTCCCACACCATTTTAAACAGTTTGTCAAGAGTTAACAATATTTATTTTATTCACGGCCATTTAATTTATTCCCTGACCTCATCCCCATGGATGTTTAGTTTAAGGTTCTCATCTTTTCTTTCTTGGACAAAAAGCTCAGTAACTCCTCTCTCTGTCAATAGTCTTGCCACCTCCAACTCACCCTCCACGTCACTACAAGAAACATCTATGAAAATCAAAGTACAAGTCTAAGAGTATGCTCTCTGTAACTCAAAATTTTCTCTGGGATCAAATAAGATGAGCTTCTTTAAATGACACATACGGCACTCCACATCTGTCCTCTTCATACTCTCTAACCCATCTCAGCATCCCCCACACCCATTCACTTAATAAATACTGATTAAGCATGTACATGCTGGGCACTGTAATGGGTGTTGGGAACATAGCCATGGATAAGATATAACCTCTGACTTTAAGGAACGTATGCATTATTGTAAATACAGATGAGCAAGTAGATAGTGATAATGCAATGTGAAAATTGCTGGATAGAGCAGATAAATGAGTATGATGATCTAGGTTTAAACTCTCTAGAAATGGTACCATTTCTAACAGATGAGAAGGGAACTGAGACATAAATATGCAGCATAGAAATGGGCCAATCAAGAGGGGAGGCGGACGAGAAAAAAAAATAACAGTGTCCTGGGTAGTAGGGTCAGTGGATGCAAAGGCCTGCAGGTGAGAGAGAACACGGATTGTTCAAGCAACTGGAGTTCGGTTTAGTTGAAGCACAGTGCGTAAAGTGGGAAGAAAAGAGATAAAATGGCAAGGGAGGCCGAATGAGGTTCTGCGGGGTTCTGCAAACCATTCTTAAGAAAATGAAGAATTTTAATAAGAGCAGTAGTGAAAATAAAAAGGTTTTAATTATGGGAAAGTAAAACAATCAGATTTGTGTTTAGCACAGACATTTTTAAAAAGCTCGCCCTTTTATACATAAACAACACAAAACTACCAGTGAACAAAGATCCTTGTAAGAATCACTGTGGCCAAACTCAAAGGACTTCAAAGATGACCAGAAGAAAGACAAAAGACAGCAAGCTGCCATGACAGCTTGTTTGTGGAAAGAAAATAGCTGTCACAGGAGTACGGAAGATTAATCTCCCAAGGACTCACTGAAGCAAAGCCTAACTGTTGAGGGGAAAACACAAAAGCAGCAAAGTGACCAACCTAGGGTTCACTGAAGATCTGTCTTAACTTTGACCCTGCATGTGGCATTACCCCTAAAGAAGAACTGAGGACACTAGAAAAAACACTCACCTGCCGTTCATGCCACTTGAGAATGTCCCAGAAAATCTTTACAGATGGACTATCGAGGCAACATTGCAGCGTAAAACTGGTTTTGGTTTTTCTTGGCCTGAGCCAGAAAAATATTGCTAAATATCCCCAACATAAGTGGAGAGTGTTTTAGCCTAATAAAAGCTCATTGTAGTTCTAATACCCATGAAGGCAATGATGATGTTACGGGCTAAACAGTGCAACTAACTTTTTGAGCACGTGAACTATTCACATAAAGTCCTAGGGATATATTTGACTTATAGTAAGCTGCTCAAAAAACAGTTTTTAGTGTTATTGTGATTATGGCTGTTATTTAACAGCTGAGCACGTTTGCCATATTTCAGTTTGCTCACTCACTCACTCATCCATTCAGTTTTCTGGGCCTCTGCTTCCATTCATTTTCAGTTTTCTTTTAGATACCTTCACATATGGTTACCAGAGGGTGGGGAGGGGAGGTAGGAGTAAAACAAATTTGAAAAGTCAGTGAAGGTTATTGCTTCTAATTTATTCCATGTTATGCGGTACAGGTGAAGAACCTGAAATTAATAGTTAGAACAAGCTTTGGTTTTAACAACTTGCCCTCCCAATAGGCTGGGAGAATATATTGGGAAGACGGCGGCAGTAACAGGATAAGTGTGCATCTGAGCTCAAATTTTCCAAATAAGCCTTTAATTTGAGGGCATTAAAAAAACCCACTCAGGTTTGTACACAGAAATGGAAGCAGTTTAAATAGTCCAGGGTCAGAGCAAAGCAAATTATAGATGCAACTGGCATAATTTTGTCCTTTAAGAAATACTTCCTATGTTAACATCTTAGTAATAAGAAAAGTCTGATGTAAAATCTCCATAATACAGATTTTTAAAAATAGAAATATTTTCTCAATAAAACTTTCCATAACATACATAAATAGCTTGCTTAAATATGCTGTCTAGTTGCCTTAAGTTAATTCATCACTAGAATTACTTTTCAAAATATTTATATAATGTTAAAATTTACATAATGTTAAGCTATATATATGTTTGCACAGAGATCTCAAGTATAATATATTAGTGTATGAAATAGATAATCTTGTGTTTTTCAGCAAACTCTGAAGTTGAACTTTAAAGACTTCTATTAGTTTCCTTTCTATCTAAATCACATAATCTAGCTAAGCAAAAATATTTTGTTATTATTGCAAAAAAGAGCCATTGTGGAAAGGACAGTGTGCTTACAAAGCTAAACTCTTTCAAGATGTTTTCCAGATCTAAAATTATGCCTTTCAAGGTATTTCCTTTAAAATTTGAATACAAGCCATATAAACGCATAGAACATATTGTTGACAGTATGAAGAAAGGGGAGGGAGCATTTAGTGAGTGATTACTTTGTGCCAGGGTGCAAATTGCTTTCCTCTTGAAATAGCTGTGTTTACCAGAATATCTGGCCATATGTCAAGTGGATCCTGGTGGGTTCCAGTCTTGGCTCTCCTGTTAACCAACCATGTGACTCTGAGACTGTCACTAGGCATTGAGGCCATGGTTTCCACATCTGAAAGAAATGCCCGTTTTGCTTCTAAAGCCCTAAAAACCCTGGGTGATCGGTTCAGGTCCTTATACACAACAGGGCTTCAGTTGGTCCCTTCACTAGGAAGAAGCTTCCAGGAAGGTCATAAAGACAGCTGACGCCTCCCTCAGGGAAAGAGTGTGCTGACATATAGTTTGCAAGATTATGAGACAAGATGGTCTTTCTGAGTAGTCATGAATCTCAGTCTATTTGTATTCATGTGTCCACTTTGAGGCCATCAGTCAGCCAATACAGATCGAATGAAATTAGAGCTAATGGTCAGCAAACATCCTGGCTTCTGGGACATATTCCGACGACTCAAGAAAATTTCCACATCTTGCTAACAGTCCTTATTGTGCTATTTTGAATATTGCTGGCTTAGAATTATAGAGCTAGCTATGACAGATTGTGAAGATTTAGAGTGTGGTTACATCAGGAAAAAAAACACCTCCTTTCTACTTAATGTAGCTGCTTTAGTGTGTTCTTGAGGCCTACCGGCTTATTTTACAAGAGAAAACATAGTTAACTTTCATAAAGTTAACACACCTATTGAAAAGCAAGGTGGAATTTCAGTTGGCCACACCATTGCCAAAATGTTGATCTAATTTCAAACTGCCCTGGGTTGGGGATGAGGTGACGTAGGTATTAACTCTACAGAGCCTCTGACTGGTTATATACATCAGGGCACCTCCATCAGCTTCTCCACATTTAAACGGCTTCATCTCTGCCTCAGGGATCCTCCACATCAATCACAAGTCTGCAGCAAAAACACACTTGGAAAAGTTCATGAAGTTCACCAAAGTTTATAATTATAAGTTTCCGGGATAGTATAAAAATTGACTTGCTTACAGCCTTCTTTTAGCCAGTTCTATTTTTAAACTTCAGAAAAATGGGACAGTGACTTGTTATAGGTGGGTGAGTAAGGTCACACCTGCAGGCAGGCCCCCGAGAAAGCCAGACCAGGAGAAGGGGGCGGGCTGGGAGGCCTGCGGGGCAAACACGTGCAGTGGCCTTCCCACTGCAGGCGCAGCCCAGAGGGCAGCGGTCTGGTCTGAGCGAGGGCAAACCTCACTGTCGCTGGAGAGAGCAGGCTGCCTAGGCTGCCAACACCTGCTTCATCACTGTTCGGGGAGCTGAACGATTACTCAAAATTTCTGTAAAATGGTTTGTATCTTCTGGATTCCCATTCAGCTTTGCAATGTTTGAAAGAAAGATTCCTTTCATGATCCCAGTTAAAACATCACCTAGGAAAGTTCTGTAGGGTAGTATCTAAGAAGTTATGTTGAAATAATAATAAGTATAATTCTATTCTGGTCCAATACAAGCTGTATAAAACACAGTTTAGTCACCCCACTCTTCTTTTTCATTGATTTGAGAGAGAGAGACATTGATTTGCTGTTCCACTTAGTTATGCATTGATTGGCTGGTTTTTGTGTGTGCCCTGACCAAAATCAAACCCACAACTTTGGTGTATAGGGACGATGCTCTGACCACCTGAGCTACCCAGCCAGGGCAGTCACCCCGCTTCCCATCAAAGTAACACTGGTGAACAGGCACACTGAGCCCCAGTGATTACTGAAATTACATAGGAAGGTCCATCTCACAGAAAAAAAAAACTGAAAGGGAAATTTCAAACTATGACAATCAGGGATCTAATATAAATACACAACTTTAGACACACACACATCATGTTCCTAGGGAAGGTCTTATGATGGGAAGACTATGTACCATTTTGGCATCAAAACTCATCCAAGACAAGATGAGAAACTTTAGGTTTCTGGATTCTTTAATAATGAATTAAAGTAAGTAGAAGATATTTGGAGAATGGATCATTCTGAAAGTTATTTGCTAAGATAATATGAGTTGAATCTACTCAGGGAAATAAAATGATTTTTTTCTCCCCTCAGTATAATCAGCTGACTTTCAGTTTTTAGGATGAGCAAGACATGAGGCATTTTCCTGAAGGACCCAGCCAATGTGGCACTGTTCTGACTGAAAGGACTACAGCTAGCTTCGCTATGCAAAATGGGCTGAAAAACAGTTCATTGAAATTTTAATAGAAGTTAACATTTGCTCATAAAATGACATTAATAGTTTATACATGTGTGTGATTTTGCCTGAAAGGAAGTTTTTCAAATTACCAACATTTTTCTGTAATACATCATTTTATGGGTATTATTTTATGATGTTTTACAGATTTCTATAAAACTAAGTCATGATTCAAAAGCAGGCAATGCAGATGAAGTTCCTTGTTTGCTATTTGTCTTATAACAAACATAGTAAGAAATACATGAACTTAAAACGCGGGCCAAAGCTCTTGACCAAAACATAATGCTTTAAATGATTGTAAGACAATGTATAGCTGGCAAAGTGAGGATCATTCCTGGTCCTTACCAACTCGGACACAGCAAAGCCCCCTTTCACAAACTAGGAGAAAAGCAAAACCTTAAAGGATAGCCTTTTTATTTCAGTTCACTATATTTAAACATTCGCTCGCAGGAGAGCTGAAAATTAAACACCTATCGTTCACAGAAGCTCTTTTGGACGCAAACCTAAGTTTCTATTTGAACTGGCTCCGGAGTTGCTCCTTGCCAACATCTTTACAGCTGCTCTCAGCATGCAAACCCCCCATACACTTGACTGGAAATAGCACACGGCTTGCCTGGAACTTTCTGCACAGCATTTCAGTGAAAGACACTACTGTCCTCCCAAGCACATTATTCAACAATTAGATTTGGGCTGCTGAAGCAAGGGACAAAGGCAGCACTATGCCCTGCTTAGTTCTATCAACTTGCTTCATGACATCATTTCTAGGTGCAGCCTTTCCATGCACAGTTTGATTTTTTCCCACATGACTTCAAGTGCTGTGGAAGCCCTGGAAGAAGATGCACAGCTACCTTCTGGGGCACACCCTTTCCAGGAATCTATAAAATAAGGACTTTACCTAGAAAATCTCACATGATAGTGTAACTTTTCTATCAAAACCATTAGTAAAGGCAACATTTAATGTTAATAAAAATTTTAATGAAAAAGTATAACAAAATGTATGCATTCCACTTGGTACAAATCCAAATAATACTAATGTGCAGATCCTTTCTCTGCCTTTGGTGGATTAAAAAATTTAAAAAGAAAACATAATGCCAACGCTCAGTTGATTTGATCCAGGATTTTAGGGAAGGCTGGGGGGGAGGACATTCTATACCAAGAATGTTTGATATGAGTTGTGATTAAAATCACCGTGTTTGACATAATAGTAATAGCAAGATGGCAGATTAAACTATCACATTCTCTTCCCAACATCCTTTAATAGCTGATGGTAAGAAACTCAGAAAAATAAAATAAAATACATTTTGGACATAGCTTGGGTGGGAGCCCTTTGCAGTCTGCTTCCTCCCTTGAATCTTTGGGTTACATCCAATAAAAATGGAAGTAGAGACACAGAAAGTCGGTATCTCTGAGATGACCCACTTATCTTGAGTTCACACTCTGACATTGTGTAGTGCCAGTATGCAAGCTACAGGCTTCCTGCATCTTACACAGAAAAGGTTTTGGGTGGTGTTTTATTCCTTTTTTTTTACTTCTGGTTTTTTTTTTGGTGGTGGGGGTGGTAGATATCTGAAAATCTTGTGGTACACCCTCTGAAATTTAAGACTATTTTCCTTGGCACTCTTCATCTAATTTTATTTCCTTGCTTTCTTGGCCAGATATTTTCTCCTCAATTAAATACCAAAAATTCATAAGATGGGCCAGGCTAAAAAGTAAGGAATAAAAGAGGGTGGAATTCTACACGTACACATGTAATGTGTGTGCCTTCTGGATGCACATATGACCTATATGCAGACAATTTCCACAGGTTGGGAAGCACTGCCTCCCTGATTCACTCTGAAATCTCCAGTGCCTAGGGTCGCGTGTATCAAAGATTCACCACTCACACACCCAGAAATTGAGGTAAAAGGAACACACATACACACACATGCTTGGTACCTCAAAATATATGTAACACTGACATATATAATTTAACATATGTTTTAAATATGTGTATTTCAAGATGATATTTTTTAAATAATCAGGATTTTTACATGGTAGAAGAGCACCAAGTTGTTTGTTTCTTCCTGGTCATAATAAAAGTTAAACTGAATTCCATTCTAAACTGACGTTATATTTGATTTCATATAATTCGCTTGCTTCACTCTAGTCCATCTGTACTCACTCAGCACACACTGCGGATAAGGCAGGCATTGTAAGTACTTAAGAGGAAATGATTTACTTTAGGGAAAGCAAGAAGCCACAGCAGAGGTGCCACGAACTTCCTGACCTGGGAGGGTCACTGCACTTGAGGCCAGTCATTGTTTTGTGCATTGTTTCATCTTGCACCACCTGGATCTCTGTCATCAATGACAGTGAGTAGGATATTACTGCTTGTAGAAACCTTCTCATCCACTCACTTCGCGCCCTTCACTTTACAGATGTGGAGGGTAAGGCCCAGGGATACTAACTGATATGCCGGAGATACCAATCGTCTTGCCCGAGAGGACACTGTGAATTAAAGTGAAAATGAGGTCTGCTGCTGTGTCTCAGTTGGTTGGGTGTCAGTCCGCAAACCAAAAGGTCGAGATTTTGATTCCAGGTCAGGGCATATGACTGGGCTGTGGGCTCAGTCCCCAGTCGGGGCGCATGTAAGAGGTAACTGATTGATGTTGCTCTCTTACATCAATGTTTCTCCCTCTTTCTTTCTTCCTCCCTTCCTCTGTACATAAATAATTACAATAATCAAAATGAAAAGCGTTTCTGTTTCACAATTGTAAAAGTAAATATTATGTCTATGAATAGACATATAGTCTAGAATAGACATATAGTAAAGAATATAGTCTATGTAGATGCTTACACGAAATTTAAGCATAGGAAATAAATTTTAGAGAGTCTAAGGTGTCTCAGGTCATGTACAATTTAATTATATTCTTATAACCTCACAAAGTATAGTGTTCCCACTATTTTACTGACGAGGAAACCAACATTTCAGTGTATCATTGTAATGAATGACTTTGCCTGTGCCGTCTAGTCTACACATTTCTGATAGTCGAGGACCATGTACAACTTGGGTTAGTCAGTAATTACATGCTAAATCTATTTCTAATGGTGGTAGTATGTATAGGTGGTCATGGTATTAATAACGATGATTAATTTAATATTCACGTTTTCTCCAGAATCAAAAGTATTTTCAGGAATCTTAGAGTTTAGATAATCCACTCTGCCATCTTTCTTACTGTAAGAAGCAACATAAAAAAAATCAAGAGCTTTGGAGGCAGGGAGACTTGCCATTTGCCTGTTATCTCAGGCACAATATTCAACCTCTTTAGACCTCCATTTCTTCTTAGAAAAGGGAAGACATCACTTCCTTTGATTGGGGTTACTGCATCAGTTAATGAAACCTTATATGAAGTGCCTTATACAGTGGCTGACAATGGTATAGTCATTTGATTACTGGTGGTCTAATTTGAGTCAGTCATCAATTCAAAGACTGTAGCCAAACAAATCAGGAGAAGGCTGAGACCCAGAAAGGAAGCAACAGAAGAATTAGGAAAGATCACCAAGAGCAAAGATGTCATTAAAGATCAAGGCTAAGATCATCCACACCCTGGCATTCCTAATGAATATGTGCAAATGTGAAAGATGAACAGTGGAGAAGACTGATAGGAAAAAAAGATTCGTTTGAAATATGGTATTGGAGGAAAGCTCTCCATGTACCCCCGGCCACCAGAAAGGCAAACTAGTGGGTCCTAGAGCAGATTAAATTTGAAACATCATTAGAGCAAACAAAAAAAAATGATAGAAATGAAGTTGTCCTATTTTGGGCCTATCATAGGAGGCAGAATTCTTTGGAAAAGAGCGTGATGCTGGGAAAAACAGAAGGCTGCACAAAAAAAGGAGGACCCAATATAAAATGGATTGACTCCACGAAAGAAGCCACGGGCATGAGTCGACAGGAGCTGAGCTGGCCTGCTGAGGACAGGACATGGCGGACATCACTCATTCAGAGTCACCAGGAGTCAGAGTCAACGCAACCACACAGAACACACAAGGGCTGCTGCAGAGCACGGACCAGATCCCCAGCAGCACCCTGCTCTTCTCTCCGCTGAGACAGTTTCGCACTCACAGCTCACAGCCGAGTCTCCCTCAGAAGGCTGCTGCCAGCGGATCAGAGACACCTCACCCAAAGTTATGCGCCCTTCCCGAGGTAGCCCCAACCAGTGACTGGCCAAAATAGGGGTCCAATGCCCAAAGCTCTTTGCCCAAGCTAGAACTCCGGGGCCTTCCAGCCCCAGAGCTGCCTGCTGGATCTACTAAGGCAATGATAGTGACTGTCGGAGCCCGGCTGCTCCCTCTTCCCTCTGCTGCACTCTCCCTTCACTTCCCCACTAAGGTTGATGGAAGAACACTCCTGGGTAAACCTTTTACATGCTAATCTCTGTCTCAGAGTTTCAGTCACAGGAGCTCTCCCTACAACGTCTGGTCATTTTATTGTCCTATGCTGGAATGAAACAATAGGCATAGAGGACGCTTAGTAAAAACAAAACAAAACAAAAAAGCCTCCATTCAAACTGCAGCGATGTAGCAGAAAACACTGAAGTCACTCCCTAGGTACACTGGGTCGTATATTTAATATCTCGGCTTTGGGTTCCCCTTAGTTCTCTCTTTAGACCCTGGTATTTCTAACAGGGTAAGAAAAATTACTTGTACTGAAAAAATAATAATTGTAGTTCATCAAATCCCAATCAATTCACAGCAAAATGACTAATTTAAAGATCGTGATGTTTTTCTTAATGGAAGTGGGATGCAGAACTTTCTAGATTAATCGAGTGGAAATTCATTAAATAATTCATTGTGGAATGCTAGTCAAAGTATATTTCGGATACGTGAAATTGCCTGTATTACCATTAAGACTGAAGGTAAATTTTAGATAACTAGTTCTTTTATGTCTATGAACTCAAAATATCTGGTAGGAAAACTTCAGGATTATTCTTCTGCTCATGGTGCATGAAGTTGTTGAAGTACAGAAAATTACTTGGTCACCGAAGTGTATTTCGTATTCACACTGAACTAACAGATGTTTTCAAATGATATTAGGAATAACAGGAGACTTTTATATAATGTAGAGAGTTAGAAAATGATATTTCCCTACCATCCATTTTTACCAGTCCAAGGATACACATTATTCCCAATGAGAAGAGACCTATCTCATGCCTATATCTAAATTTGCTTTTTCCATTTGATCTTGTAACAGTTGCTGCAGAGTCTAATTATAAGAAGGCTCGGTTGATCAAAGCTGGATTTTCATATTCCCTTTGATGTATCCTCTAGAGAGTTTAACAAACACCATTTTAAAAATATACTGTGCTAGAACATAAACCTATCACTCATCTTTGTTTTTCATTGAATTTCTGGTAAGCGGGTAGTGTGATGATTCTCAAAACCTTAACTCCACCACTCCATTACCATGTAGCTAATGGGTTCAGAAAAATCCAACCACAAAAACATAATCACAGTAGTTCTCTGTAAAGAGGTACCTGAAACCTTGTTGATTACAACACTTAGAATGTTCCCTGTGAAGGTCAAATTCAAAACATATTTTATGAAAAATAAACCTTTATGTTTAGATTTTAAACCTTCTGCCCAGAAAAAAAAACATGGTAGTTTGGTCCAAAATATTAAAAAAAAAACTAACCTAGGACTCCAGAAGACTATTTAGCTACTTTATTTAAGTACAAACTCTTGACAGTACTTGGAATTTATGATGAAGTGTTTCCTGGGAATTTAGAAATCAGATTGTTCTTTAAAGTGTTACATTTTAACTCTTTCGCATTGATACCAGCAGACAGTCATCCTAGAAAAAGAGACTCTTTCTGAGTAGGACTTGACTGTTACTAGACTAAGTCTGGAAAACACAGTGAGTGTGGTAAAAGGAAAAGCATGGATTGAGAGGTCCGTGAGCACAGGGACTGTCTTACTTACCGATGTAACTCCCAAACCTAGTATGATCAAGGGCCCTGGCCCTGAGAATGAATGAGTGTATGAATGACCAACCATATGTATGACCAAACAAACCAATATTAGCTCGGATAAATCCACCTTTAAAAGATGGATCCATTTTTCCAATGGGTTCAATGTCAAACTTCTGAGCCTTCCAGAGGGAGGGGTTAGACCAACTCACGAAGGCGAGGAGCCGCCTTCAATGAGGCCCTTGGGAAACAGGTTTAACAGCCTTCCTACAGGCAGCCCACGGTCCTGACCCAGCCTGGCAGACAGCGTGGCTAAATTCCCCCAGAGGCTACAGCGAGATTACAAACATAAGAAAACAACTGTACATTCTTTGTCTTCTCAACATAAATTTAAGATAAATAACACCTAATTTAATGGATTAAGACACTAAACCGATTTTGCCACAAATTATAATCTACTTGTTACAAGTTTGATTATTAAAACAGTCCCTTTAATCAAGTAATAACCAAACTACCCTTTTCTATTTGTTATGCTTTAGCCCCAAACTATCAGCTATGTTGCCATTGGGGAAAATGCAGTTTTAGCTGATGAAATTATTTGAATATAAGTTTACAGGAGACATAAAGCATACCATCTTAAAAGGTATATTCAGATCATGCTGTGGGGGGGAAGGGGGGGGAGCTATTTTTATACTCTGTTTTCTTTCCCTTTTTCATGTCAGAAACACCCACTAAAAATTCATGCAGTTAACTGACATGTAAACCAGAAAGTCTATTTTGATGTGAAAAAGATTTCTAACCAAAAAAGTAAAGAGTTTTAAAATAGTCTTTAATTTTATATTTACAAACAAAACTTTTGCTTACTATTTTCATTATATACACAATGTTTATAGTGATCAGCCAACACGTATAAGCAGAACAGACTTCTCTGTGGCTGCCAATGATGTTGAGGTGTTTTTTCAAGTTATGTACACTCCCCCCTAGTCTAGTCCTTACTTGAAAACTAAAGAAAAAATAGGACCTGCATTTTTATATTAAAAAACTATAGTATATATTTTTTCCTACTTAGTTACTCTGTAGGAAATTTTGCAGTCATGAACAGCTTTTACAATGAAAAATGAATATTCCTCAAGTCTCCTCAGACTTAACTGACAATATTTTACAATCCAAGTATTGAATGCCTGCTCATTCTAATCTTTATTTGAGCTGGTTTGACTCTTAGTTCTCCTCACGTACCAGGGACAACTGAAATGGGGGCAGAATCAGTTCATTTCCTACTCTCCCTACCATTTAAAGGGATTTTCAAATATCCTTGTAGTCATCAATCTATTTTAACACAAAGACAGCTTGATAATGACGATTCTAGACTCATACTGAATACATGAGATATGTTAAAAGTAGCACATGTGCACATGTATGTAGCTCCTCTATGCATCCTTTCCCTTAAATCTTACCCACAAACTATTGCCTAAAATAGAATGAAAATAGAAGCTTTTTATTTACAGTATTAAGGCACCCAGCTACTTCAACAAAAGTTTATGAAGGAGGTAGTACCTCTTAATATGTCTCATAGTATCAAAAGTTTAAAGAAAACATCATTTAACTAGTTAATTGTAAAAGTTAATAAACTGTGCAAGTCTCAGAAATTTCCTCTCTGTGCGAAACTTTTAAATGTTTTTCATCATTATTTTCTTTAAAATATATTTGTAAATGCCAACTTAATTTTAAACACATCCAAATGATAAATTTCATACCTTTTCTTTTAAGACTAGATATTTTTATGTGCTGTACACATGACCTAGGATAGCTCTGTGTGTTGTGCTAAAGCTCACATAAAATACTAAGAATGTATTAACAAAGCATTTCAAATATCCTTTTACTATAAAGTTATAGCATAAAGAAAAACTTATTTAACTGATCGCACTGTTGCATGGTTTCTTTTCAAGTATGTATTTCTTTTAAAATTTTGAGTTCATGTAATATTTTTCTTATCACTAATACTTTGGAAACAAAACAATCAGTGACACCATCTAGAGAAGGCTTTTGTTTCCCCACATTTCACAGAGTAATAAATCCAGAATAATAAATCATGTGTTAGCATGTAAGCTAGATCGTTCTGACTTCTCTCTGAACTTGAGTCTTCAACCAAAAAAAAAAAAAGAAAGAAAAAGAAAACCCAGTAGGAACTGTAGCTATTGTTCAACAGACGTATCTTTCACACATTTCATTTAGCATTTGGAGAAACATTAGAAACAGGAATTCAGCGCCATAAATTTCAAGTGTTAGTGGAGTATACCAACTACAACTCTGCGGTTGGGGCTAGGGGTTCAATCCAGAAGAACATAAATTGAGAACTTCCCTTTTCTGAATTTTTCCTTTTGCCAGAAAATCCACACAAAATGTCTTGACTCTTTCGTACTGTATTAGAATAAATAAGTGAACTGCAATTTTCCATGTCTTTGAGTTTGGTTAATTTAAAAATTATAAGTGATTAATTATTATGCTTGAAAACTAAACGTATTTCTCAGATTGATTGACTCTTGTTCTCTTCTTCAATGATAATTAGAATATTAAAACTATATTGTTCAAATTTAAATTTAAAATCTATAACACTACAATTTCAGGAAAAACCTAAATTTGTATATAATAAAAACATGTACCTCTACAGACAATACCTTCTTATCTTTCATAGAACAATTTCACTGAGAAAAAAAATCAAAATTTAAAATAAACAGTAAAGATCTTCAGTCACAGAGGCTGATACCGCTCTCATTTTTATCAAAAGTAATGTTAATTTGTTTTTTAAATGCTATTATTAAAAGTAGAATATATTACTTATTTGCTTAAAGATGATTCACTGTCTCTGGCTATGAAATTTTTCAAAAGATATATTATTTTCTTATTTCCAAGTATACTCTCCATTCCAAATAACTAGGTAAGTTTTAGTTAAGTTCTTCATGAATATAAAGAACATACTGGCATTTATTTAGATATTATTAAAATTATTAAATAAAAATATAGGAGATGCAAGAAATATCATTTATGTAATTGTCAAAAATACCTAATTTTACAGAAAAAATATATTTATGGACAAATATTTAAATTTTTACCAAGTTAATATAAAACATCCACTAAGGTGTATGTGGGAGTCACGTTGGAGTAACATAAAAGCAATAGTGCTTCAGTAAATCAGAAGTCACAATTTCATTTGTATTCTCAGCAGAAATTTTACTTAATTAAATATCTTTTTAAATAAGTAAAATTAGATCTTTTCTATTATTCTTCCTCTTCTAAATAGCTAAATATATAGTTACTTTTGGGAGATGATAATTTATGCCAGATGAGTATGAATAAACCTAATTTCATTCATTTTTATAATGTGTGATTGGCTTTGTTAAGGGATTTTGATAATTTTCAGAAATTGCTTATAAGTTTAGTAAAAACAAAAACAGTCAGGAAAGTGATGGAAAAAAACACAATCAGCTTTATGGCTTACTAATTTTGATTCTGGTAAAAAAATGGCTAGTTAATTATGAAAATGTTTACATGGCAAGCTTTAATAAGAACACTCAGGAAATTAGAGGTTTCATAATAAATATTTCCAAGTTAATGGTAAGGATTGTTTCTCCTAAAATTCATTTTAAAAGAATATAATATGTGTCATGGGACAACAAAGCCATGCCATTGTCCCTTGATTATGAAGGATATTTATAATTTCTCATTTTGAATAATAATGATCCCTGCACTACAACATAAATATGGACTGAGAAAGCATTGTGGAAATAGATCTCCTCTGGAAGCTGATTTTTGGAGTAAATCCCAGAGATACACTTAGTTTCCTAACGTTTTTCCCTCAACAATTCTCTCTGGCCTCTGGAGAATTTTTTTTCCATTCAGTTATACTTTGCCTTTTTACCACTTGCTTCGCCTCTCCAAAACTCCCATGCTTGCCTCCCACTCTATTTCATTCTCTCTCTGCACACAGGTCCTCAGAGCAGCAGGCTCTTAGTTGAGTCACCAAACACTGGAGCTACGGGTATCTTAAAGAGGTGAACTTCACCCCAAAAATGTATTTTCTAGATTGACCATAAATGGCAGGCCTTCTGAGCATGGGGTCTGACCTCAGGTTCCACTTTTGACATTCATAACATAGAACATTTTGGGGGACATTTCAATTAGTCAGGTTCCAGTAATCAAGTTTTGTAAAAATTTGGTATCCGCTTATAAAATACTCATAGAATTACAGAACTCTAATTGGAATAGAATTAGAAATCATATAGTCCCCTGTTTCATTTTATAACTTAGGAGGAAAAGGAGGGAAAAGAGGAGGCAAAAAGGAGGAGAGTGCAATTTGTTCAAGGTCACACAGTAAGTGGCATAACTATGATTAGAATCTTGCTCTTCAATGAGTAATATATTTTTTTCTAAAAACTCTTACAAGTGACCTTACTATCATAAAATCCTCCTACAGTGAACTGAATCAGATACACATTGTGAATTGAAGAAATACAGGGTTATTTGTGAACAGGGAGACTTGTACATAGTAGATAGTCAATACATACTTGGTGCCATATAAATTGCCATAGATGGACATTTATTTTTGGGAATACATCTGCACTGCATCCTGTCTTCCTTGGGAAAAAAAAAAAAAAAAAAAAAAAAAAAAAAAACTTGCAGCAGAGGCTGGTACATCAGCATAAGAGCATTTGTTAATCTGACTCCCACTCCTAATGTTCCTCTTTCCACAGATGCGTAGTTATGTACAGGAAATGCAGCCTGGCCTCGCAGTGCATTTAAGCTACATTAATGTAATACTTATCATTAACAAGACAAAATAAGAAGTTAACTTTATTAAATAAGAGTGGCTTAGCATTACCTAACTCTGCATCTAAATGTGCCTGTAGATCAAAAGCCAGAATTTCCAATGCCAGCCACACCTGCAAAAACGTATGCATAAGTAACAGTGCAACACAGACAGGAATACTTACCCCATTACGTTGGAGAGTAATACACTAGAATAGAAGTGGGAAAAAAAAAACACCTGGTTTCAATGATGTAAGCCAATCCAGAAACAACTGTTTGGCATTAAATACAGAAAGCTGTAATGAAAAAATTAAATAGGTATTTTCATAGTGGTTTTTATTCTTCTAGTGAGGGACATCATTATCCTTAAAGTCAAATCATCCTAGGAGCATGGGTAGTCTTAAGGAAGGCCTGCTCACCACAAGTATGACAGAGCATTGCATGAACCTAGCTAGCCCTTGATATCACAAAAGAATTATGTTTCTCAACATAAGACATCAGTACCAACAAAGAATGACAAAATCTGGGCTAGCAAAGCAGAAGTAGAGAAAAAGAAAGGGCCAAAGTTTGTATCGGGACTCAGTCTTGGCACTGGAAAGGGAAAGCAGGGGTTCTAACTTTAGTGTGGTTTCCAGAAAGCTCTGAATCAGCCCTAACATAACCATGCGTGGTAGTTCCCAAATCAAGTCCCTAGTCTGAGTGCCTCATGCCAATTTTTCCCGTCCGCTGGTCTGCATGCAGCTCCTCTGGAGTCACCTGCACTGTCATCATGCCTCCCATGCCAGTGGGCAGCTTACAGTACCAGAGAAATTCTCTACCTGGCTGGCCCTCACACGGGCTCTGAGCAGTCTCTAACCTCCAGTGAGTGACCGTGAAAGCTAATGCACAGCTACTGTAGTCAGATTCTCAACTGGGTCCCCGCCTCAAAAATGTGAAGAACACTATTAAAGAATACAAATATCTCAATTGATATCTGAGATTCATATAATAGCTGGCTAAAGCAGGTTATAAATTATTACTCCTGAATATGAACATTTCAGAATATAGAGATAAAATTCTTACATTAATTTAGAGGGTCAACACAATGTCAGCCACATCCAATGGGGATGTGGATGTGTTTGTGTCTGTCAGGGTGGGGAGATTTGGCAAATTTCTGGAACAATTATTTAGCCATTGAGAGAAAAGTCCATTTACATTTGGGTTGTTTCCAAGTTTGTGTGTGTGTGCATGTGGTTGTGTGAGTGGATGGATGAATGATAGGTATTACTATTCGAATCAGAAAAAAATAATTAAAATGGTTTAATTACATATCAGATGAAATTAAGAATCATATGTAAGCCCTAACTAGTGTGGCTCAGGTGGCTGGCACTGTTTTGCACAGTGAAGGGTCACTGGTTCGATTTCCAATCAGGACACATGCCTGGGTTATGGGTTCTGTCCCCAGGAGGGGTGCATCCGAGGGGCAACTGATCGATGTTTCTCTTTCACATCGATGTTTCTCTCCCTCTCTTTTTCCCTCCTTTCCCCTGTCTCTATAAATAAATAAAATCTTTAAAATTTATAGGATTAAAATAAATAAATCTAACAATAACCATATTGTTACTATTTATAAAATGATAATTAACTTAGTATTATTTTTGCTGAGAATACTGTATTAAAATAGTATCAAAGAAAATCTAAATATTTTAAAGTTTTATGGTGAAGATGACTTTGATGATATATCAGTGTAAAGTTATTAGCCATTATTTAAACACCAAATATTTGTTTTAAATTTATGGGCTATAATAAATTTATTTAGAACCTTCATTAAGAATTATTGAGATGCAAACAAAGAAAATTATAATTTTCAACATAGTTTAAAAAACAATTTTAATATAATTAAAATCAAAGATTTATCTCTTTAATTTCAATATCATGTCAAAGACACAAGGTATTAAAAAATTTATTGTCAGAATATTTGTTCATTTTTAACATAAGAGGTATGCAGAGTGGGGCAAAAGTAGATTTACAGCTGTGAGGATACGAAACAGAGTTTATTTTTGTATTGTTTATTAATTATTGTATTATTTTATATAGAAACCACTATAAACCGACCTTTGCCCTACCCTGCATTTAAACTCAGTATCAGACATGTGTATACATAGTCAGATACTAACTACTCACTAGTACTATTCGTTTCCTCTACGTCCACAGCGGCCTCATGGAGATGCTCTAGAATGCTACAGAATGCCTCCTCCCTCAGGCAGGCAGCTAGCTTCACAGAGGAGTTGGGCTGAGCATGCCCAGCTATGCTTTTGTACTTTAAGCCCCTCCCAAAACAGTCAGCCGGGAGCTCCCTTCAAGGGGAGGAACCGTCAAAGGAAAGGAAGTGTTTCTCCCTAACATGCACTGTTGCCATTTTACTGCTTTGTTTGGGTTTACTGCTTGAGTTGTATTGCAATATTCACTAAAACAGTCCATATAAGATTAAAACTCTGCCACAATCTATTTTAATTTTCATTAAACTTCCAAAAGACAAAGTGCAAAATACTTCTGGTAGGTGGACATTTTGTTCCTCCTAAGAGTGCTGGGCTTTTTTTGGTGACCCACAGTCCCAAACTCACAAAGAATACCAGATCACAGGCGGTTCTTGAAGACACGTAATATTACAATGAAATGAAAGCAAATTATCTTAAAGGATGCTAAGTGGCAAGAAATGGCTAATTTGAAGATGAAAATTAGATAGAATGGTCTCTGAAACTTATTCAAAAAGAGAAACAATGGCCCCGAGAGGCACCTGTGGTGACAGGGACGCTGTGCCTGCCATGGCCTGCCAGCTGGTCCTGAGCCTCTGCACCTCGGCTCCCTCACTCCCACCACCACACACCCTGAAGGTGAAAATCTTGGGTGGTCTCCACTCCTAGAAAGTGCAGCCTGACATGGGGACAGAGCACACGCGATTTGAAAGCAGACAGTCCTAGGGCCATTTCTCAGCTCAATTCTTACATCCAGCTGAGCTTGGGCAGTTACAAAATCTCTCACAAACTCAGTCTGCTCCTCTGTAAAATGACAGTAGCATCACCACTCTAGGGTGGTTGTCGTAAAAGCCAACACAGATGCGTGTATGTGTGTGTGTACATATACACAGGTACATGTAAGGTCTAGCACAGTACCCTGGAGCATGCCTCGGTGTATCTGTGGTGGCTATTATATTAGTAGAATTAGTGTATTTGATTATCAGTAGCAATATAACAGGTGAACTATTTGAATCAAGGACGGAAGTTTCAACTAAAGCAGGTATTTATGCTCACCACATGAGAGAGCAAAACAAACGAAGGCAGCAACCATTTAAGTCCTCCCCAATGACACTCTTATCTATATTTGTATTGAAATTAGTTGTGTGTAAAAATCTGCCCTTTCCAAACTACTATTTAGACCAAAGTCAGCCTTACAATGAGGCTGTCACACGCATAACAGTATTTCAGAGATAACTGGAAATTCCGTGCCAGTATGCCCCAATTTCTACTTCCTCCAAAGTGGGGGGGGTGGCAGAAACAAGAGCAACAGCATCCTCCAATGGAGCTTGACCCAAAACTGCAGATGAAATTTGACTTACAAGAAATCCGACCAGCACTATGAGGAAGAATATGCTCACCCGGCTCAGAGAGACACGGTTATCTATCGCCCAGAAGTAGGGGGAGATAATGGCATCATGAAAGTGGCTTCAGGGAACAAACAAAACTTTGACTAATTTATAATTTGGCTGCTTTTCATTCCTTCACATTTACAAAATTATATGGTCAACCCAGTTCCCAAGCTTGTGAAGGGTGGTTACAATATTCCATGGAAACTTCCAACTCAGATTGTTTTCTTACTCCCTCCTTTATGATCTCTGAGGGTCCCTAACCACATTTTCTTGAAATTCTCTTCTTTCTGAGCTTCCAAAAAAAACCTCTCAGGTTTTCTCCTTATTTGTTAAGTGTTCTTTTATTCTTTAAAATCTAGTGATTTTTCCATCTCATTATCTCTATTTTGCTATTCCCCAAAGTTCAGCTCAGAGGTCTCTCTTCTTTTCCCCTGATAGTTTCTCCCTTTGGAGCCTCATCAATTTGATCATCCCAGTTCCGTCCTCTATGTAAATAATTCCCAAATGTGTGTCTCAGTTCCTGACCTCTGTCCCATGCACCAGTTGTGCAACTGTGGCCCTCATTAGACAAGCCAGCCTGCCTTCCCATCAATGCCCTCTGAACCTTTTTCTCCCCGTGGGCTTCCCATTCCAATGAGAGGCAACTCTGTCCTCCCCAGGAGCTGCATTCTCGTTCCTTCTGTTCTCGCCTTCAATTCATTTCACCTAGACGTCCTATCCCTCCCCACCAGTTCTTCTCCTTTCTAAACCTTCTTTCCTGCCACTACTAAATTTATATCTATGCAACAAAACTCATATCATGTCCATCTCTATTCTGAAAAAAAAAACTCAATAGAAATCTGGTGTCCATGAAAGGCCAAACATCTGAGCCTCAAATTACCTGACACTGTTTCTGACTGTTTTTATTCCTCAGTACTGTCCTCCAATCAGCTACACTAAAGGAAAATGTCTGCTTAGCGTTCCTTATACATGTCTTTTGCTTACTCTGTGTAAGCTCTTTCCTCTGGCAGAATAAACTAAACACCACTGATAATCTCTTTCCTCAATGTGTCTGTCCATGGCAAACCACCTTTACTCATTCTGTTGAGATTTATCATCTCTCCCATGGTTTTTATACAGTATGACTTTCAAAAGATTCTCATATTCTGGTTATTTTTCTCTAACATACACTATTTTGCATTTCCTTTGATTACTTCTTTTCAAAGGATCATCATAGCTAATCTCATTTCATAAGCCCAAATCCCTCTGTTTATATTACAGGATATTTCTGAAAAACTGTAAGACTTTGAGAATGAAAGAAAAATAAGGTGTAACCAAAACAGTCATAGAATCACAGAGTCTTGGCAAGGGACCTTCGGGTTCATCTGATTCAAACTGTGACCCTATGCTGGAACCCCCGATGGCACCCCTGCCTGACAATGTTCTGGCTGTGGCCTGCTCTCCAGTGAGAGGAAGCGGATTCCTTTGGGAAATAGGGCATTCCATTGTTGGCAGCTCTTATTGATAGAAAAGTTCTTCCTTACTCCAGGCCAAGACACACTTCCTGGTAACTTTTCCTCATTACTCCCAGTTCTGGTGCTCTAGTGCTACAAATGCTTGGGGTTTCTGTTACTTCTGGGAGTTAGGTAATAGGACTCCTACAATCTGCTACTGCTTGCAAATGCATCGTATTATTTTATGGGGCACACGATAGCACAGTCTGGATCCCCGATCTGCTAACCAGTATACTCTATGTCTACTATATCCGGTAATGCTGAGTAGTTTTGCCTTTCCTTTCTTATGGCTTTCTTCCATTAGCCAAACTCACTGCTTTCAGTCCCTGCTTCTTAAATGAAATGCTCTTTCTAGCTTCCTCATTAGATTAGTTCTTCCATTTTTCACCTAAGAGTTTTGTATTTCCTTTAGTGACAGTATTTTATTTCTCAAATTTCCTGTTGAGGTGTCATTCTTTGGGGCTCGCCTTACGAAGGTCCTGTAACTTCTACAGAACAGACTGCCACACCCAATTCAGCAGGAGTTATTGAAAAGCCTCCTTTTCTCCCCAACAATCTGGTATCATTAACTGATGGTAACTGATACAAGCTCTCCTTCAGCAAACACCCCTACCTTACCTATATACTGTTCATTGAAAAAGATTTTATTCACAAAAATCCATTTTAATTTAGAGGAATGATAATTGGAAAGAACACAGGGTTAGAGGTAAGAGACCTGATTTTAAGCCCATCCTTGCCACTAAGTCCTAATGTGATGATGGGAAAATCCATTAACTTGTCTGCAACTCAATTTCCTCATCCTTAATAATAAAATACAACATCCTTGACATGGATATTTTTAATCTCATCCTCAAAGGATCAGCACATTAAGCGCTGTTTCTAAGTTTCAGAACCTGAGGTTTAAAGATGATGAAGGTTAATTAATCACTCCAGTTGGCTGGACTCCAACATGCACGCTTGGATACACCACACACTAACAGGAGGAAGAATTCTCTGATGGTCAAGGTCTAACATATTTATGATTCTAATGACATATGCAAACAATTAGAAATAGTAAAATGGTTCAGAAGAGATATAACCCTCCCAAAACCAACATGAAATATGTTTAGTGATGAGCTCAAACAAACGAGTCAACATACACTGCCCGTTTTCTAACCATCTGGGCCTCCATTCTGTTCCAAGTTGTTCCCTGGGTGTATTTGATCACTGAGACCCTGATTAATTGACAAAATCAAGCAGGAAAATTATTGAATATTATCTCAAATCTTGTATCATATATTCTCTTTGCTGTGAAATTTGAGGTAAATGGCAGGATCATTGTTTCCCACTATTATCACCATGTGGATAATGGGAGCAGTAACCGTCTCCTCTCTAGCTTTTGAAACAGTTCAGACACTTCTTAGTCAGTAAGGTGCCAGGCTATTTTTATGCTCAGTAGACTTCCTAATGTAGCTGGGCCAGGGTGATAACTAGAGAGCACACTGGCGCTGCCATATGCTTCCTTTCCAGGCATCTGGACAGAAGCCCTTCCCTGAACTCCTATTGGCCTATTCCCCCGGTCATGATCCTTCCACTCAGATTTTGGTTCTTTACTTGTTTCTCTGTTGCGGGAGAGAAACGGACTCAAGGGTTTTCTCCCTAATTTATGCAGAATAATGTACAGAGGAGCTACATCTTGATAAAACCTCAAAAATAAACAAACACATGTATATAAAATAGTCTCTCTTTATCTCTCTTGCAAAAGCTATCATTTCTTGGCTTGGTAGATGATGATGTTTTATATCCACACTACATCTCAGCCTCCCTGCACGATTTATAAGGAAAGGAAATCATTTCCTAGAAAAACTGCCTTGGAATGAGGTGGCTCATTATCTAAGCCAGGATAATGTCAACTCTGCTTAACCCAGACTTCCTTCACAAATGAGGCAAAAAACATCCTGGCTGCAAACATTCCAGTTTAGTGAAGAGCAGAGAAAGGTCATCAAGCCAATATTTACGTAATTTACTTGCATTAAAAACAAAAAGAAAATCTTTCCATTTCTATGGAATGTCACCACCTAATACATATGTTTAAATTTCCCTGTGAATTGAATTAGAAGAAATTATCATTAATATTCTAGGACATGCTACCTGCTCCTCACTGCTACCAAGTGCAGGCTACAACAGCTCTGCACCCAAATCCTCTTCAACAGGAAACGGGAACCTATCACGTAACTATGGAGACACAGCCATTTTAAAGCGATCAACAAGGGGTAACCTGCCCATATTTTAACAGTAAATTTCGTCACCTCTACTTTAAGGAACACTGTATGTCATACCTGAATTTATATATGCTTTCTCTTTTCCTGAAATGCCAACAGTATGTATTTACAATTTGATGGCATTTTATTCTAACAATCTAAAGGTCTTTCATTTTCCCGCTCTAATGCTATTATCACCAAGTATGAATACAGTCCTGAACTGGAAAAATGCAGTTAACTTTGAGATAATATTTGTTCACATCTCATTAAAAGATGACCTAACATACTAGACAAAAAAAGTTAACATGAAAACATGCCAAATTCCACAAGCTGTGAATTAAGTTGATTAGTTAATGGGACGGGGGTAGGGGAAGCAGTGACACATACTTTCCTGCTTAGTCACAAGCACACTAAAAAAGAGAGCACTTTCAAAAAAGCAGAACAGAGGGCAGCAGTTTTCATCAACTATTCTGTTCCATTAACTCTGCCAATAGTGATCAATAAATATTATTGCTTTCCATTTTTTTAAATACAACAATTTAGATCTATAGTCTCTGAATACCAGTGCATTTCAGGATTATTTTCATCAACAGAAAAAGAACGAGGTCGAGTCAACTACATTTCTAAAGAGTTTTCTTTTAGCATCCTTTTCAGAGGGTCATGTCATTGTTGGATTCCCGCTGCATTTTCGTCATACAGCATGACGATTATACCGGCAAACACAGAACAGAAGAACCTCTTCACTCCTGACCCTGCCAGATGAGGTCACAGAAAGCCTCGCACAAAGCCCATGGGCTGCAGGACATGTTTCAGTGGGCCTGAAAAGACACAGCCCCTTTCACTGCGGCTCTGCTTTGAACTGCACTCACTTTAAAGGAACCATAAGATTCAAGGTGGGGGAGGGGCGGCGACAAGGGAAGAACAAGAAGAGGCAGTATATCTTCTCAGAACTAGAGGCACAGGGAAACACAAAAAATTCCAGGACAATTATGAAGAACACTTGTTTGAAAGTTATTTCTTTATTTCTTTTCCTGCTATATTCTACAGAATATCCATGTCATTTAGAGGCAATTCTGCCCTCAACTCCAAAGGCAAATGGGGCCTCCTGGACCCCAGCGGTGACTCCCAGGTAACAGCAACTTCTGCTTCTGAACTCCCTTAGACAAAACTGTTGACCAAGCTGAGTTATATAAATGAAGCTTAAAAAAATAAACCTTTTTCAAAACAATTCTGAAATGATTTTCATGGGCAGGAACTCTATGCTTTATATTATGCTTAAATACTGTGCTGCCGGTCCTCTGATGTGTAATAAAATGAAAATTGATTTTTCAAGAGAGAAAGAGCATGCTTTTATACTCTTGTAATGAATATGAAAAGAGTAAATTATAAATTCCTCCTCCTCAAAACCCCAAATTCATGACCATTAGGGAAAAAGGCATAAACTATTTTACACTTTCTGCCCACTGGACACATTCAATACTACAAGGTTATAGTAAATCAAATCTGTCTTGTTCTGAAGTATATGTTCTTTTCCTGAGGGGAGAGGCAAGGTATCAAACATCATCTGTTTCTTGATTTTGAATAGAGTACAGAAGGCTCTGTCTCAAAATGGATCTGCAGACCTATTATATGACACAAAGTGAAGGGAAGCCCTTTTCTTAATATGGTTTGCATGATTAATGAATGACATTAACATATTTACTCCCACATCTTTCTGGCTTGCATAAGCCCCTTCTGGTTTGAGAATACCATGAAGAAAAAAATGTTTCACCACCTAATTCCTAACCTCTCCCTTACCCTGTTTTTTGCTTTTAAAAACTTGCAGTGGCAAATTAAAAAAAAAAAAATTCTTCCAGCAGAACATGTTTTTTGGTTTTGTTTTTGTTTCTTGCCAGAGGCTATTCAAAACCAAACGAAAGGAGCAAACAGATGCTGGCTGTGGGCTGCAGTGAAGAGTGAAGTTCAAGTAGCACTCCCATGTCTAACCTTGACACAGCGACCATTCTCCTCCGCTCTTCTTTCCACCCGCTTCCTGTTATAGGTGGCAGATGCATGATTATGGCCAACTTACGGGAAGAACAAGAAATCTTAAGGAGTAAACTGGGAAAGCCTTGGTCACCTAAGTATTTGGCCACCAATGTTTAATCAAAAGAAACCTTCAGTGTTAAGAACTCCTTCCCATCACTTAGAGGTCCTTCCACTTACCCTTTGTGGGGACCACAACAGCTTTCTACAAATAGCAATTATTCACTGAAAGGAGGAGGAAATGCTAGAAGTTGTAGATTACATTCACTTTGTTAGAAGTTTCTTTTAATAAGGATCATGGAAATCTCATGGATTAACAAAAGTAAGTACTGAAGTTGGCAGCAGATGGCTCGTGCCCAGAAGCTGCATGCTTATGTAATTCTTTACTTCCCTTTCAAAAGTGAAAATATTAGAGGGAAAAAAAAAAGTACTATACCTTCAAATGATTTTTTGGCATAAACATTCTCTTTTTGCCTTTTAGTTATTAATAAATTGTTTAAGATGAATCCTCAAGCAATTTTTAGAAAGTAAAAAAAAAAATCAGCTAATGAGACATGCAAATAACTGTGCTACCCCTGTAAAGTCTTCTAAGTTGTTCTTTTCTCCAAAAGCTCATTTTTAAGCTCTTTGGTTGATACAAAATATTATTTTCCAAAATAATATTTACTTGGTGAATAATTTTTCACTGTGCCAGCCACTGGACTGAATAATAATAACAATTCTAGCTAACATTTCATTGGTGCTTCCCAAGGGGGTGGGCTCTGCTAAATACATCACATGAATCCCCTTATTTCATTTGTGGGGACCACCCTAGGAAGGAGGAACCATCATGACCTCACTTCACAGAGAAGTGACTTCTCTGGAGGCCACATAACCTGGAAATAATGGCAGCAGCGTTCCAGCTCATGGTGTGTCTCCTGACCTCACGTACCGAACCATTCATTATACCCTCTAGCCTCAAATAGCCCATGTACAGGATGCAGACAAAAACCCTTTTAAGTATTTAAATGTTGGACAAGATCCTTACATATCTCAGAGGATAAAAATTATTCTTAAGTAACCTGAATTCCAACTGCAGTGAATAAGAGTTTAAAACAGTGGTTCTCAAGTTTTAACTTGTACTGGAATCACCTAGAGGCCTTAGTCAAACACAGCCTACTGGACACCACCCCCAGGATTTTTGAGTCAGGGGAGCTGTGATAGGCCCAAGAATCTGCATTTCTACCAAGTTCCCAGACAACACTGAAATTAGTCCCAGGACGGGACCAAACTTTTAGGACCACTGGTATAAATTATCAGCTCTGGTGATACTTATAATTGAAACATAGTGAAAGAAATTTTGTTGAGTACCAAAATAAATCAGGCACAGAACACACACCCTGACTCCTAGTTATGGAGATGAAGTAAATTTAATTGGAGAACAATAAACATGTACAAATGTATAAATCTTCAAAGTCCTTGCTTGCTTGTTTTTTGTGGGCTCTTAGTGATTTACCTTTAACAAAATGGAAAGAACTTGGACTAAGAGCCTGAAGAACTACTTTCTGGTTCTGACTCTATATAGCTGCACTGAACTATTCTTAAAATCAGTCTCCACTTTTGGGACATAGAAATAATAATTCCTTTGCTTTTCTTTCTTTCTTTCTTTCTCTCTCTTTTTTTTTTTGTGAACACTGTAAGACTCTGATGAAGTAATCGAATAAAAATATTTTATGCACCAAGGAACAATAGACATAATGAAGTAGCATTACTGTAATTCTGATTAAATTAGATTTCATCTCAAAATGCAGGACTTTTTTTTCTTTAAAGGGAATTAAATTTCATACCACTTTATGACTGTTGATCATTATAATGAGTCATCATTAGAACATATTATAACTCAAAAATTTCCTAAAAAGAATTTAGCGTCAAAATAGAAAAAGAGTTTTACTCTTTATAAAAATAACTGACTACTGAACAATAAAATGAATGGAGATTGGTTACCCAGTCGTCTTGAGGAAAAAGAACAGAAACAGAGGGAAGGCTGATGGGTAAGAAGTCCTTGCATTTACCACAAGGCACAGCTCAGAATTCTGGTCCTATGCAATTATAAAGAAAATATATTCTCCTAAAATATATATATAATAGCTTATTTTTAAACTGAGTTGAGTGACAGTGTCCAGACTCATTAGTTTATTCTATGTCTCTGCTGATAAAATCTGGTTCTTAAGAGCACTGATTTTCATACTGTGTTCAGAAACATTGAGTTCCTAATGTAAAAAGTGGACTTCAACTTTAAGTTTGAATTAGGAATTTCCCAATTTATACAGAAAGTTGCTGTTACGATACTTCCAGTTCCTCTTAATCCTTAAAGACTTAAAAAAAAAAACCCCTAAATTCCCCCTTTTTTTCTTCTTGCCTATCATTATTTTAGGCAGAGCTGTAGTTCATTTGCCTCATCCTTTCTTTTATGAGGCTTTAAAAACAAAACATTCAGAAAATAACATCCCATTGATGACTGCATTGCATCTGAAAACTACTTAATTAGTAAAGGATAAATAACTGAACAAAGTATTAGAGCAAGATGGGATAGTAGTCTTTCATAATCAGACCAAGATGAGAAATTATACTTTCATAATACTCATGATTTGGTACAAAATCATTAAATAATATACCAAACTTTTTCTGGATACTATCAGTTTCTGAAAGAATGATCTATGACAACTTATATAATAAGGATTCTTGAAGTGAAAAGACTTCAAGTACACGCGTGAATTCAAATTCCATAAGTCTACAAAAGGGGCTTACAGCCAAGTAACCACTGGTGCCCCCAACGCACGCACACTCCCTTAACCCTCACACAACCTGACTGTATGGCCCTTTCCGCAGATGCTTCTGCAATCACTTCAGCCATGAGGTCTCTGTCTCCACCTAATAACTGAGTTTTGATAACAGATGATCTCAGTCTCATAGAATGAGTTTGTTCCTGCATCATTAATTTAAAAGAACAGTGAGGAGTCAAGGGGTACATAAGAACAAAACAACTCTGTTCTGGGCAAGAAATTAGCATTCAGCGTGACACTCATTTTGAACCACATTCAAGACCAAAACAAAACAAAAAAAAGAAGCTGAGAGTCTGAAAAATGATAATATTGCCTATTAAAAATAATTAGGCCTAATGAGATAGGACAATTATCTTTCTAAACTTCTAGTTGCTTTTCAATTCCCATTTACTTTGCATGGGAGTTTTGAAAATTCACAAATTTTGCAGCACTGTATTGAAATGAGACCACAAGTGAGAATCACTTATCAAAAAAACTTTTCTTGTTAGGACGGAGTGTGCAGAGAAACAAAAATTATAGTTCTGAACTCGTCTTGATGCAAACTTCTTTGAATCAGCCTGTGTTACTGTTCCAGAAACAGCTTGTTTAAAATCAAATAGAATTATTTTGAAGACACATTTTGGAAAAAAAAGCTAATATTCTTAACTCTTTCTCCTATTTGAATACTAGCATACTACTTCTCAGTCATCTATATGCATGCATATTTTGAAAATATGACATAGCTAATATTTAGTGATGATGTTTTATTGTTCTAAATCCTATGTGTATAATGCAATTGTAGTCATTTTGAAGTAATTCATAAAGTTACTTTGTATTAATAGAATTTTAGGTGGTTCTTTGTTTTATTTTTCTACCAAAATATTCAATGAGCATCTTCTTGTGTGAAGGTTTTATTTTTATTGAATTATTCTCTTTAGTAAATCTCCCAGTAATTAAATAGAAGGTACAATATCATCTTAATGGATGAGTCCAATATGTACTATTTAAAAAAATCAAACATCTACATTTCATTTCAACATAATAAATCCACTAATTATAAAATAAATTCTTTTTAAAAATCTACAAATAATCCTTCAAATAAGAAGCATATTAGATATATTGATGTGTTTAAATCAATAATATCATGTTTCTAAATAATTCATAACAGATATTTCAATTTTATTAACATTTACAAGAATATGGCAAAGATGTATCCAATTTTGAAATATTTGGCCTTAAAAAGTAAAAAATACCAAGTTCAAAATGTACTAATCCCTTATATTGCAAAAACTAAGTTCCTAGTTGGTTGTTTGGATATTAGAATTTTTTTCCCATGGAAATAACATTATAAAATTCAGTTAAAATTCCAGGCCAACTCATAACATAGCTAAAACAAAATTAACAGCAGCAGAGGATCTCAAATCCACTTAAAGTCCTAGAGCCTTAGCCCAAGATTCTGCTGAGCTCTGAGCCTTGGGGGAGACAGAAAGAACAGGAAGATGGAGCTGCAGAGAAGCATGTCCCTCTCCTCCTTTCCTGTGGCAGAGGGGAGGGAGGCAGGTGACCGTGGAGGATGTGCTGGGAGGACACACCTGCTACAGGGAGAGTTCAGTCACGCAAAGATAAGAGGTAAACTTCATGGCGTTGGCCTTTAAGCCATGTTGTTTGGTTAAGTCCAGGGTTCCTATGCTCCCAACTTCTTTTTTTGTACTGTGTAAGTTTGTGTATGCATCGATGGAGTCAAAATGAATAAGATGCTGAATGTGCCACTGAGGTTTGTGGCCCTCTGAATAATTCAAGTAAATCTGCTCCAGCATGATAGCTAAAAAGCAGATTGTATCTTTACTACTTTTTTACAGCGTAGTTTCTATGTCTTTCACATCAAACCAGTACAGTGGATACGTCACCCTAATCTCAAGTGTTTTCCCTTATATAATGTGCTTTAATTCATCTGTATTGCCGTACCTATACTCTCTTGGTTTTGGACAGAACATAAAAAAAAGGCAGAAGTAGAAGAACACATGCCCCTATGTTTTATGAACTCATAATAAGGAAGAAAATATACACATTAATAATCATAAAATGCAAATATAGCACCAAAATATCAAATAAGTACAAATTGTTACAGAACCCTAAAGAAGAGATGGCAAAAGATGGACTCTTTAGAAAATACTTTCCTGCTCCATTTCTACCTATCAAATGCTATTCAACAAGTGGGTACATGAGCATATACATACATGAAAATTACGGAGAAGGCTACCCATCTTCCCAGCCTCATTTTAAATGCTCCCTACATGAAGAGATAGGGAAGCACTTTATCAGGTAGCAAAGAACGAGAAAAGAGATTGAAGTTGAGGAAATGGTGTAAAGAAAGACTTGGAGGCAAGGAAGCACATCAAATATCAGACAAAAATATGTTTTCCAATGTGTTTGTTTCTTAGGTCATGAGTAAGAAAACTTAGAAATAGCTTAGAAAATATTGATTGAGGAGACATGGTGAAGGACCTCACTGTTAATCTGTGAAGGCACTACTTAATTCACAAACGGAAAGCTCCTCAAGGTTCCCGAACAAATACACTTTAAGAAATGTTTAATATGAAAGTGGTTTATTACTCAATTACAAAGGAAATCAGGAGACAATAGCATCAGCTTTCCTTATTATTACAGAAGTTGAGGAAGGGTCTGCATTAGAATGAAGAGCATTCAGGAAAGAAAAAAAAAGACGGAGACATTCAAGAGATGCTACAAGATTTAGCCATGGATTAGATCTCAGGGAAGTGTTGCTAAGGAAGAGTCAAAGATACCTCCGGAATTTTGGTTCTGAAAGGAAGAAAAAGGATGATACTAGTGACACACTGAAAGCAGAAAAAAGAGCTTAAAGTGAAGAAGAGCTCAGATGGCTGCACAGAGAAGATTCCTAGCCAACCTGCACTGAACTGATTCTCCGGGTTAACCTACTGTCCCGACTCTCCTTAAAACATACTGAACAATACGGCAAGTCAAATACACAAAGCCAACAGTCCTGTGGACAGATGCCCCATGAGTCGAGTTGTGCTTCTTAGATTGTTTATTCCCAGACCATTTTCTGCTAGTTGTACTTCACATTCCATTCCAAAAGTTATTACATTTTACATGAACCAATAAAATTATGAATGTAAAAGAATATATGGGCATATGAAAACTTAGTTGAATTATGAGGAAAGTTCTTATAAAGGTAAGTAAAAATAGGTGCCTGGTGGTAAAAGTCCTAAAAATAAGAATTCTATGTTCAGATCATTTCATGAGCAATCTTCCTCCACTGTAAAAAAATCAAAACATCAACACTAAAAACCACTGATGACACATTCTGGCCATGATTTATGCAAGAGGGAAACACTGCGCTCCGATGAGCAGATCTAGCCTCAGAGAAAAGAACTTAACCCTTTTTCAAAGACTGGTACACAAATGTAAGCCTACGTAATGTTCAAATACAATGGTAAGGATGCCTGGCTCCAGCCTTATGGAAGTAACAACTACTGTATCATTCCACTTCCGGCATTAACGAAAATATAAGTGGACAAAATATATGAAGTTTTCAGACACAGAACAAATCTCTGCTTCTTGAGAGAAAAGAAACACACGAGTTGAGCCCCATATTTCTGTCTGATGGCACTTCTAAGCCACTGCACAGGTAACTGGAACCCAGACAGAGAGCAGTGGCTTCACCAGATAGAAGAGCCATAAAATCTTCCCTACTCTATTACCACAGAGGCTTGGTTTCAGGGTATCTCTACAATATATGAATATTTTTAAGAAATAAAATGCTGCCCTATTCAATGGCTGTAGGCAATGATATTATAACTATTAGCACAGGTCCTGCAGCAAAACATCTATGAAATCAGTTCAATTTTAAACTTGTATGAAACTCAGAAATGAGATCAGACTTTAAAGATGACAGCTGAGTTTCATCTTTTTGTAACACATACTTAAGTTTGAAATTACACCATTTTTACTGAATTATATATAATATTTCCTCAAATTATCCATCCAATCCGAATACCTTCTTGCTTTCATGCGAAGTTTTTGTATAATCTGTGCATCATCTGGGACCTTGAAATTAACAGCTGATGATCACGGGTCCCATTACTCTCCTTCCATCAATGGCCACATTCTCATTGCCCCCTCATTAGGCAAATAGTGACCTTTACCCAGGGATGCAGACAGAGCAGGTGCTTCTTCAGAAATGAGATTGTCTTGACGGATGCTTTCAACCCACTATTCACCCGAGTAAACCTCACAAGTCGGTGACAAGGGCAGAACAAATAACCCCTCAGAAACCATTCACCAGGTGCTGAGTCTACTGTAGGTCAGAATTTTCAAGTGTGTGGTTGGAATTTACTTTTTGGTTCAAGCTTTATATTTGCTGGGCATCAAATTTACAAAAAGATTCGTGGAGTTTTTCACAAATATCACATGTTTGTGAAAAGAGTACAAACTGCATTATAGTAAATGATAAACAGCTCTGTTAAGATAAAACAAAATGAACCGGAAAAAATGCTCACAATGATGGCAACAAATGCGTAAGTTTTCCCCAGGCTGCCCTTTTTTATCTTTCATTTTTATTAACGGTAACAAGCCAAAAATATCAATAAATCTCCAGTAAGGTCTTAATTAAAAAGCAAAATCCAATATATGTATGAAAAATATGACTAATAGGAAAAAATGATACCATGATCATTGCATGCATTTTTATTAAATGGAGGAAATGAGCTCTCAAGGAAAAAAAAGCTGCCAGGCAAAGGTTTAATAACTTGAACTTTTGAATGTGTATAGAGGCTAAAGAAGGGTCAAATGGAAGCTTACTCTTGAGCAAGGTGAAATTTATATAATTTACAGAAATCTCTTTCCCCTCTGCCCCCTTCCCCACAAAAGAATATTCTTAAGTACTGAAAATATTTCAATAAGCGTAACTAAACCAAATACAGTAAAACCAAATATTCTTTTCCAGCTGGCCAAAAAACACTAAACCCAGGAAATACAAGGAAGTTGTGTTTCAGAAGCTATTATTTAATTCTCAGTATACCTAGTAAAACCCTGACAGTTCTGGGGGCATTGTAATGCTATTTCTTGTGTCCTAGAACTATTAACGGTATTTTTCCAATTAGCTGAGTTTTACTGGAGGTATAACTGGCATACAGTAAAATGAACGGATTTCAAATGTGCTGTCCAATGCATTTTGATATGTGTGTACAACCCTATGTAACTATATCCCAACCAAATTTTGGAACATTTCCATCAACCCAGTGAATCTTGCTCTGTCTCCTTCCATTGAGTTGCTCCCTCAAGGCAACAGCTCTTATGACCCCTATCATTATAGCTTAGTTTTGCCTATTCTAGGATTCCATATAAATAAAATCATACACTATGTACTCTATATCTCTTTTTCTTGTTCAATATGTTTTACAGATCCCCATTCATGGCACTGCATATATCAGAAATGTGTTCCTTTTCTTTTTTTTTTTTTTTTTTTCAGAGTAGTGTTCTATTTTATCAGCATAACAAAACCTGTTTATCCAGTCATATGTTGATGGACATTTGGATTTTTTCCAGTTTGGAGGCTATTATGAATAATAATATTATGGAAACCTTATAGAAGTCCTTTTGTGGACAATCGTTTTCATTTCTTCTCAATAAACACCCAATGATATAACTACTAAATCATGTACTTTGAATGAACACCTACTTTTAAGAAACTACTAAACTGTCTCCCAAGGTGCTGGTATGATTTTTCACTTGCTCCAGCAAAGTATGAAAATTCCAGTGGTTCACCATCTTCACCAAAACTAGTTTTTCAGCCTCTTTAATTCTAGGCAACCTAGCAGAGACGAAGTGGTAATTTCCAGTTTTCAGGCTGAGATGACCACTGTTGAAACATGTTTTCTTATGCAAAAACTTTATCTACTAGAATTAAGATTAGGGAATTTTAAAAACATATAGAACCAATGAGCATTGTATGTTTACATTATACAGACACACACACAGACATATATCTACAATCAAGGAGTATAATCATAACCTTATATAAAACTATAAAAACAATTATGTGCATGCATTGATTCTTTTTATATCATTGTGAAATCAGTACACACTCATGGTTGGAAACAAAGAGAAGCTGGAAAGGGCTTACCTGAATCTAAGAACAGAGATTGCTATCTCGCTGGATTTTTTATTCTGCTGGGCTTTTTTGAAACTGAGGTTATTATTTAAAAAAAATGTACTATTCATGGTGTGCCCTGCTCTTTTAAATTACATTTTAATCTTTATCCCATTTCACTAAACATTTGAAAAAACATAAATTTAGGAATATGTGTGCCATTTTACTATGTAAACATAGCATAATTTATCAAATCCTATATTGCTGGATATTTAGGTTGCCTTTAATATTTAATTACTGTAACCATTTCTGCAATGAAAATCCTTTGTGTTGTTACCCACAGGCTCCTCTTGGTCAAAGAATTAAAAAAAAAAACTTGATAGATTTTGTAAAATTTATTAACTTTTTGAAAGCCTACTACTCTAACATATATTAAATTTACAGAGAGAGAACAATACAAAGTAACAAGCCAAATGCACAGGATCCTTTCTCAATTTACTGAAGAATTCCAAAGAGAGCTATGCCACATTCATGTACTAAATAAATGAGAACTGAAGTTAATGTTTGATCAGGTGACAATGAGGCTAGGCAGTCAGAAAAATAGAATCGTCTCTCTAGTGTAACCACTTCTAACCTTCTCTGCCAGAAGCAGAATCTAAAACAACAGGCAAACGATTTTCACCATGTGTATAACTGTCTCCTCCTACCCAGAGCCCCCCAGGAACAAAGCTCCAAAGCACGGAGAAGGTGTTTCTGAGTGTGAGTGAACATCTTTGTGCAATTTCATTTCAGAGTCAGCTTGCATCTCACGTTACTCACGGATCGAGTTACTCAGAGTCAAGTTAGCAGCGGCACTGACATCGGACCAACGTTTCACTCCCATCATTCGCTCGATGCATTGAAAAATTCCTCGATGCGCTGGTATGTACAGTTCAAGTTTAAATCAAACCCAACACAGATCTAAATTATTTCATAAAAGCACATTTTCCTCTCAAACAATACAGAATTTACTGGTATTTTTAACCTGAAATAGCCCATAATGTATTTTCTGATTTTATTTCTGACTAGGATTACTAACATTTTAAAATACTCAGAAGGAACTAAGGTCTTACTTTTGAAAAAATGAAAAGTTCTTCTTGAAAGGTAAGGAAAACAAAATTACACCTGATCAATTTTATTATTAATTTCAAACGTAACTTTTTGCTTCCATGTGAACAACAAAATCGGTTTGGTTTATATACTCCGCCCTCAAAGCTACAAGACCACTCTCTCACAAAGCCCGTTAAACCGTACGTCTTACCACAACATTTAGGTTGCAACCAACAGCACGGATCTTTACGTGTCATATCTCTCTGCTTCCCACAAACGGGAGTTTTAAATGTAAACTTGCCAAAAATCCCCAGTTCGAAGTTGTTTTCAAATGCAATTATAACAAAGATAGAGGCTGTTCACCGTAGAGACAGGCACACACAGTGGACAACAATAAAGATAAGTCTTTCGGTTTCACTTCAACCAACCATTTTGAAATAAATATCCCAACAACTGTCACATGAATGTTTAAGATATGATGGGAATAGTAAAAAGTATTCCAAAGGAAAGAAGTAGGAATGGGAAGCAGAGCCCCCCTGGGAAAATCAGGATGCAAATCTGATTTAAATGAGAAATAAAAAACAAGAAGCGATATAAGCTGCTCGGAAGTCAGGAGCCTTGAAAGAAAGGAACAACCTGAAGTGGATGAAAACCTTGATGCAAAACGTGTATTCCGTAGGTTGAATGTAAACAAACTAAATTCTAAATTGTTAATCATCTCATTTTGGACCAGATTTTATCCTAAAACAAACTGTGAAGAAAGTGTTTTTCTGTTCCCTTAATAACAAATATTATTGCAGCAAGTATGTTCCATCTATTAAATATTTTTAAGTAAAAGTCTTTGGAGAAGTTCAGATACTCAGGAGGTCTTTAGAAAACCATAACATAATTGTTTACACACACACACACACACACACACACGTTGATACTTTTCAATGAATCCCCAAAATAGAATCATTTATTTTTCCAAAGGTGGCAAAGTAATAAATCTAAATATAGACTACTCTTTCAAGACATTCAGAGATGAAGAGAAGACAAATAAAATTTGCCTAGAAGAGTAAAAGCATTGAGGGGAGGTGGACACTTTTTGTTAGTTCTGAAAAGACGTTTTTATTTGTTCTGAGTATGTTTGTAGGCTGAGCAGGGGAAGGTATAAATGAAGATAAAATAATGGGATAATTGTGGGGAAGATCTCCCAAGAGGAAAGGGGGAAATAGCTGAAAAAATTTACAAAATAATAACTTTTTTATATTTTCAACAAAAATAGTTATTTTTTCATTGTACATTTTAATAGTGATGACATTAGTTGGGCACTTTAAAAATGTATTTCCAGCCCTGGCTGTGTTACTCAATTGGTTGGAGCATCCTCCCGGACACCAGAAGATCATGGACTTGATCCTGGCCAGAGCGCCAGTTAGGTTGCAGGTTCGATCCCTGATTGGGGCGGCTCCGGGGGCAACCAATCGATGTTTCTCCCTCACATCGATGTTTCTCGCCCTGTCTCACTCTCCTCCTCCCTCCCTCTCTCCCTTTCTCTCTCTTTAAAATCAATAACAAAAATATGTATCCTCGGGTGAGGATTAAATAATACATAAATAAAATAAAATGTGTTTCCATGAGAAGCTTAGGCCTTGGAATAAATAAGCATATACTATTCTGGTTATTTTACTAATTTAGAGTAACAACGTTCTTCTTTTGGCACAAATAATTATTGTAAAATTTTATGAAATGCCCTCTCTCAAGTAGCTAGTCTTTCACAAAGACAGAAAGGCTGACCCATTCGTTTTTAAAACTCAACATAATACCGATGCTAAGAATAAAATTCTTCTCTTAAATAATTGAACACCCATGTCCAAATCCTAATTTTGCTTAGCAAAAATACATACAGTCTCTAATTTCTGTGCTCATTCAATATTTAACGGATGTCCTACTATTTGGCAGGTACTTGGTAGGGCATTACAAAGGGAGGGAGCAATGAAGTTACATAAATTCAGGTGCTGTGGTTCAACAGAAACACTGGATGCAGGGATATGACTTGGGACTGTGTACAATACACCTGGTAGAGATGAGACCCAGAATCAGGAGTTAGAAAGATCTGGAAGACATTTTTAATTTAAATTCAGCAGCCTTTGGTCACAACTAAACATGGGTCTGAGCAAGAAAGAGGAGGCCTCAAGGATGCCTGAAGTTCTATTACTACCTTCAGCTTTTCAATATATATATATATACACATCATTGCTGTTCACCGATGAGACAAGTAAGGCTGCCATTTTTGAGTCAAAACAGTATAACAGAGAAAAAGCACGAACTACAGATTCCACAAACAGAAGAAAAAAAAATCTGTCACTGAGTTACCTATGACCCTAGGGAAGGCCCTAATGTGTGTACCCTTCCCACACGTGTCTGAGTGCACATGTCCTAAACTGAATCGGAGCTAGTGGGGACATGCCTATCTCGCCTCCTGGGCTGGGATTCCTCATCCGGTCTGGTCAGCATAGTCCTTCCTCACATCCTCTGCAGTCTGGCCTCCCGCTTACCTGTCTAACTCCACTCCTTACGCTCTCCTGCAGAGACCCTCTATTCTCATACAAGAAGCACAGTACGGCCTCACTTAACATCATCAATTGGTTCTGTGACTTTAAGCAAAAGGAGGTATAACAAAACCAATTTTACTACAGGCTAATTGATATAAACGAGAATTAAGTTCCTATGGCACCTCGTCAACATTATAACAAAATGACCTTGAAAGAAATGATATTATGCTTGCTCTATGTATCCTTCCACAAAATCATTTTGTGCATTTGTTTATTTGCCCCACCTTTCTGCCTACACGCCCATCTCTACTTCCATTCCCATCTCCCATCCTCTAGATTTGTATTATCATCAGGGCTGATACTCTCTGGGCACAAACCACGCCCACAGCTGTATTAGATTTTACATCCAATCTTACTGCAGAAAAATCTCTCCAAATGGTCAGTGCTAAAACCACACCATCTGTCAGTTATTTTTTCATCCTCCCTGCTAGCAGATGCAGTTGAGACATTATCTCCTCCATGAAGATTTTTCTGAGAGCTCTTGTTACCCTGGGATAACACCTCTGCGATTCTATCAGACATGTACCGCCGTGCTTCCTTCCTGTCTCGCGTCGGTCATCTGCACACTGAGGACCACAGTTGGCTCTGCAGAGCCAGGACTTTTAAAGGAGGCTGATATATATGTGTGAAAAACCCAATACACGCACAGTTCTCAAATATTATTGTGATATTATTATGACACAGCTTTAGCTTTTAAATGTGTCTAAGCATACAATACTAACCCTATGCTCCCTGTAATTCCTTTAGGTACTATAATGCTCTCACAAATGTTTAACATACTGTAATAATATTGGGGAAAGGAAAAAGGCTCTGATTAAGGATACCTGCCCCTCAGGTCTGCTAGACTTACCCTCCTAAAGAAAATCCAAAGTCACAGAAGGAAGCTGGGAAAGCGATTTGATTCATTCACTGAACATTTACTGAAAACCTCTTTTGCGTCAGCACAATCACACACAACACTGTGCTTGTAAAGGGACGCCGCCTTAAATGTGAGAAAAGGCTGCATCGTACAATGTTATGTGTCAATTGTACCCCCATTTTTAAAAAAAGAAATGGATGAAAATTTAGAGGAAAAAAATTTCTGAAATAGTTACTAAAAGATGCAGATCTCTGCAGTGTGTGTGTGTAACATGTAAGCGAATCAGATGATGAGAAATACTGAGAGTCTCAACCAAACACCAAGGAAAGTATCAGGGTTTACTGCACTGGGAGGGAAAATGTCCTGTGCCAACATTGCAAAGGTTCTGAGAGAAGAACCAACCTTAGTGTTTATTGAAATATTTGTACCTCAGCAGTATTGTAACAGTAGTTGTGGTCATGAACTTCCTACAAAGAAGATTCTCAGGTTACCATTCTAACGAGAGAGGTGATTGGCAGTCTCAGTAAAAAGCTAATCCTGACCTCTGATGAGACACAACTGGTATGCACAGTCTGTGCAAGACAGTGCAGGAAGGGGTGGCGGCCGCATTCCACCATGCCTTAGTGAGTGCTTCTCTCAAAGAACCCGACGCTGAGGCAAAATAGCTCTTAAAGCCCAGCTTCTGGCCCCTCTGCTACCCTTACTGAAGCCACTAAAATCACTACGACCACGAAACTCTAATCCTTTGCCTTAAAATTGTGTTCAATAAAGCCAGTAATGCAGCAAAACTGTTACTTACACTTATGAGGGGCCAGTATCAATTGTTTTTATGCCGTATTTCTGTGCATATGTTTAAGGAAAAAATAAATGATGGTAGGAACTGTGGATATGTTTAAAAGCAGTGAGTAACATTCTCAGAGTTTTGTTGTGTTTTTTTCAGACCTGCATTTTACTTTAACAATATTCTTTAAAAAAATCTTCTAAAAAGATCCTCTGTTTCAGGATTTGGAAAAATTGTGAGTATTAGTTCAATCTTGTAGCCTTGCTCAGATCAATAAGAGTGATTAGTGTAATTTTAAAAATAACAAAAAAAATCTGAATTATGAGCATGTTGACACCATCCATTACCTGGGCTCCGGTGTGAATACTCTCTGTATGTAAACTAGCAACGCTGAGCTTGGAGCGGAATAATATATTAGCAAGAGACTTCTTTGCTGACTTGTCACAGTTGATTTATTGAAGAAAATTCTGTAATTTTTTAAAAAAGTATTTCATTTTTAAACCCCAATTTAGAATGAAGCCGGTTTAGGAATGACTGTACACCAAGGTGTGTTGGCATGCAATCATTGTCATTCAAACTATTTTCCAGAGAAGAGAGTTTATCGAAAGGTGTTAATTGTCCACGATTTTAATATAGTTTTAAATCAAGATAATTAGCCTTTCACACAGAAATATGGTGGCAACATAATTCCCATGGAACTACGTGACCCCCCTGCTAAAACTCTGCTGTTGTTCTGGGACATGGTGGAAAGGGTTCATCCGAACTGACGGCAGCTGCTGCCCACATGGTGACAAGTAACCTCGCTTTCTTCTCAGGTGTTCGATCGTCCCAGTTCAGTGAAGGAGCAAGAATGATTTTATTTTTTTTAAAGATTTTATTTTTATTTATTTATTTTTAGAGAGAGGGGAAGGGAGGGAGAAAGAGAGGGAGAGAAACATCAATGTATGGTTGCCTCTCACATGGCCCTCACGGGGACCTGGCCTGCAACCCAGGCGTGTGCCCTGACTGGGAATCGAACCGGGACCCTCTGGTTCCCAGCCCGCGCTCAATCCACTGAGCTACACCAGCCAGGGCAAGAATGATTTTAATACTGAGCCTTAGTGCTCTTTGTGGGATTAATACATTTTCTCCTCTCGCCTCCATACTGTCCTCCCCTGCTGCCCTACCCTGTAAAATACATTTACTCATTAAAACTAAAATAAGTTACTTTTTCCATTTTGGGCTCTTTTCCATTCTGTTCTTTTCCACATTCTTTACTTAGTGAATACTATGGTGTTGCAATCTTAGTAAGAATGGTGACAAAGAGCATGTACTCTACTTGCTGAAAATAAAAGGAAAATTTCTTAAAGAATTATTAATTTGGAAATGGCAGAAAAATGTGTACCTGCCAAAGTCTAGAGTTCCTCAGGTTTATCTTGTCCAAGAAAGTTACCAGGCGAGTCTCTAAGTCAGTATAAAAATTACCTGCTAAAGTTGAAAGAAAATGCACAAAGAAGAAACTTTAAGGTAAAACATTTTTAGGTAAAAAAAATATGGCATTCTGTATATATAAAAAACACATTATATCACACACACACACACACACACACACACTCACTCTATGATGTAACAGTAGCCTGTGGAAGCCTTCAGGATTTTTAGTCAAATTCCTCTTCATTACTAAGATTCCTTCTTCATGTCCTGAGTCCAGGGATGAGGAGGAATTCTACTTTTTGGCAACCAATAACTAGGAGCGTCATTTGGTACCTGAAACATGGACTCAGTCACCCCATCTGCCTTTTCAGGTACTTAGAAAAAGTCTGTTACTCCCAAATGACCACTTTGCAAATATCTAGAGACCACTATCTTATTCCTACTGACCCCTCCTCCAAAGTAAATATGCCGTTTCTCTAACTCAGCAGCATTTTTACTCTTAAAAAGAAAAACAAGTGTTTACGCAAAAGCAAAAAAGGTTGTGGCTGACGCAAAAGACATGCATCAGCCAGTCCACCTGCCCCCAGAAGTTTCACATGACAGGCGGAGACAGCAGGCCCTGAGACATTCCTCAGATCACTCGAGGCCCATTGTCCCGTGGATCCACCTGCTGAGACCCGTGCCGCTGTACCTCTGTACAGCTTGACAGCGACCCTGGAGGTGAGGGTGCCCTGGCCAGTGAGGAGCAGGACTCTTTGCTGACATCCTCTCTTCCTGTCCCCATCGGAGGGTATCAGCTTCAGCCATACCTCCATCATACTGCTTAGTCACTTGAAAGTGGCACTACAGTGACAAGTCATCCCCAATCTACTTTTATGTAATCGAGTTGATGACACCAGTGCAGGATTTCATATTTACCTACACCAAATTCAGGTCATCTCAGAGGTATGTGTATGAAGAAAGTTATCAAGGAAGACACCCCCAAAAAATATCTGCATGCAACTTCCTAGAGTTTGTTTATTCAGTCACATGGGCTCATCCAATCTCAAGTGCAGGATGGAGCAATAGCCCTTCAGCTAGAAGCTTCACACAGTATAATTTAGAGAACTTTCACTCTGACTGAAAAAATTATTATATTTTACAATTTGCTGTTAGTCAATTGGTAATTCTGGCTCTCCTTCACTTGATAAGAATAGTTTGCATAGTTATATCTTATTTTTGACCTTTCAGAAACATTTATTTGGTCATTTTAAGCACATATTAAAACTAAAATGGCTAAAAAGACTGCTAGATTTATAAAGGGACAGGGTTTTTATGCATTTGAAATCCTTCCCATCAAATAGAAACGTATATGTAAAATGACATGTCTAACAATAGACTGCCACGTAATCGATACTGCAGAATCACTGACCACTCGGTAACAGGGAAGAACGAACACACAGAAAGAAACACAAGATTCCTTCTGCCCGGTTACTTGCCTTCCAGAACTGTGCGGTGCTCTGGGCCAGAAAGCTCACAATTCAAGCCAGATTGTACTTTTAGAAACATTTCCCCTTTTAGTCGTGTATCAGATACCAGAATAACCCTGGGCCTTGAACTAATCTGCTGATATCATCACTTCTCAGGAGAGAAGGGAGGTTCCTCCCCTCAGTGCCCATGACTGAGGTTATCTGTGTGGAAACAGGCTCCTGGTTGCTTAGGAATTCATTGGCTCTTGCCTGTGTGTTTCCCACTCCACTTGAAGCCATAACCTCTGTCTGCTGGGGATATCATCATTCATCTTCAGAGTCATGGACTGTCGTGCTGCATAAAAAGAGTTTATTATATGAAACACCTTTCAGACATTCTTATCGAGTGAAGAAAGAGCCAGAGCAATGGTTCAGTGTCTAACAGAAAAGTATGATATCCATACCCTCCAACAGTCTCTCGGGCCATGTTTTTAATGAAGCTTCTTCTGTTTTTTGTGTTTTTTTTTTAATAAGATTTTATTTATTTCTAGAGAGAAAAGAAGGGAAGGAGAGAGGGAGAGAAACATCAATGTGTAGTTGCGTCTCATGCGCCCCTACTGGGGACCTGGCCTGCAACCCAGGCATGTGCCCTGACTAGGAACCGAATCGGCAACCCCTTGGTTCGCAGGCCCGTGCTCAATCCACTGAGCCACACCAGCCAGGACAGCTTATTTTGTTTTTAAAACAAAGAATTTTGTCTGGTTTGTGTGTGTGTGTGTGTGTGTGTTGGTAGGGGGGGGGGGGTCCAAACTACTAAAGTAACATACACTGATTGTAACAAGGCAAATAATTATGAATTGTGTAAAGTCCCATGGACTTCCTTCTTCTGACTCCAAGCCTGAGGTACCTACCCCATTCTATGCTCCTGAGATAACCCATCTGAAAGCCTCTTGTGTATCATTCATGTTTTATTAATAGGTTTATACAGTCTTTTTCAAGAATATACATATGCATAGCATATCCCAGGTTTGTAATACAAACTATTACAAATCTGGGATAATCTCATAAGGTTCTGCAATTTGCTTTACAATTTAACATCATCATAAACATCTTTCCAAGCTAATATACACAAACTGACTACATTGTTTTGAATGACTGCACAGCATGTCGACCTACTAATGTAAAAAAAGTTATACAAGCATTTCCTTGTTGATGAACAATAAGACTGCTTACCAATCGCTTGCTATTACAATATTACAGTTAGGGACGAGGTGGCCAAGTGGTTAAGGCAATGGACTGCTAATCCATTGTGCTCTACAATATTACAGTTAAAATACCAGCACGCATTTTTCTATACATATATTATGGGTGTTTTTTTTTTTTTTTACTTCTACGGAACAGATGCCTACATGGGAGAAGGGTGTCAAAGAGAATACACATTCTTACTTTATAAAAAATGCTGCCCAGTTACTTTACCAAATGACAGAACCAACAGTTAGCATGTGCCCTTTCCCCATCATTGTTGATAATACTAGATTTTAACAACCTTTCTAAATATTGTCAGGCTAGCAGATAAAAAACAATCAGGTTTTGTAATTTGCACTTCCATGGGACCAGCTGAAACACTCAGCTGTTATTTAGTTGTAGCTCTTATTAAAAGTTACATTCATCACTTGGCAACAGATACCGTATTCCTTTTCTACATTTCTTTTTAAAATTCTGAAGGACGCAAACCTGGTATGTTATTTGCTTTGTAAATGCCCTATGAAAGTATAAATGTTAACTCACCTGCTAGGAGAGTTGATGCTGCAACTCTGTTATACGAATTAAACTATGCATGTTATCCAAATTAAAAAACAAGATCCTAATTTTTAATCATCTGAACTAAGCGTCAATCTCAACAATCAAAAAAGGTTTTGCCAACCCTCCCACCTAGCCATCAAAGTCAAATTAACAAAACATTATCAAGAGAGCAACCAAAATCTGCAGACTATCACCGAAGGATAATATGATATTCCTTTCAATTGGGGGACAGGAAGGCTCATCTCAGGTGATACTAATTAAGATCTGAGTATCACAAAAGAACCAGGTATGCATAGATTAGGGAGAGGAGGGTACTAGAAGGCATGATTAAGGAATAGAAAGGCCAATATGTCTAGAAAATAGTGAGGGTATGAGAGAATAGCAGGATGGTAGGATGGACTGTAATGATTGAAAGTGAAGCAGTTAAGAGGTAGGAATCAAGAATCTTGTTTACACATGTGAAGTTTGAAGCCTATTATATACTGAAGTGTAGATCAAGTTAAGTGATCCAAGAGGTGGCTCCAGATTCCAGGAAGGGGCTGGGACTAGCAATGTGGATTTATCAGACATTCACATCAAGATGTCATTTAAAGCCAGTAGACTCAATAAGACCACCTAGGGGTCATCTGGAGAAGTGAAAAAGTCCAAGTGCATAGATAGAGATAAACCATAACAGTTAAGCACTAAATGTTATTGAAAATATAGTGGTGTGCCCTGGATGGTGTAGCTCAGTGGATTGAGCTCGGACTGCGAACCAAAGGGTCTCTGGCTTGATTCCCAGTCAGGGCACATGCCTGGGTTGCAAGCCAGGTCCCCAGTGGGGGCCGTGTAAGAGGCAACCACACATTGATGTTTCTCTCTCTCTCTTTCTTTCTCCCTTCCCTTCTGTCTAAAAATAAATAAAATCTTAAAAAAAAAAGAAAATATAGTGGTGCTATACTATGATTTAAAGATAGAACTTTGAAAATTATATATATCTAAAGTTTTAACATGTAATATTTTAACTGTGCTGTTACTTATAAGGCAAAAAAATTATATTAAAATTTCAATAAGGACGCCTAAAAATATTTTTTGAGTTCAGATATTCATGGAAGGTGGTGGCGTTTTAAGTAAATCATGTTTACAGATATATAGATACAAAACTCTCTGGCTTCATCAATAAACATAGTAACTAGCTGCCACAAAGCTTTATTTCCTGGTGCACACAAAGTGTTGGGTAATGAAAGAAATTTTTAAGAAAGTTTTATTGTGTGACATAGTAACTTAAAAACACTTAGGTACTTTGATTCCCAGGACCTTGAGAATGAGGGCCTCCATAAATGTTGCACAGTTGGTGCTTTCTCTTGCCTCTCATCCTAGTCCCAGCACAGTTGACTCTTTTTAAGTAGTCTAAAATATGAGGAAGGACCCAAAACAACCAGAATTATCTTCTAGAGGGCAGGCCCCTTGTATTACAGGCTTTCCCCCACTAGGTGAGTGTTCTAGGAACCCATCTGGATCAGTGTACCAGCTGGCGTTGTTGTGAGAGGCTGCGTTCAGCTTTAGTGAATTTTTTTTTGAAGACTCTGTCAACACATTTGCCCATTTCATGATGGGTAATTTACCAGCACACTTGCCTGCACCTCGCTGAGTGTTCAGCAGTTTTTGACCAAAAACGGCATGAAACCTTTGCCCCACCCTCCTTATTCACCTGGATGAAAAAAATGCTCAAAGGGAAGTATTTTGCCAATGTGGAAGAGGTGAAACAAAAAATGGCAGAAGCACTAAAAGGCATTAAAATTGATGAGTTCAAAAACTGTTTTGAGCAGTGGAAAAAAGTCTCCATAGGTATATTGCATCAAATGGAGAGGACTTTGAAGCTGACTGAAGTTTAAACATGCAAGAATAAATACACAACATTTTATAAATAAATTCCATTTTGGGGGGCTTCTCCCTCATATGTCTTTTACTTCATGTATTCAAATGATTAAAAATAATGAATGGGCACATATTGATTAAAATGTTGACATCTAAAATTAAAAATCCCAATTTAAAACTTCAAGAGCACTTAAAAATTTGCAACTGCCATGACCTGACAAAAATGAAACTAAACAGATCACAACTAGTTTTAATCTCCTAATTTATCTGACATCATGGAATGGGTTCTTCGAGTATCACTTTCGAAAGTTAAGAAATTGTTCAACACTGTACAACCAAAGATCCAATGTGTATGTAATTTTCAGATCCTTTACTAAGTTTGTTCCCTTTTTCTGGTAATAAATGTAACAGAAAGAATGACTTTATAATGAAATTGAAACAAATACACAAAGAAATCCACTCAAAGATCAGTTTTGTTTTGAGGTCATTAAACAAGAGCCAGGGATTTTCCAAATAAGTAGCTGAAACATTTAAAATTACCTGATGGCTTAGAAAACAGTATTTATACAGTAAATAGAAGTTATATTTCTTGATCCATAAATAACCAATTTTAGTGGATAATCTATTTCTGTGATTCATTAAATGTATAATTTATAATAACATAGAGATATATTATAAATATGGAATATATGAAATATTGGTTAAATTCCAAGTAATAAATTCATAAAACTTCATGAGTAATGATTTCATTCTAAAGGAAAATAAAAATTGAATAAAGCAATAAAAAATTAGTAAAATAAAATGAACTTAAGAGAAATGCAGTTTCCTAAGTAACAAAACCATATAAATGAAAAAACAGTTTACTTTTGAACATCACTTACATTCCTCAGGTTCTGATTGGCTTCTTCAGATAATTAGCTGTTTATGGAAAATTTAGCTTTCAACAAAGCTACAAGAATCTTGGTTCAAATTTCAGGAAAACAATGGTAATTGCAAAAATTAAATATTTTAATTCCAAAAATAATGCAATTAAAGTTAACTATTTTATATCATTTTAAACTTCATGGTCAAAAAACTGAACTCCAAATCCTGTCTCACACATGGCAATGAAATCCAGATAAATAAAAATAGCAAAGTCTGTATTTTACTTTCTATACATAAGTATATAAAAATTTGAAAAGAGAAAAATGAAGTACTGCGTATTTATTCAATGGTAGAAGAACAGCTAGTACTTTTTTAATGTCAGATATGTAGCTATCTCATCACTCAACATGAGCTAGATAAATAAATAAAGCTAAAAGAAATGCAGTGGAGATTAGAGAAATACACTCATTAGAAATTAAAACAATGAGCGAAGTGACAGTACTCACACAGAATTTAGAGAGGAAGCAGAGGCCATGGACAGAAAGGGCCACGAAGGACAGCAGCAGAAAAGAATGACAACAAGTGAAGTCAGGCTTACTTAAACAAATGGCACACCTAATCGGAAGGCAAGGTAATCACTATTAAATTGAGGGCTTCAAATAGAAAACGTCTCACTTACCTGAGCGAGGAACACAGACAACAGAGAAAGCAAATACGAACAGGAGGGAACTTGGCTTCCACTTCCAACGGCAGCTCCAGGTCCGACCTGAGTGACACATCCTGCAGTGGAAGAAGGCAACCATCAGGCACTTAGAATTCAATCAAGCATTAGGGCAACAGCAGTAAATGTGCAGGCTTGCAGGGGGACACAGACAATAGAAACCTATTGCAGTCTTGCTTCTAAATAAAGATAATAAACTAATCACCCCCTTCAGACTGACCGGACGAAAGAAAAACATGTATTTATTTTACTTGCCACCTGGTGGCACCTACCTTATGAGAGAAATTATAATAGGTGATCTCTGCATGAAGATGCGGAAACATTCATGTAATTCAAGAAAAAAAATATTTAAAAAATAAAGCAATTTCAGCTTTAGAGTTCAACATCACCACTCACATGTCTGTCTGGGTGGCAAAAGGATAATTATATCAACATCCCATATAATCTCCCAGAAATTTAGACTTTACGGAACATTTTCATTATACAATGCCTGCTGCTTCACAAATGGAGATAATTTAAATTAAATTGCCCCTAGAATGAAGCATTGAGGCATTAACACCCTAAAAGATTAACTTCTTTACCTAGTTATCAATGTTTTTACATGGCTAATAAATACCAAATATTACAGAAACTAGTAAATATTAGATGGAGGGGTGGTGCTTTGACAACTCTCACATAATTCTCTGTATAACTAATGGTCTTGTCCTTAAACTCAAAATAATGCTTATTAATAGTTTAGCCAGGAACAGCCACATTATCTTGGCTCAAAAGCGCGGTTTGATGCCTTTCATTGACTCGGCTCCATCACAAGAGACAGGTCAGTGAAGGACGTAGCAAGTATGCAAGCCAGTCACAAAAAGGGACCCTAAATAGACTGGTGACAAGGAAGTTAGGAAGCAGGAGGCTAGAGAAGTAGCAATAAGAAATCTCTAGATCTTAAATCCCCAAAGGGAGTTAGTTTCTTTGGTTATAAGTAGTTAATTGAGAGTCGTTTTACTTCAAAAAAGAGGGACAACTAATAGGATACTTTAGGGTCACAGTAGAGTTGAGCCTTGAACAACCCAGGGGTTAGGGGTGCTGCTTGCTGTACAGTCGAAAACCCTGCCTAACAATGACTCCCCAAAACCGAACTACAGTTATCTTTTAGTATCCACCAGGGATTGGTTCCAGGACCCCACAAGGATACCAAAACCACAGATGCTCCAGTTCCTCACAGAAATTGGTGTGGAGCAATACCTACGGTCAGCCTTCTGCATCCCCGGATGCCCAACCTCAGACCGAAAATACTGTTCTTGATCTGCAGTTGGTTCAGTCCACAGATGGGGAACCCAAGTATACCAAGGACTAACTATAGATATTTATGGACCTCCCCCCCAAATATCAGTGTATATGTGTATCCAAGCAGTTCAAGCCCGTGTTGTTCAAGGGCCAGCTGTAATACTTTCTTTACCATAAGCTGGCTCATCTGGAGGAAAATACATAACACTAAACAGAATACCAGAAATGTGGGAAGAGAAATCAGACATCAAATGATTCCTGCACTTGCCTCAACCCTGCATTTTCAGTCTGTATGTTCTGTTAGAGACCTCCTAAATAGCCAAGAGAACATACCCTAGCGTCAGACTGACCTGGGTCTGCTACTCATAAACTATGTAACCCTTGGGAAATTTACCTGACCACCTTGTACTTCCTATTTTTCACCTGTGAATTAGGAACAGCAATGGAATCTAGTCCATGGAGTTACTGAATGATTAAATCAGACTATGTCTTTTAAGAACAGTGACTGACACCCAGTAAGCACTCAGTAAACATTAGTTATTATTATTATTATTACCATCAACCCAGGCATTCTAAGGTAAGTGTGGTTATCCTGTAAAGAGTAAAATCAAAAGAAAACACTTAAACAAGAATGGACAATAGGGTTAATGGAATAAACCAACACCAATGAACTGATTTTGTGGCCACTTCTGGGATCACCTAGGAACAGAAATATAATAAATTAATCATTTGGCCATGATTACAAAAATTTCAAGAAGTGTCTAATATTCATACAATGTTTTTATATTCACCAAACTAGAAGTTCCAGCACATGCAGCTCCAAGTGCAAATTCTAAATTAGGGTAAGTTTACGGTCTGAAGATATTTTTTTGTATGAAAGGTATGCTTTCTAATACAGCCACCCAAAATATTTGAAATGAAGAGCAATATTACTGTTTATGATGAGCAATCTGGTACAGCAAGTCATCATCGTGACAATGGACATGAACTCGGGAACAGCACAGAGTGATGTCCTGGAGCCTCTGTCAGCTGTGTGGTTTGGGAGGCAGAACCCTGAGCCTATTTCCTCTTCTGTAGATAGAATATTATCCACCAAAAAGAATCAGCGATAACACTGCCTGGCACTTAGTAAGGGCTTTAAAGGAGGTAAATGATAAATTTCTGTCACATGAGAAGTTGACTCATTGGATGAATGTGTCCATTTCCTATGAATGCTGGAAGAACGAGGTGTTTCCCATTCCTGCTGATGACGAATGAGTGTACTCCTAAAACAGAAGCACAATCATATATGCAAGAGTGGTTGGGGGCGGGGGGACAACTGCACTTGAAACAATAGCATATCTGCTATTAGATATGTTCAAACATTTTAAAATTTATTTTATTTTTTAGATTAGATATGATATTCTATTAGATCTGGAAGGGCCAAAGATGAAGCCTAACCTCCTCATCTCACAGAAGAAGAAACAGAAGCCCTGAGAAATAAAGGAGCAGACCCAACCAACCTGGCTTGCCAGCCTTACAGATATTAACAGAAGGGGAATCAGCCCAAGAGAACACCGAGCTTCTTCATCTTTGTGGCAGGAGACAATTCTCCTCTATCAGTAAGTGACTCATGGCTCCCTTTAAGTTCACATGCTCTCTCAACAGTGTTCAGTGAGTTACATTCATTAGCTTGGCAACACTCAATACTGTTTGTTTCATGGGCTCACACAACTTTCTTTAACTATAAGAGGTTCTGACATTTGTGGATTCCAGCTCCAAACCTGAAGCTGTTTTACAAAAGCTGCCTGCAATCCTACCGGACCACTGGGGGCTTGATGCATTCCAGTTCCGAAGACTCGATCGTTTTGCACAGAAAATGGATGCAGGACAGCGCAAGCACTTGTAACCGAACATAAACCATGTGACACGCCAACTTTTGTCCACTTTACTGTTTACTGAAGAACAGAAACAAATAAATTAAGAATAGAACAGAGGAAGGAAAGTACTGTGTGTCTTCTCAGGGGATCACTCAGCAAAGACACATGCCTGAGATTTAAACAACTTTCTCACAAGAATAGAAAATCCTGAACAGGGTTACTAGGGTTCCAAAATAAGAACTACAGAAAAATTGAGTACAATCTTGTGCCACTTGGGTTGTGGCCTCTAAGTTCTACTGAAGACAGCAAGAATATTTTTCAGTAAGAGAGAGTCGCAGACTTTATAATCTGAAGAGAATCTCACAATTATACAGTAAAACCTATCATCTCACAGGTGAAAGAACTCGGATGCTAAACCACTGGCCCAAGAGCATATAATCAATGGTGACAGAGCCAAAAGACCCCCCACTGCCCTCTGTCACCTGGTTTCCAACTCACCCGTCTGTTTTAGAAACTAGCTACCGTGATTGCAAACTTGCTTCTCCTTTTCAATCTGTATAGGCTACAAAATACGATATGCTTGAGTGCTGTCTCAAGAAGCTTAAACACTTTGCCCTTTTATAAGAATTATTTTAAATGTGAGTATCACTCTTTGTGGATGATTTAATCCACATGCATCACTGAAATAATCTAAAAATAAAAGAATAAAAAAAACCTACCACCTTTCGTCTCTTTTCTCCCACTAGCTCCCCTAAACATCACAGTTGAAAGAGAAAGTAGTGAAGCAATTTTGAAGTTAGTGGAGAAATTGATATGCTAATAGTTCTAATAATACTAGCAATAATTAGGGTTAACTTCATTCTTCACATCCCAACTGTATTTCTATGGCAAACCCCATCACAAAGGGGCGTGAGGAGTAGCACAGAGCATGCCTTAAACCTTTCAGAGTGAAAACAATGGGAACCTGGTTTATCCAACTCTGCTTACAATTGTATTTCTCCTTCTAGGTAAAGATCATGTTCCTGAACCTAAGCAATGAATGGAAAGGTAAAGTGCTATTCTATTACTCAAGTTCTTTTGTTAAGTTGGGATCACCTCGCTTCAAAAGGTGGAAAGGTTTATTCTTCCAATCTGCATAGATCTTGACCCTCCCTTGAGCTGTAACATGCGTAACTGGCTTGTACCACAGGTGAAATTAAATGGAAACCTTGAGAAATACACACACAAACACGAGCATATGTAGTTGTGATATTATGCTAGAGTTTTGCAAAATGTTACCAACGGGAGAAACTGGGTGAAGGGTACTCAAGGTCTCTCTGTATGATTTCTCACAGCTGTACGTGAATCTATAAATATCTCAATAAAAATTTCAGTTAAAAAAGTAAACCTTAAATCCCTGATTATGTAACTTACTCTTATGTTTTGGGGAAAAAATTAGTGTTTATATGTGTGTGTATACAGGGTAGAGGGAAGAAGAGAGGAAGAAAAATTATAAAATAAATGATGCATTTATAACAAGTGATTCTGTATAAGAGTATACAGGTGTTCTCTGTACTACTCTTGCAACTTTTCTGTAGGTTTAAAATCATTTCTAAATACAGTTAAATACACATATGCATTTACACTGAAGTGTCTGAATGTTTATCCTATGACACACTCATCACTGTTGGGTATCACTGTTTTCATCATTGCCAGATTGAGAGCAGTCGTGTCTCCTTTGGATTTCCTTTGTTTGGTTTGGCATGTTCAAGTTATCTGTAAGTGTTCTATTACAATGTAAATGTTTTTCTTACTGATTTGTGATTTGTCAATTCTATACTAAATATGTTAAACCTTTGTCATGCTTGCTATAAATGTTTTAAATACGGTAATCTTGACTCCCTTGAGGAAAACTGGATAACTCCACCCTGAGCAATGCTTATAAAACAAAGTTGGGTGATCCTCAGGTAGCCCCATTCCAATTTTGTTGGCATTTTAGTTACAATAGAAATGTCCTTTAAATTTTATTACCGCAATATGCGTCCGATAAGGATAATGTAATAATGTCATACAATTAGAAATGAAAATGGAAAGATAAGTTTTTGCTCGAGCATGCCACACACATCGAACAAAGTCTTTTTCTATTTAGTCTCCAGTCTAAATAATCTTTAGAAGCATTTAATCATCCAATCAGAAATATAAACTCTGGAAGATATGGGCAGTTAAAAAAAAATGGCCAGGTTTAAGGAGGCAGTTTTAAGTTTATTGTTTAATATATAAACAGATTCTCTTTCAAATCATTATTTCCAGAAATCAGAGTTACGTGTCCAGTTAGGCAGTAAAACTACAAGCTTCTAATATTTCCCATAAGCCAAGAGACAATAGCCTCATTCACCATTCACACTGGAAAAGCACAATGCCATGTAATTTATATAAGCCATAAATGGAACAGTAGCTTCATGCAGCCTGAGACCAATTAATGCGAGTCTTGTTAAACCTGCTAAATTTCTTAGGGCATGAAAAACATGTAGTAACTATAACTTCAAAATATATTTGTAGGTCTGTAATTTCAGAACTTGAGTGTAATGGTATACACTCCTTCTCCACAAGTAGTAGGCAGAAAGCATACTTAGTTTGTATACTTGAATCTATGAAAATTTAAAAGATAATATAGTTTAGTTCCTCATTTTAACTTTTTATCAAGAAGCCAGTAGAAATATTTACCTTGGAAAGGTTGGTATTATTTCCATATATCCTAACATACTAATATCTAAAAAGAATCAGATCATCCTAAACCATTCCATATGAATTGTAAACAGCAAAAGGGGAAAAAAAAACCAAACCAGTTATTATCTGGCAAGAAATGTAACAACTTTTAGCCACAAAGCCCAATATAGAACTCAAATCAGGGTACTAAACTCTATATTTTATGTGATTATTCATGCTTTTACTCTATAATGACATCAAATTTTTAAATCATGTGCAAATTCAAATTAATTATGTAACTTAATTTCATAATCAGGACATTTTCCCATTACCTGTTGATCATTTTCACATCTTTTATTTTACAAATTGGTATATTCATACTTTGTTTTCATGTGTAACATGCTTTTTTGCTCATAGGACCTACATCACCTAGGAAAGCTGAAAGTATCTGCCGTCAAAAATCCTACTATATTTTCAGAAAAAAGTGAAGTTTAAAACAAACTCACATTCATTAAAAGTGTGTCCCCTTTCTATGAGAACAACTCTTACATGAGACGGTTGGCTGTATTCTAAAAGAGGCTATTTCAGGCTATCCCTTGATGATTCCACTGCATAAACTTTAAAACTCGCAGGTGCGGAATTACTTCACATGCAGTCTTAACAAAAATAAGCGGTTCCTTTCTAAGTACACTGGTCACTAACAGGAACAGAGCTACAGCGTACTAGGCATTACTCTTTTTCCTATTTTAAAAATGTGTGCTAGGGGCTTGGGGAAGTAAAGGTGCAAAGAAGGGAAAGACAGAGCCTGAGGGGTATGTCTTTACCCAGGGAGTACCTGAAAGAGGGAATTTAGTTGGAAATAAATAAGGATCCAGTAGTTGGGGGAGGAAAGGTGACTATCAATTTCTAGAAACTCTTGTATATTAGTCAGTGGAAAGGAGAAAAATGTCTACCAGGATGTCTGCCCAAGATTAAATAAAACACCAGAGGTAAAATTACATATTACAAGAAGAAGGAACTTCTGAGTTGGCCACAAAAATAAGCTTGGCCCTTTTGAGAACCTTCCTTTTTTTTCCATTCTGGAAGGCCAGACAGTGCTCAGCGGCCCTACTGCGGGGTTGCTCTGAGGCACCTCACCAGTTGGATGGCAATTCCATGACAGTAAACCTATTGCTAGGTTTCTCTAACCTTTCCTTTGCCCTATATCCTTCCCCTACTTCTAATCCCATACAAGTCCCCTCACAGATTCCATCACATAAACGACATATTCCTTAATTATTTTTTAATCTACAAAGTACAACCAAGAACCTTTTCTGCCCACTTTTAAAATATCATTCTAATAACCTGAAGATCCAAGTATAACTTCTACAGTCACCGGTGACAATGTGTAAAAGTCAACAATTTCTCAGCATATCAGTACCTTCCAAGCCTCCAGGTGTTGATCCAGGAGAGCGCTTTCTTGGCTGGGCAAGGCCCCAGGATGGAGGAACCTGGCCTGTTATTCCTTGTTTAATTTGAATCGAAAACACGCTTTGCCCATTCTTGAAGCCCTGCCCTTTTTATTATGCTTTACACCGCCCAAATGTGAGGTTTACCTCTCCCTGAAAAAAAAAAAAAAGGAAGCCACACACAAATGTCACAGCTTCTTCTGGCAATACCAGCTCATTCCTCAGTGCCTGGGGGTAAACTGAAGACAAACCGGTTTATTTTGTCAATATGGTCGAAGTCCTTACAAAATCATTTGGTTGAAGGAGCTGGGGGGAGGGGTTATACAGGTAAAGGTGTGACGGAATTCTAGGCTGAAAGGTGAGACTTACATGTTGGCATTACTGCGCTGAGGTCCCCAAGTGCCGAACGGTCATCCTCCCCAGTCTTTCCCAGGCTTTGCTGCTCCCAGTTCCCCAAAGGAGACCCCTTGCGCCCGGGCGGAGCGCTGCGGTCCGACACTCGTTCACGCTCTTTCTGGCGAGTTCATCGGGGTTCCCCGCAGCCGCTCCTCACCGGCGCACCGGGCTGCGCAAGGTGGAAGGTCGCGATGCGGAGTTCAAGTGCGGGTCGCGGCGGCCAGGGAGGGGGCGGGAGGGGCGGCAGGTTCCTCCTTGCAGAGAAGTTGAAGGAAGTTAGGACGAGAAGGTGGAGGCAGCTGGTGCTGCTTGCTCCGAGCGGGAGGAGGTGGGCGGGTGGGTGGAGGGCCCCGACTCTGCAGGTCCTCGCCCCCGCTGGCCTGGGGCGGCACGTGTTCACCCGCTGTGGCTCTTGTACCCCCCCGCGGGCTCACTCTGCCCGGGGGGCCCGTTCCCTCCGCCCGCGCTTCCGGCGCCGAGGCTTGGCCGGCTCAGGGGGCTCAGGTGCGGCTGCCCCGGCGGCGCGCGGCGTCTGGCCGGGCCCCGGCAGCCCTGGGGCGGCCTCGGCTCGGCGCTCGGCGGCGGGGGCCGTCCCGCAGGCGCAGCTGCCCCACCCAAGACCGCCAGAAAGCCAGAAGTCTCGCTCCAGAGGGGGAGAGGCGCTCTCCGAACTGGCAGCGAGGAGGGCGTTGAGAGGGCGGAGTGGGGGTGGGAGAGTGGCTCCAGGCCAGGCTCAGCTCCCAAGCGAGAGACTGGACCGGGCCGACCCGATGTCACCCAAGAGCCCGGAGCACTGAATCCAGAAGACCCTCCGCTGGGCGTGCAGCCGGCGTTGTGGACTAGTCCTGCCGGCCCGGTGGGGTTCCGCGCTCCCAGCCCACCCAAGTCGGCGCGCGGGACCCCTTCGGCAAGTTCCAGGCCACTTTTACTTTTCTGTCCCTTTTCTCCTCCCACCACTTCCCCTTTTCTGTTTCTGCCTTTTCTCCTTTTTTCTTTTCTCCTTTTTTTTTCCTTTCATCTCTCTGTCTTCTCTCTCTCTCTCCCGTAATCAACGTGGGGAATCCCATCTGTCTTCAGAACACACTGAGCCACCCTATACCATCACCACATGTCTTGGTCTCTTGAGCTCTTGAGGGGATGGCGGGGATAGGGAATAGGGGGTTGAGTACCCCAACAGGCACCTCGCCAACCAAGGGCGAAGGCCAGTTGTAAGAGGTGGCCGAGGAGGAAGCTCTTTTATACCTATGCCCACCACTGCGCCCACCACAGAAATAGACCCGCTGATTTGTTAGCACCTATATGTAGTTGCACAAGCAGAGGTTCATACTTTTGGATTAGTTTTGTCTTTTGTTTAAATGCATCTAAATACTTCCCGGAGTGGTACCACTTTAAACCTTTCTGTTGCCCTCAATTCGAATGATTCGAATCCTTTATAGAAAGAACTAACTTGGGAGGGGGGTGGGGTGCTGTCGTGGCGGGAGGGCAATTGCTGTGATGTGGAAACAGCCTCAAGGGTCTGAGAGTGGGAAAGCCAGACGTGACAGGACTAGGGACAAACTGCCCCCGCCACAGTTTTCCCTGGGACCCTGCAGCCAGAACATTGCTGCTTCACTGGGACTCAGGGATAAGGCTAGTTAAGTATACTTCCTTTAAAAATCTGCCTTAAAAAAAAAGGGATATGAACAAAGGGATGGGACGATGATCACATGACATTTTATTCAGCACGGTCACTTTGCAAACGCAAATCCAGTTACTCATTGGGGAAAGTCCACTGTCTGAACGCCCAGGCTCCTAACTTGAAAGTAGCCGCTTGGCTAAGAGATCTGGACACACCTCCCTGAAGATGAGAAGAGAGTAAAAGGATTCACACTTGAAAACAAGTTTCCTTACACTTGTGTACTGCCAGAGTTAGTCCACAAAATGCTAGAGCTATAACTTCGAATGCCAGAACTGTATTCACATTCAGAGCCAGAGTAGCCCAGCTGGAACTGTGAGTGTGCACACATGCATACACGGATATGCACAGGCCACCCAAAAAAGTGCCAAAAAATTATATCACATTGATAGTCTAGCAATAGAGAATTGTGGGGCTGGAACGAAAGAGGTAGAGCAAGCCTTGAGCACAGGTCGTTACAGGAGAAAGGAAGCTGGAACACTGCCACCAAATCCAGAGGCTTGAAAATCCAAGATGTGTTCTTGTGACTTTTATCAGTATTTATTCTGATGAATAAACAGTGTGATTAATAGAGACTTGGAATTGTAGCGCTTAGGGAAAACTGAAGTTTCTCTCTCCAGCTCTCTCACACTGCAGACAGGAAAACGAGACCCAGAGATGTGAGGTCTGCATCAACTACCTACAAATGTGCGATTCAAACCACCAGATTGTGTGAAAGAAATCTAAGTTCCACTCCTGCAAAAATATTTTTTCTTTTGCAGTTCTTAGAGTCAGGAACCTGGGCACAGCTTAGTGCAGTGTCTCTCACAAGACTGTGAAGAAGGTAGGTGCTGGCCAATGCTGTGCTCTTATCTGAAAGCTTGAGTGGGGAGTCATCTGCTTCTGAGATTGTATAGGTAGTGGTTCCACTCTCAGAATTTTAAAGTCAGAAGAGACCAGGAAACAGAAGGGCAAGCAAAAACATATAAATACTGTGTTATGCAGTGTTCTCAAAAGAAATGGAACCAACAGGATGTGTGCACAAATATGTAGAGAGAAAGCTTTAAGGAATCGGCCTGCATAATTGTGCAAGTTCAAAATCTGCAGAGTAGGCCAGCAGGCTGGAGACGCAGGGAAGAGTTGTGCAAGTCCAAAGGCAGCCTGCTGGCAGAATTCCTTCTTGCTTGAAGGAAGTCAGTCTTTGTTCTTTTAAGGCCTTCAATTTATTGAATGAGGATCAGCCACATAATGGAAAACAATCTGCCTCGTTCAAAGTCCACCAATTTCAGTGTTAATCTCAGTCAGAAACATTTTCATGGAGATATGCAGAATAATGTTTGGCCAAATACGTGGACGCTGGCCCTGCCAAGCGGACACATAAAAGTAGCCACCACAGTAATAGAAACAAATGCACATGAATCTCGAAGATAAGAGTAGTGCACTTATCTGTGCTGTTGGATGTACGGTAAATGTTTACAAATTCATGTACTGATATTTCCGTTCGGTTCCACGAATCATAGCTAAAACATTGCAAGGAGTCATTGCTGTCATTGGTCAGTACATTAGTAAAATCTAAGTATTTTGATACTTTTGTCTTCAAACTAAGGATTTGCCCTTTTTTCCTTTGAAAGAGTATTTTAGGGACATGAGGTGCATAGAGAAAACTATACAGTCCTTTAAGGCAACACCCTGGGTTCAAAATTTGTTCCTCTAATGAAGCAGCATTCTGAACTCTGGCATTTTACTATGTAAACTGTGCAATCTGCTTTCTAATAATGCTTATAAAGTTCATGTTGTAGGACCATCTGGCAGATGCAGTGAGTTCATGACACAGAGCACCCAGCACATATCTTGGAATTTGGTGATATTGGTCGCCTCTGCCTGTCCCAGGTATCATTCTAAAACTGAAAGTGCCTGGCCACATTCCTCTGCATACAGGACTCTCCTCACAGCATTCCAGACAAAATGAATATTGAACATCATCTGTTTGAATCCCTAACATTGATGAACACTCAACTATGAGAAACTTCCTCTTTCTGTTGATTGAATCAGAAATGCATGCCATCAACTTCCATTCAGAACAAGGACATTCTATCTTCCACAAAAAGCCTTTCAAATATCTGAGGACAGCTATCATCTCTCTTCTCAGCCTTTCTTTATGCAGTTTTCACAGCCCAAGCTATTTTAACTATTCAGTGCCTGGCTCCTCCCCACACATGTGACTCACCCTTTGCTAGCAACACATGAGTCATTATTGGCCCTCTTGACAATAAACTCAAAGTGGATTCCACACCTCTCCCCTGATGACAGTGGGATCCTTCCCTTTCCGAAACTGGATATTACTCTTGTGTAAATAAAAATTAGTATTGACCTTTTGAATAGCCACATGAAATATTTGTGGTAGAAATAGGAGTGGCTTTCATTGTATTGACCTGCTATGTGCCGAGGAGTGTACAAATTTTATTCTGTAATCAAACTGTTCAAGACATATAGCTTAATTTGCAAATAGTTTAACCCAATTTCTGTTTCAACCTCTCATTAGGCCTTATTCAATTCAATTCTTTGTCTCTCACCAGGTTTGTTGCTTTCTTTAGCAAGGGATAGGAGAAGTGTGGTACTTGACTTTAATATGTCCGCAGCTATCAAGCCGGCTAGTCCCTGGTCATCGGTCCACATCCGCATAGGAGTGGTCGGTCTTGTGGTAAGGATCGTCCAGGTAAATGGTTCTGTCTTGACTTCCAGATGGGCCATCACTGTCCATCAGCCTAGGCCCAAGTGCCTTTCTCTCTCTGGGGCCTTGATTCCTCTCTAGGTTTCCATCTGAGAGGCAGGTTGCAGGAATCACTCAGCTCTTCCTCTCAACATGCCCCACCCCTCCATCCCTCTTCCTTCCCTTCTGTCTTCAGAAAGCAGCTGTAGCTTCTCTTTCTCTGCTGTGTTTCAACATTTTATCCGTACCCCAAACCCTCTCAATTATTTTAGTGCCAAGGTTATGAAAAACAAATCCAGATATCCTGAAGCCTTTGGTTTTTCCTCTGCCCCCTCATTTCCAGAAGCTATAAGCATACACCAGCCAGAAGTTCAAAAAGGAAGGAAAAGGAGAAACTAAACACAGAAAAAAAAGTTAATCTCATAAAACCATCATGCCTCCACAATTGCAAATTTTTACAATTGATTATTATTTCCATTTAAAGATAGAAGACTGAAGTTCAAAATTGTTAAACAGTTTTCCCAATATCATGCAATGATCAAGGGGAACTTAAGTTCACACAAAGGGCTGATGATTTCTAACACTGTGCTTTTCCCACAGGTGTTCTCCTCACTACTGGGCCCAAGACTTTTCCCATGAGCTGTCACCACCTCAGAAGGCCTATGTTGCCCATCCCAAATCCATGATCAGGGAGCACAGTACATTTTATTCTTTGCATTCAATCCACTGTATCAGTTTATAGAAATCAATTTGAAATTTGATACCTTCATTAATCTTGTTGACAATCTTTTCCAAGTGTTTGCCACATGCAAATTTAATAATTTTGTTTTCTATATTTAAAATACATATGTGATAATATACTGACCCAAGCAAAGCCCCGTGGAATTCCACGTGGAGCCTGCTTCCTAGCGAAGCCGATCTGCTGATGATCAACATCGGAAGGCATGCGTTTTGAACCAGTTGTTAGCCCGTGTTGCCTTCCTTTCCCTGGTACACCTTCTCCAACCGGAGACCTAAATTATCACAGAAGAGTAAGTATATCAGGAAATTCATATGGCTTTTATATTCTCCTGATCTACTAACCTAGATATTCTAGTTACCAATCCTGAGCATGAATTTGAGGATAGGAATTGTCCTTGATGAGCTCTTCCTGGTTCTTGGTAACATCTCATTCTTTTTAAGTGCTCAATAAATCCATCTTTTGTCTAACCCGTCCCTGACAATATCTAGCAGAAACATCAAGGTCATTAGATTCTGCCTCCCACAAATCCTTCTTTCCTGTGAGAAAATCAGAACAAATTATGTAATGATTTAAAGCTGTTGTGACATACATTGCCAGCCTGATTCTTATTCTTTGGTGATAAATATAAATGTCACATACTGAAAGCCCTTCAGTCTTCCATGGATAATAAAAATATTAACATTGACAATTACTACCATTTTTAGTGCTTTCTATTTATATAACACTTTATTAAGACAGTTATATGTAATATCTGTTAATCTTCATACCAACCCTACAGATACAGAGACTTGGACTTTTTTTTCTGACTACAACATCTATATTCTTGACCTTCCAGTGCAGGTCCAGCTATAATTGCCTGGAGTATTTACATAAAGTTTCCAGTATACAGTCTGGTCAGAAGAAATACTAGGAAAAAAGACATGGATCTAGGAAATACTGGCATACAGATTTTTCTGATTTATATATATACACTTAGATATATATAAATTGCTTTTGGAAACCTCACAGTTCCAAAAACTAGAAAACATTCCCTAATTATATAATAAAATCAAATATAGAAAGAAGTGCAATAATATGAGCTACATTAATCTATTACTTTCCTTATCTGTTCATTCATTTAATAAAACTATTGATCTATGACTTTATTATAGGTATTTTTCTTTTTTTAAGTATGTTTTATTGATTATGTATTACAATTGTCCCATTTTTTTCTCCCTTTATTCCCCTACAACCTTCACCCCCATCTTCCAGCATTCCCCTCACCTTAGTTCATGTCCATGGTCATATAAGTTCTTTAGCTTCTCCATTTCCTATACTATCCTTAACCTCTCCCTGTCTATTTTGTGCCTACCAGTTATACTTCTTATTTCCTGTAACTTTTTCCCATCCCCCCCATGTGATAACTCTCCATGTGATCTCCACTTCTCTGATTCTGATCCTGATCTAGTTATTTGCTTAGTTTATTTTTTGGGTTTTATTTAGGTTCAGTTGTTGATAGTTGTGACTTTGTTGTCATTTTACTGTTCACAGTTTTGATCTTTTTCTTAGATAAGCCCCTTTAATGTTTTATATAATAAGGGCTTGGTGATGATGAACTCCTCTAACTTTACCTTATCTGGGAAGCACTTTATCTGCCCTTCCATTCTAAATGATAGCTTTGCTGGATAGAGTAATATTGGATGTAGGTCCTTGCCTTTCATGATTTTGAATACTTCTTGCCAGCCCTTTCTTGCCTGTCAGGTTTCTTTTGAGAGATTAGCTGATAGTCTTATGGACACTCCTTTGTAGGTAACTGTCTCCTTTTCTCTTGCTGCTTTTAAGACTCATTGCTTATCTTTAATCTTGGGTAATGTAATTATGATGTGCTTTGATGTGATATGTTTCTCCTTGGATCCAACTTCTTCGTGACTCTCTGAGCTTCTTGTACTTGCATGTCTAGTTCCTTCCCCAGATTGGGGAAGTTTTCCTTCATTCTTTTTTCAAATAAGTTTTTAATTTCTTGCTCTTCCTCTTCTCCTTCTGGCATACCTATGATTCAGATGTTGGAATGTTTAAAGCTATCCCAGAGTTTCCAATCTTTTAATGTTTTTGAATTCTTGTTTCTTCATTCTGTTCCAGTAGAATGTTTATTTCTTGTTTTTGTTCCAAATTGTTGATTTGAGTCCTGGTTTCCTTCCCTTCACTGTTGATTCCCTGTATGCTTTTCTTTATTTCACTTTGCATGGCCTTCACTTTTTCCTCTATTTTGTGACTATAGTCAACCATTTCTGTGAGCATCCTGATCACCAGTGTTTTAAACTCTGCATCTAGGTTGGCTATCTCTTCATCACTTAGTTCTATTTTTTGAGCTTTGGTATGTTCTTTCATTTGGGCCATATTGCTTTGTCTTGGATCACCTGTTACATTGTAAGAGGTGGAGCCTTAGGTATTCACCAGGGTGGGGCTACCTAGGATATTGGATTGTAGGGGCAGAGTCAGAGAGGGACCAATGCGCGCTTACTTGACTCTCCCCTGGCTTTCAGTCACTTCCCCCACTACCTACAAGCAAATTGGGCCCTTCTGGTGCTGATTCCTGGGTGGGTGGGCTTGTGTATGTTCTAGTCCATGTGGGTCTCTTCAATGAACTTTCCTGTGAGGCTGGGAGTTTCTCCAGTGCCTCAACTTCCACAGGTTTTTTCAGTAAGAGGTTTTGAGGCTTTATTTCCCTGCACTGGAACCCTGGGTTGTGTGGTCTGTCTTGCTCCCCAGTTGTTCCTCTAGGCTTATCTGGTGAATGTGTGATATCCAGGTCCTCCAGCCTCCACCTGGCCTGCCAGGTCCGTTAGCCACCCCCTTGCCCACCTGGTCCTCCAGCTACCTGGCCCACCCGGTCCACTAGCCACCCCCTCACCTGCCGTCTGCCAGCTGCCACCTTGTCACGCGTCCTTGCAGCCACAGCTGCCCATATCCACCCCTCCTACCGGTCTGGATGAATGTTTCTTTAACTCCTTGGTTGTCTGTCTTCCATACAGTTCAGTTTTATGGCAGTTATGGTGGTTTTTTGTTTTTAAACTGCTTATTATTCTTCTTTTTGCTTTTGAGAAGAAGCGAAGCATATGTACCTATGCCTCCTTCTTGGCTGGAAGCTCCACTCTGTCTACAGGTATTTGTCTAATAACTGTCATTATAGCAATGAATAGCAATAAACTCCCTGCTTTCATCCAGCTTGTGTTCCACTGGTGGTGGGAGGAGAGATGGAGAGTCAAGTAATAAACACTAGCTATGGAGGTTACAGGTAGTAATGAGTTGCATGACAAGTAAAGTAAGACAAGATTCAAGAAGACAGTGATGACAGCTACAGTTTTCTAGAGCCATCAGAGAAAGCCTCTGTGACAGGATGTCACTGTAGAAGAGGCTTGAATGAAGCATAAAATAAACCCAGGCAGTTATATGGAGGGTGTGCCAAACAAGAAGGAAAAGCAAGTACAAATGCTCTCCTGCCTACCAGGGCAGAGGGAACAAAGAGGCTGGACTTAAGGGAGAAAAAGGGAATGAAGTCTGAGAGATAGCAAAAGACTAACATTTTTGCTTTATGGATAATAGAACAAGCTTTGGATATTACTGCAAGATAAGAAGTCATTGGAGTAATTTTGAATGGATGAAACCGCAGCCTGACATATTGGAAAATAGACTAAGAAGTTCAAAAGTGGGAGCAGAAAGACTATTTAGCAGGCTGCATAATAAAAAAAAAAGTGATAATGATGGTTTGAATGAGGGTAATAGGAATGGAAGTGGTGAGAAGTTATTGGACTTCAGAAATTTTCAAGGTGATTTGCTGATAACTGGATATAGAGTATGAGAAAAAGCAGGACAAGGAGTCCTTTGGATTTTCACCTACACAACTGGGTGAATGGAGTTGCCCATAACTGAGTTGGAGAAGGGTGAAGGAGAAGCAGGTTTGGGAACAAAAAATCAAGAGTTTGGTTCTAGACATGGTAAATCTGAGATGTCTGCTAAAAAATCTAACACATGCAACTAACACACTGCATGGAATATATTAGGGACTCAATAAAATTAATTAACTAAGCAAGCAAGCATTGCATTATAAAGTTGTGTCTGAGACCAATGTCAAGCTTCCTTGGCAATTGCTTTCTTTTCTTAAAGATTTTATTTATTTTTAGAGAGAGAGTAAGGGAGGGAGAAAGAGAGGGAGAGGCGCATCAATGTGTGGTTGCCTCTTGCATGTCCCCTACTAGGGACTTGGCCCACAGCGCAGGTGTGTGCCCCAACTGGGAATCAAAGCAGCAACCCTTTGGTTCACAGGCCCGAGCTCTGGCCACTGAGCTACACCAGCTTGGTTGGCAATTGTTTATAGAATACAGTTTCCTAGAAGAATTAGAAGTTTAGTTATGCCCTGAAGAATAGGTTAAATTCTCAGCAATACAGAAAAAGAGTGAGAATTCGAAGCAATGAAACTATTTTGGCAACAATGTAGGAAAAGATGATAAATATTTGAAGGCAAGTGAGCCAACGATGTGGCTGCAATTGTAGATTCTACAGGCTGATAAGGAGTGAAAGGCTAATTGATGGTAGATTGTGAAAGGCTTAGAGGGTCAGGCTAAGGAGTCTGACTTAGTTTTAACTGTCTTCTGTTTTTGTTTAGCTTGCTGGCAAGGGAGTCACATGAGGAAGGCAAGTTTGTAGAGAATTAATCAGGATGGACCCTCATAGAGAAGATTTATGCAAGCAGACAACTGTAGTACCTCTGTGTGAGGAAATAAATTCTATGAGGACAATAAAAATGGGGAGGAAATAATAGGTTCAAGACACTCATAAAGTCAAAGAGACATGATTCTCATCTAGTCCAAACCTATATAATAGATACCTAAGCTCTCTGATACTTAACATTATGCAGGCAAAGTACAATTGGCTGGATTCTTGTTAATTTAATCAATTATACATGATCCTTTGCTAATTTTACATGCTGTTGCTGTAGGGCTCTTTACCAAGGTGGTGGTTCTCCTCAGCTCATGGTGGTCGTGTTCTCTTCATTTCCTTGAATGTTAGGCAATGTAGTAATACCTGCTTTGGGAAATGGGATGGATCAGCGATGTGTGTCACTTTGGGACAGAAGTTTTTAAAAATTAGAGTGCAGTTTGTTACTGTCTTCCACCTGACACAGCAACTGGCAATATTATGAAATGATGGAGATTCCATCAGCCTGGGTTCCAGAGTGAGGACGAGCTGCAGCAGCTACTTGAGCTACCATGCGGAACTGAGTGGGAAAGACAAATCAGCTTTATTCCCATATGTCACCAGGATTCGGGGTTGTTTGTTACTAGGGTATAATCCAGCTGATTCTGATCAATACAAAAACCATTACCTAAAGAACCAATAAGCAATTTGCATTCAAGTGTTAGAGATATTTAACTAATTAAAAGGAACCTATTTTATGTGGGAAATCTTATCTCTCAGTTTCCAAAGTGTTGAATAACAGATACATCACTTGAAGTATGATATTCATAAATCGGGCCAAAAATAAATGAGCATAAATAGGAAGTAACTAGTTTTTACTGTATATTTGCTTTCTTGAGTTGATGCTATATAAATTTTTTGTGATCAGCTTTTTAAAAATCAAAGTACATAGTTTTCAGTATTTTGGTACAAAATAAAGAATAAATTTCCCATGGGAGAAGGACAAAAGGGACTAGAAGTGAACACTTGTAAAACCAATGCTAACATCCTTTATTGGTCAGAATTTAATATCTGAGATACTATTCTACAATGGGAGAAAATTTTTTTTTTAATTTAAGAAGCTAGTCAATTAAAAAGAATGAACACACTCTTTAACACAAAGGACATCCTGCAATTGTATTTGGAGCTATGCAGCCAAAATAATTATAGAGGTAAACAAACAATCAATTTTACATTTTAGATACACAGTTGGCCTTTGAACAACTTGGGCTCTACCTATGTTGGTCTACTTACATGCAGATTTTTTCAATAACTGTCACCCTCCATATCCTGGGTGTCACATCCGACTGTTCAGTCTGTAGTTAGGAATCTGTGGGTGCAGGGGGCTTACTGTATGCATCATTCTACACCATTTTAGGTAAGGGACTTGAGCACCTACAGATTTTGGTGTCTTCGGGGATCCCAGAGCCAATCTCCCATGGGTACTGAGAGACAATTGTAGTTAGTTTTGGGGGGATTCCACTGTTATATGCAGATTTTCAACTGTACTGGATGATGGGCCTGGACAGCGCCCCTAACCCCTACATTGTTCAAGGGTCAACTGTATTGCAACTGACAAAGACTTTCATTGGTCAAGCTCTATACAGGCTCCTCCAAGCCTGACGGGGCCCCATCCTTGGGCATGTCTTCAAGATCACAGTTTTGGCAAGAATCCTGCTAAGTCAGTTTAGCCAGAGTCTCTATCCTTGACATATAAACAATTCCTTATCCTCACTATGCCCTGGGTTATATCTCATCATCCTGGCATACCTTTGGCAAGAATCTGTCAAGGTGGTTTAGTCAGAAATTCCCCTTTAACCTGGGTGTTTCCTCTTAGTAATTTTTCATCTGTCTCTTCCCACACCAACCCTGGTTTTTGCCTATAAATCCCCATTTTTCCTTGCTAAATTAGGAATTGAACCTAGATCTATAATGAGGTCTCTTTTCCTGTACTGTAATAATTCCTAAGTAGAGGTACTACTTTAACCTCTCCATAGCTCTGTTGTTTATTCAGAACACATTTCAATTATTTTCTTAAAAAGGCAATGCAATGGGAACATATAGAGGTATCATCTAAGCAGCTGCTACTTAAAAAAATGAGAAAGTATTTCTGGAAACAAGATGATCTCATTTAGATTGGGTACCTGTAGAGAGCACCTCAGAGGAGGTGGCATTTAAGATGAGACCTAATTGACAAAACGGAGCCAGCTATGCTAAAATTGAGGAGATAGGTATTCACAGCAGATAGATATGGCTCCTATAAAAGTCTAAGGGAGAAGCACATTTAATGTGTTGAAGGAGGAAAAATAAAGCATGTTTAGCTGGTAAGGTGGAGAGAATAGGAAATGAGAGCAGAGATGTAAGCGGAGGGCAGATAATCTACTCTTGTTAGGGCACAGAGTGGGAATTTTCTTTAAGTACTAGGGGATGCTATTAAGAAGCTTACATGGGGACTTGATGATTGGATGCTGGGTTGAGAATGGATTAAAGAGGACAATGATAGAAGCTTGGTAACCACTTAGGTGAGTATTGTCATAGTTTGCAGTGAGAAGAAATGGTGACTTGAATTGGGGTATTGGTAGTAAAGATGGGGAGGTAAGTAGACAGACTTAGGACACATTTTGGAGATTGAGGTCATGTGACTTATAATGGTTTGGATACAAGAAGCTGAGGATGAAGGGGACACCTGGGTTTTAGGTTTACACAGCAGCATGGACTGTAGTGGGTAAAGTAACACTTTAGAAGGAGCAGTTTTGGAAGGAAGGGGGCATGTTAAGTTTGAGATGCCTGTGAATATCTAGTAGAGATATCAATAGGTATTGGCATATATATCTGAAGTGTAAGGGGAAGATTTGAAAATCATCAACAAACTAGTGGCATTTAATGTTCTTAAAATGAGTCAGAGTATGATCTAGGGAGACATACAGAGAAAAAAAGGGACCTGAGACCAAGCTCTGGGACACAGCAAAGTTAAATGAGAAAGAGGATCCAATCAAGAAGACTAAGAAGTGTCTCATAAGGTAGAACAGAGGCAAGAAAATATGTTGTCATAGAAACCAAAGAAGAACATTTTTTAAGAAGGAAGAAGGGCTCAGCTCTGTGAACATTGTTGATGAAGATGCAATGCTTGAATGTGGCAATATGGAACTCTGCAGCAAGGAGCTGTGTCCGTGGAGTGGTAAGACCAGAGTCCTTAATGGAAGAGCTTGATAGGAAAATAGATGAGCCATTGACATTATTTAAATTTTTCAAGAAATTAAGCTCTGAAGTGGAGCAAAATAATGGAACAAGATGTTCTTGAAAAGGAGTATGGCAGTGATGTTTTCCACTCCAAATGGAGATACAATAGTATGTTTGTAGGTTGATGTAAATGATTCCAGAGAGAAGAGACTGAGGACAGTGTGGGTGCAGGGTAATTGCAGGAATGATGTTCTTGAGAAGCAGGAGGAAATGGTGGAGGAACCTAGAATGCATGTAGAAGGCTTGGTCTCCAATAGGCCCTACCACGATATCCAAGAATAGGATCTGCAAGACAGTGATTGTATTGATGGTTCATACTGAAGATTGCTTGGTGTTTTCATCTTTATAGTGCAAATGTACGAGCTGGGTAAATTCATGTATTCAGCCCACCAGAATGAAAACCCTTAAAACACAGTAACAGTGTGTGCAATACTATTACCAGAAACTACCTTTTCTGAGTTCTTTATAAATAGGCCCTTTTTTTGCTTGATAAGAAAATTACCATAAGACTCTCATTCTTGTAATTTCTCTAAAGTGCCATTTGTATGTATTTGAATCATTTTTTTAATATTACGTAGAATTTTTTGTAATTTCTCCTTTGTTTTATTGACACATTCCAAAATATTTTTCTAAATTTCAGTTAACTGGTGTATTGATCTTCTAGTAGTTTAACATCTTACATTTTATATTTAAGCCTATAATCCATTTTGAGTTATTTTTTGTGAAGGATGCAATATCTGTGATCTGTGTCTAGATTCTTTTTTTTTTTTCCCCTTGGTATGTGGATGTCCATTTGTTCCAGCAGCATTCATTGAAAAGAGTATCCTTTTCCTTGTACTGCCTTTGTTCCTTTGTCAAAATACAGTTACTATATTTATGTGTGTTTATTTCTGGGCTTTCTACCCTGTACTATTGATATACTTGTTTGTTCTTTTGCTAATACCACACCGTCTTGATTACTGGAGCTTTAAAGTAAGTCTTAAAGTTGGATAGTGTCAGTCTGCTGACTTTATCTTCTCCTTCAATATTGTGTTGGCTAGATTGGGTCTTCTGCTTCTCCATATATAAGGTTTTTTTTTTATTGTTGTTCAAGTACAGTTGTCTGCCTTTCCCCCCACCACTCCCCACCACACCAGCCATCCCCACCTCCCTCCCCTGATCCCACCTTGCCTTGGTTTTGTCCATGTGTTCTTTATAGTTGTTCCTGAAAAATTTTCCCCCTTTTTCCCTCATTATCCACCCCCACACACCTCCCCTCTGGTTACTGTCAGATTGTTCTTAATTTCAATGTCTCTGGTTATATTTTGCTTGCTTGTTTGTTTGTTGATTAGGTTCCACTTATAGGTGAGATCATATGACATTTGTCTTTTACCACCTGGCTTATTTCACTTAGCATAATGCTCTCCAGTTCCATCCACACTCCTGCAAGGGGAAGGAGCTCCCTCTTTCTTTCTGCTGTATAGTATTCCATTCTGTAAATGTACCATAGTTTTTTGATCCATTCATTTCCTGATGGACACTTAGGTTGCTTCCAGCACTTGGCTATTGTAAATTGTGCTGCTATGAACATTGGGGTGCATAGGTCCTTTTGGATTGGTGTTTTAGGGTTGTTAGGATATAATCCTAGCAGTGGAATTGCCGGGTCAAAAGTTTAGAATGGGATTGTCAACAACTACAACATAATTTTCTGGGATGCTGGAATTTAGATTGGGATATATATATTTAAGTTTAATTTCCAAGAATCTGAAGTGTGTCCTGCTGGAGTTACACACAAGGTGAAAGAGTGACCAGCAAACACAGGATTTTGAAGTGAAGTAAAAGTGAGTGATCAGAAGCAGATCAGACCTGGTGAAGGTCATGCTGATTTCCCATACAGGCTTATAAACCTCATGCTACCCTTGTTCTAGCTCTAATAACAGGTCAGGTAATTATGCTTGTGGATAATTTTGCTATTTCACAACTTAATTTATATCATTGGAATTTTACTACTTTTCTCTTTCACCAAAAAATATGCAACCAGGAAGAAAGTAGAATAAATTCAACTCTCTCTTTCACCCCGTTTCCATGTCTCCATCAACCAGCATTAAATATTTAAGCAAAACCAAGAAGAAGTGATTGGAATGATTACAATGCTACTTGGTAAATGAGAGAAAGAGAGCAGTGTACTTGTGCAGATTTAAGAGCAAGCAAAATTGTATTTCCAATAAAAACGTTTGCTTTGTAGACTATTTTGATATGCCACAGAATAAATAATTATGTTGAAAAAGTGTCAATAAAATTAAAGGAGACAAGGAGGAGGTGCCTGTCATAAAGCCAGAACGGAGAACTTCTTTTGAAGCTGTAAAATATCATTAATCTTTGAGGGAAGTGAAAACAATCCTCCCTCTATTCTCACATAGACAGCTGCTAATAGTTAGGTAGTTTCAGGAAAAAAAATATTTTGACATGGAAAATGCTAGTGCATTTGGGCCTGGGCAACTATGTCTAGAATCCAAACTGATTCAACCAATGAAATATTTTTTAAAAATAAATTTCATTGAAAATATTTTAAGAACTGTATTCAACAGTAGCTATAATGATTTTTTCATAATCATTTATGTACTATATTAACAAATTTATAATGATTTTCCTCACCCATTTAAAAAATTATGGCTGGTATCAAAGAAATTATCATTTATATCACCAAGTTTTTTTCTTGTTTTACTTTATCAGCATCCCCATATGAGTGTGTTAAGTTCAGTATAGGTACTGTTTAAATGCCAAATACCACTTATGATCTATGCAGTTGCACTGTTAGCTTATATTTTCTATTTTTGTATATGGCCATTGATTTAAGTGAAAACTGCCAAAATTAATGAGTCATGTCCGTGAGCACATGCTCATTTTTATGGTTTCCCTAAGTGAACCTGAATCATGGATCTTGCTTTCCCAGCTCAGCTAGACTCAACAAACTTTTACTTTTATAATTAAGGCATAGGTCATTGCTTTGGGTAGGAACTGATTCCAATGGAGCTCAAGAGAACTATTAATCTATTCCTGTTGGACATTGTTTGGTCTTCAGTCTTTTTCATCACGTTAACACAGTTGAACACATTACAGAGTCATGTTCTAAAATGGCTAGGTTTGCTCTTCAGACTCACTTGGAATGGCACTGTTTCTTAAAGGAGACATTATCCTTTTTTTGAATCATTATTAAAGTGGACTTGGATAATATTCAATTATTTGCCATCTTTGTTTTTAGCTCTCAGAGCTAGACTAATGAGATTTTGGAATTTCTTACATTTACTTATTAGCAAATCAACATTTCCTGAGTTCCTAATGTATACAGAATTCAGTGAAAAGTATTGTTTGAGCTCTGGCTGGTGTAGCTCAGTGGATTGAGTGCAGGCTGGGAACCAAAGGGTACCGGTTCGATTCTCAGTCAGGGCATATGCCTGGGTTGCGGGCCAAGTCCCCAGTGAGGGCCACGTGAGAGGCAACCATACATTGCTGTTTCTCTCCCTCTCTGTCTCCCTCCCTTCCTCTCTCTCTAAAATAGATAAATAAAATATTTTAAAAAAAAGTATTGTTTGATAGTTAATAGAAAGTGGAAAAATAATTCTACACTGGAGGACTAATTTTTATGTGTATATGCAAATTGATAACCATTTTTCAAATGTATTAATCATATTTGGAACAATGTTATAAAGTTTCTTTTTTTAGGTAATAGAGAGGGATAATAAACATAAATCATCTAATTATGTGCCTATTACAAAATATGTATTCAATAAATTATGGTAATATTATTGTTAATAAAAACATTGTTTTATTTGTCATCAAAACAGTTTCCACTGCCTTTTATTGAAATAAAGAATTGACTATGATGTTTTCATAAATTTCTTTTTTTTCTCTTACTTTCTTTTCTTTTCTTTTTGCTTGATCTTGTCACCTTTTTCACCCAGTGCCCCCTCCCCCAAAGCCCTCCCCTCTGACAGTTTTCAGCCTAGTGCCTGTATCTATGAATCTGTTTCTACATTGTTCAGTGCTTTATTTTGTTAATTGGATTCACATATAAAATAAATCATATGGTATTTATCTTTCTTTGGCTTATTTCACTTAGCATAATACTCTCCAGGTCCATCCATGCTGTCACAAAAGGTAAGATTTCTTTCTTTTTTATCACCAAGTACTATCCCATTGTGCAAATATACCATAGCTTTTTTACCCACTCATTTACTGATGGGCACTTTGGCTGCTTCCAAACCTTGGCTGTAGTAAACAACACTGCAATGAACATAGTAGTGCATGCATTTTTTCAAATTAGTGTTTTTGTTTTCTTTCGATAAATTCCCAGAAGTCAAATCAATGAGTCATAAAGCAGTTCCATTTTAATTTTTTGAGGTAACTCCATACTGCTTTCCACAGTGACTGCACCAGTCTGCATTCACCCCAATAGTGCAACAGACTTCCCTTTTCTCCACAACCTTGCCAGCACTTGTTGTTTGTTGACTTATTGACAGGTGTGAGGTGATATCTCATTGTGGTTTTAATTTGCATTTCTCTAATGATTAGTGATATTGAGCATCTTTTCATATGTCTATTGGCCATCCGTATGCCCTCTTTGGAGAAGTGTCCGCTTACTCTTTTGCCCATTTTTAATTGGATTGTTTGGGTTTTTGTTTGTTTGTTTGGTGCTGAGTTGCATAGGTTCTTTATAAACTTTGGATATTAACCCCTTATCAGATGTATCACTGGTGGCAAGTTATCCCATTCAGTGGTTTGTCTTTTAATTTTGTTGATGGTTTCCTTTTCTGGGAAAAAACTTCAGTGAGATGCCACTTCACACTGGTGAGAATGGCCATCATAAACAAATCAACAAACAAGAAGTGCAGACGAGGTTGTGGAGAAAAGGAAATGCTAGTACACTGTTGGTGGGAATGCAGACTGGTGCAGCCACTGTGCAAAACAGTATGGAATTTCCTCAAAAAACTAAAAATTGAACTGCCTTTTGACCCAGCAATTGCACTGCTGGGATTATACCCTAAGAATCCTGAGACACCAATTCAAAGGAATCTATGGACCCCAATATTCATAGCGGCACAGATGTTGGAAGCAACCTAAGTGCCCATCAGTAAAGGAGTGGATCAAGAAACTGTAGTACATTTACACAATGGACTACTATACAGCATAAGGAAAGAAGGAGCTACTGTCCTTCGCAACAGCATGGATGGAACTGGAGAGCATTATGCTAAGTGAAGTAAGCCAGGCGGTAAAAGACAAATGCCATATGATCTCACCTATAAGTGGAACCTAATCAACAAAACAAACAAGCAAGCAAAATATAATCAGAAACATTGAAATAAGAACAAACTGACTGTAACCAGAGGGGGAGGGGCAGGGGGATGATGGGAAATAGGGGAAGGGTTGTCTAGGAGCACATATAAAAGACACATGGACAAAGCCAAAGGGGGAAAGATTTACGGTGGGAGGTGGAGACGGGTGGCGCAGGTGGGGAGTGGTGGGCAGAAAATGGAGACAACTGTATTTGAACAACAATAAAAAAAAAGAAAAAGAAAAGAATGAGGAAAAAAACGTTTTTGTTTGACATGGTCCTATTTGTTTATTTTTTATTTTGGTTTCCTTGCCCGAGGAAATGTATCTGAAAAGTTACTGGTATGAGAAATGTTTGAGATTTTATGGCCTGTGTTGTCTGCTAGGATTTTTATGGCTTTGAGTCTAACATTTAAGCCTTTATTCTAGTTTGATTTTATTCTTGTATATGGTGTAAGAATGTGATCTAGTGTTTTGGGGTTGTTTGTTTTTTTTTTTTTCCGCAGTTCTCTGTCCAATTTTCTAATATCATTCATTGAATAGACTGTCCTTACTCCACTGTCTATTTTTGCCTCCTTTGTCAAGGATTAATTGACCATTAAGGTGTGGGTTTATTTCTGGGCTCTCTATTCTGTTCCATTGATCTACGTGTCTTTTTTTTATGCTAGTACCATGGTGTTTTGATTATTATGGGCTTGTAGTATAGTTTAATATCAGGTAGCGTAATTCCTCCAACTTCGTTTTTCTTTTTCAAGATTGCTTTCCCTATTAGAGTCTTCTGTGGTTCCATATAAAGTTTTGGAATATTTCTTCTGGTTCTGTGAAATATACCATTAGTATCTTGGTGGGAATTGTATTCATGTTGTTAATTTTTCTTATTCATGAACACAGTATATGCTTCCACTTATTTGTATCTTCTTCAATTTCTTCAGTGTCTTATAATTTTCCAAGTGCAGGTCTTTTAATCCTTAGTTAAATTTATTCTCAGGTATTTTATTCTTTTTGAAGCAATTGTGAATGGGAATGTTTTCTTAATTTCCCTTTTGGAGAGTTACATTATTGGTGTATAGAATTGCAACTGATTTCTGGATATTAACTTTGTATTCTGTTACTCTACTGAATTCATTTACCAGTTCTAGTAGTTTTTTGGGTAGAATCTTTAGGGTTCCCTGTATACAGTATCATATCTGAAAATAATGAGTTTTACTTCTTCCTTTCCAATTTGGATGCCTTTTATTCCTTCTTATCACCTGATGTTACTAGGACTTTTGGTGCTATGTTGAATAAGAATTGTAAAAGTAGACATCTCTGTATTGTCCCTGAGTTTTAGGGAAATGCTTTTAGTATTTTCCCATTGAGAATGATGTTGGCTGTGGGTTTGTAATATATGGCCTTTAATACATTCAGGTATGTTACCTCTATTCCCACTTTGCTGACAGTTTTTATCATGAATGGGTGCTGGATTTTATCAAATCTTTTTCTGCATCTATTGACATGATCATGTGATTTATGAGTCTTCCATTCATTTTGTTTATGTGGTATATAACATGTTTATTGATTTGCAGATATTGTACCAACCTTGCATCCCCAGAATAAATCCCAATTGATCATGGTATGATCTTTTTAATATATTGCTGGATTTGGTTTGCTAATATTTTGTTTGAAAATTTTAGCATCTATCTTCTTCAGGGATATTGACCTATAATTTTCTTTCCTTGTAGTGTCTATCTGGTTTTGGAATTAGGATAATGCTGGCTTCATAAAATGAGCTTCAAAGTGTTCCCTCCTCTTGAATTTTTTTAAAATAGTTTGAGAAGGAGAGGTATTAGTTCTTCTTTCAATGGTTGGTATAATTCTCCTATAGAGTAATCCAGTCCAGGACTTTGTTTTTGTTGCAAATTATTTTATTACTGTTTAATTTCTATAGTTGGAAGTGATTTATTCCGATGTTCTGATTCTTCTAGATTCTGTTTTGGAAGATTTATGTTTCTAGGAATACATCCATTTCTTCCAGGTTGTTCAATTTGTTGACATACAGTTGTTCATAATATTTTCTTTAAACCCTTTGTATTTCTTTGGTGTCAGTTGTTACTTCTCTTTCATTTCTGATTTTGATTATTGCTTCTCTCTCTTTTTTCTTGATGAGTCTAGTTATAGTTTTCTCAAACTTATCTTTTCCACGAACCACCTCTTGGTTTCATTGATCTTTTGTATAATTTTATTTTTTTAGATTCTGTTTTCATTTATTTCTGCTCTAATCATTATTATATCCTTTCTTCTACTCACTTTGGGCTTTGTTTGTTGTTCTTTTTCTAGTTTCTTTAAGTGTAAAGTCTGATTGTTTACTTGAGATTTTTGTTTGTTTCTTTTTTTCTGGTTCAACCTTTTTGTTTGTTTCTTGAGGAAGGCCTATAATGCTATGAATATCTCTCTTAGGACCATTTTCAATGTGTCCCATAGATTTTTGGTTGTTGTGATCTTCTTTTCATTTGTTTCAGGGTATTTTGATTTCTTCCTTGATCTTTGGTTAGAATGTATAGAAAAGAATACACTTGAAAAGAATGTATATTCTACTGTTTTGGGGTGAAATGCTCTAAAGACATCAACTAAATCCACTTGATCCAGTGTGTCATTTAAGACTGCCTTTTCCTTATTGATTTTCTGTCTGGAATATCTATTCACTGATGACAATTGGGTGTTAAAATTGCACACTATTACCTATTACTGTCAATCTCTTCCTTTATGTCCATTAAAATATGCTTTATATATTTAGGTTCTCCTATGTTGGATGCATAAATATTTACAAGCATTATATCCTTTTGTTGGATTGCTCCCTTTATCATTCTGTAATGTCCTTCTTTGTCTCTTACTGTAGCTTTTATTTTAAAGTCTATTTTGTCAGACATAAGTATTGCTACCTCAGCTTTTTTCTCTTTCCATTTGCATGAAATATCTTTCTTTATCCCTTAACTTTTAGTGTGAGTATCCTTTGCTCTGAGGTAGCTCTCTTGTAGATGGTGTACATACAGGTCTTCTTTGCTTATTTTAGCTACCCTATGTCTCTTGATTGGAGCACTTAAGCCATTTGCATTTAAAGTAATTGTTTGTAGGTATGTGTTTATTGCCATTTTAATTATTAAATATGTTCCTTTAGTATTTTTCTTCTTCTTCAAGAAGACTTTTAACATTCCTTGAAATGCTAGTTTGGTGGTAACAAACTTCTTTAGCATTTTTTTTTTTTTAATCTGGGAAGTTCTTTATTTCTCCTTCAATTTTAAATTATGCCCTTGCTATTTAAAGTAGTCTTGGTTGTAGGTCATTTATTTTCATCCTTTTGAATAAATATGCCAGTCCCTTCAGGCCTGAAATGTTGCTGTTGAGAAATCAGCTGAGAGTCTCATGAGAGTTACCTTGTAGATAACTACATGTCTTTCTCTTGCTGCTTCTAAGATTCTCTCTTTGTTTTTAACATTTGCCATTTTAATTATGATGTGTCTTGGTGTGGGCCTCTTTGGGTTCATCTAATTTAGGACTCTCTGAGTTTCCTGAATGTATGTGTCTTTTTCCTTCACTAGGTTAAGAAAGGTTTCCTTTGCTAGAGCCCATTATTTCTTCAAATGGTTCTCCATCCTTTTATCACTCTCTTCTCCTGCTGGTAGCCCTATAAAGTGAATGTTGGTATGCTTTATGTTGTCCCAAATGTTCCTAAACTATCTTCACTCTTTAAAATAATTTTTTCTCTTTGCTTCTCTGATTGAGTGTTATGCTACTCTGTCTTCCAAATTGCTGATTTGATCCTCTGCTGCCTCTAGTCTATTGTTGATTTTTTCTAGTGAATTCTTCATTTCAGATATTGTATTCTTTATTTCTGACTGTTTTCTAAGGTTTTTATGTCATTTATCATACTGTTGTGTTTCTCGCTAAGATTCTTGTTCTTCTTACTAAGTTCCTTGAGCATCCTTATAACCATTCTTTTGAACTCTGTATCTGGTAAATTGCTTGCCTCTATTTCATTGATCTCTTTTTCTGATTTCTCCTGTTATTTCATTTGGAGCATGGTTTTTTGCCTCCCAATTTTGGCTGCCTCTTTGTGTTTGTTTCTGTGTGTTAGGTAAATCTGCTATGACTTCCAGCCTTGGTTGGGTGGTCTGATGTAGTAGGTGTCCTGTGGGACCTAGTGATGCAATCTCCTTAATCACCTGAGCCAGGTGCTCCTGGAGTGTCCCTTTTGTGGGTTATATGGGCCCTCCTGTTGTAATTGAGTATTGCTACTGGCCTGTTCATTCATGGCATCCACCCTAAGGCTGGCTAACTGTGAGCATAACCTCAGCCACAATGTACAAGTTGCTTGGAGGTGCTAACCACAGAGTGGAAATTATTTTAGCATAGTCTGGTGCCCTGGAGATCTCTCTTTAATATACTTATGTTTTTCCTTTGGTCATATTTCTTTTATCTATATAATTAAATGTAATTATTTCTATTATATATTTTCCTTAATGTTCATATATCAAATAATGATAAGCTAAAATTAATATTCTGGCTTAAATTTGAGTATATGTTACATAAATTTATGTGAGCTTTCAACTGTGTAATTATAAGTAAATATATCTGTTTTGAACTTAATGTGAGTTTAAAATATAAAATTATTGTTCATCATTAAACTTTCAGATTGAATTGTTAATTAGAATTCTAAAATTAACCTTCTCTATATCATCTGTATCAGTCCTACAATACTATAGCTATGGAAACAATGTATAAAGAAAAACAGCATTGAATTTGGAGTGAAAATAAATATGGACCTTTGCCACAGCTCCAGGGAAGCTAAGCTGAATGGAATATGGTTTAGCCCCCTGGAAACATTAAAGCATGATTGTCTCATGCACCCTGTGAATATGTATCATAATTGCTACATGTCATAAATGTTATTTAAGAGACTTCGAAAAGTTAGCCTTATTTTGGTAAAATTGGAATTATAATAACACCTATTCCACATATTATGTGGATCACATTAGAAAATAAATGGGACAATGCCTTAAAAATTGTGCTGTATTGGGCAAATGTTTGCTATTATTTAAATCTTTTCCATGTCATTTTTATTGTTTTCATATTTCTGGCTTTAGGATGTCAGGAGAAGAATCCAACAATTCCATCTTTGATTATGGTAGGAAATACTTATTATATTGACCCCTAATAAAGAAGCACCCCAAGTGTGGTAAAATCTCCACCCCTATAAGAGAGAACAAAAGAGAAGACCTAGGGCAGAATTGGCAGAGTTGGCAGAGTTAATTTCTTCGAAATAAGTAGAATTCTCCAGAGTCAAAATGAATAACCTCTTGTTTCTTTGGACAACTAAACTGGGGTAGACTGGATGGTCTCTGAAACACCCTGAAACCCATTAGCATCATGTTCTGGAAGGGGAGGCAAGACTGATAAAAACATGGCACTATCGGCATGGCCGTGTGGTGCAGAAGTGCTCAAGGTGTACCGGTCCTGCACCTGTGAGTTTTCATCAAGAACAATCAAGACAAATCACACACACACACACACACACACACACCCCTTTTGTCACAGGAATTTTTTTCTCTTGAGCTGTGGAGACATCTGGGATACCAGAAACAAACAAACAAACAAAAAACTCAGCAACTAAAGTTAAAAATAACTGAGCACAGATATCGGTTACCACATACCACATGAAGACAGTTTCATAATTTGAGTTCAAGCAAGTTCCAGACTGTTAGACAAAAATAAAAATAAAATAAAATGAACCTGATAGTCCTCAGGAGAACAAAATAGATTCCCATGGTTGCTACAGTGTCTACTCTTCAAACTAAAAAATTTTTATGTAATTTTTGTATAAGTTATAAAAAAACAGGGAAAAAAACTACTACTAGAAACTAATTTAAAGTGGGCCCAGGGGTTGAATTTTTATAAACTTCAAAACATATAAATATGTTCGAATAATGAAAGAAAAATTGTTCAAATAATTAAAGAAAATATCATTTTAATGAGTAAATATTTAGCAATATGAACAGAAAAATGAAAACTATTCCAGCTGCTTCTGCCACTCCTGGTGCTGCCTGTGTGCTCCTTAGGGGTGGACCTGGTACCTCTTCTGTGAAAAAGCAGGTGAGGAGTCTCCAGTGCTCACCATGACCGACAAAACATCTCTCTTTAATATGCTTATAATATATTCCCAAGGAAGGGGTCAAGACTGAGGACAATGATCATATTAATTTGAAGGCAGCAGGGCAGGATGGTTCTGTTGTGCAGTTTAAGATTAAGAAGCATACACCACTTAGTAAACTAATGAAAGCCTATTGCAAAGGACAGGGTTTGTCAATGAGGCAGATCAGTTCTGATGAGACAGGCAGCCAGTCAATGAAACAGACACACATGCACAGTTGGAAATGGAGGATCAAGACACAACTGACGTGTTCCAGCAGCAGAGCGGAGGTGTCTCCTAAAAAGGGAAGCTGCTGCTTTACTTCAGAACTCTGCTCCTCCAGACCAAGAAGACATTCTCAATTAGAAAACTGCAATTTGGTTCCACCACATCTCGTTTACTACAATATAGTTTCCTCTATTTTTTCATTTTCCCTTTCTCCATTCTTTTATTGTACATAAAGTAGCTGGCTGCATGTGCATAAGCACATGCATTTTTTAAATTAAATGACCAATGATATGTTTTGATCAACATCAAATAAAGATGGGATGGGGAAAAATACTGGTTAAGTGAAGATACCTTCTTTCTCCATTGATGGCATGCTCATTCACCTCTTATCTTTATATTACTGTACGTTATTTTGCTCTCTCAGTTTAACAAAAAAAAACAATATAAAAATCCTTGTGTACCTTGTTTGATTGGAGAATTTTAATGTTTTTAGTTTACCACTGTAAAACCAAGGCCAATTTTACAACTTTTTTGTACATAGCTGTCGCATCTATCTTTAAGTAAGGATAAATTACTCTAAAATAAATGAATCCTAGATAGATTTTAAGATATTTTATAAACATCCTAAAATATATTTTTAGAAGTCAATACAAGATTTACAATAATATACTGCAACATATTTACAACACAAAAGAAACCAGGAAAAGAGGGGTAGAGAAAAAAAACAGAAATACCAGTAAAACAGAAATAACAACAAAATGGAAGGCTTAAAATCCACGGTATAATTTTATTAAATGCAAATTGACTAAACACAAAATAAAAGGCAGAGAATCTGACACTGCATTAAGAAAGCAAGACTCTGTGTTGCCTATGAGACATATTTTAAAAAGGAGGAGATATAGTAAGCACAATAATGCCCTCCAATATGTCTATGTCCTTATCCCTAGAACTTGTGAATATATTGTTACATGGCATTATTGCAGGTTAAAGGTTGCAAATGCAATAAAGGTTATCAATCACTGTTTTTTTTTAAATGTTTTTTAATTAAATTTATTGGGATAACACTGATTAACAAAATTATGCAGGTTTCAGGTGCACAATCCCACAGCACATCATCTATATACTGTATTGTGTGCTCACCACCCCAAATCAGCTCTCCTTCTATCACTATTTATTCCCCCCCATACCCTTCTAAAGGAAGCATACTTTATTTTGTTAATTTATTTTTTATTGTTGTTCAGTTACAGTTGTCCCCCCCGACCCCATTGCTCTCCCTTTAAATGCAAAGACACATATAGGTTGAAAGTACAAGGATAGCAAACAATGTACATGCAAACCGTAAGCAAAAGACAACTGGAGTTGCTAAATTAGTATAAGACAAAACAAGCTTCTAGCCAAGGGATATTACTGCAGAAAAAGCAAAACATTTCGTGAAGTTAAAAGAGTCTACCTAGGAAGATACAATAATTAAAAAAATATATGCACTTAATAAGGAGCTGTCCAAATTGGCAGAACTGAAAAGAGAAATAGATAAATTTAAAAGCATGATGGAACATTTCAATACTTCTCTCTTAGTATTGAAAAAGTAGACAGAAAATTAGGAATAATATAGTAGACTTGAATGACACTATCAACTAGCTAATAGATATATATAGGAGACAGCACACAACAACATGACACAGAATCTTCTCAAGTATGCGTATAGTATTTACTAATGTAGACCACAGGCCATGCAGCAATTCGCAATAAATCTGAAGGATAAAAACAGTCCAAAGCATACTCTCTAACAATAAAATTAAACTAGAATTCAAACAAAAACATATGTGGAAATTCCCCCAGCTACTTAGAAATTAAACAATTTGGAAGTTAAACCAATATTTGGAAATTAAATTAATCCATTGTCCAAAGCAGAATCGAAAAAAGATTCAGAAAATATTTTGAGGCAAATGAGAATGAACACATGATATGTCAAAATTTGTTAAATGAATCTTACTTAAGTAGTGCTTAAAGTGAAATTTATAGCACTTGGTGTTTACACAGAGAAGAAAACAGATCCAAAATCAATGATACAAGCTTTCAACTTAAGAAGCTAAAAAGAGAGGCTTACCCGTTAAATTCTATTTTAGGAGAATGAATGAAAAAAAGTGGAAATCAGTGAAATAGCAAAGAGTAAAGCAGTAGGAAAAAATAAGTGAAGCAAGAAGTTGGCTTTTTAAAAAGGTCAATAAAATTCATAAAACTCCTGCTAGCCTGATCAATAAAAAAAAGAGAAAACATACAAATTATCAATGTCAGAAGCAGAAAAATGAAAGAGAGGGTTCTACAGATATTGAATGGATATTATGGAAACTTTTATGCTAGTAAATTTAATGCTTAGATTAAATTGAAAAGTTCCTTAAAAGAAAACATATAAATATGACCCAAGAAGAAACAAAATCTGAATCACTCCATGTCAATTAAAATATCAAATGTATAATTAAAATGATTTCTACAAAGAAAATTCTAGGCCCAGATGGCTTGATCAGTAAGAGCTATGAAACATTAAGGAAAAAAAAATCAATGCTATACAAATTCTAGCAGAAAATAAAAGAAATGGGAATATTTTCCAATTCCTTTTACGAAGCCATTATTTCTTGAATACAGAAATTATAAAGAAAAATTACAATGCCAAAAACTATAGACAAATATTCCTCATAAGCTTAGAGGCAAAAATTCTTCATGATATTAGCCAATTAAATACAACATGGCATAAAGGACATAAGAAGGGGAACAGCATATTTGTATTTGAGATGGAGCTTATAAGTCAATTGAAGAGGAAAGGTGAAGAGCACCACTTGAGCTGACATCAGAAATGGATTCACATTCTGTTGTCACTTGCTTTATAACTCTGAAAGTGTTTTAAATCTGAGTACCAACTACAAAATGGAATAAGAAAACTCATCTTGTGGGCTTATTGTGAGGAACAGGTGAAATAAGTTATTCACAATGCTTACAACAGAACCTGGGGCATGGAACAAGGTCAATAAATTTTAGGTATAGATATTGTGCTGAGAAAAGAATGAGAAAAAGCACAGAATTAGAAAAGAACAGACATATTTTGGGAAAACCAAGATTCTTCTTTTCCTGAATGATTAGGTGAGAAGTAGGGAATCAATTATTCAGATGCACATTTTAATAAAATGTGGATTTCCCTGTACATACATCAATGGATAGTTGAACCAAGTAGTAAAAGAGTCAAATCTTTAAGAAAACTATTCTGGCTCTGACTGGTATGGCTCACTCGGTTGAGTGTCCTGCCACAGAGTGAAAGGTCGCAGGTTCCATTTGGGTCAGGACATGTGCCTGGGTGGCCAGACCAGGCGAGTCTTACAGTAGGCAACCGATTGATGTTTCGCATTGATGTTTCTCTCCCTTGCTCCCTCACTTTCCCCTTCTCTCCCTCACTTCCCCTTTCTCTAAAAAGAAATAAATAAAATCTTTTAAAAAATTCATCTAAAACTCCCTTAAGAAGACATACACTAATTTAAAAAGAAAGGAAGAAAAAAAGAAAAGTATTCTGGCTGTGTAGAAAATGGATTGGATATTTATTTAAAACATCTATGTCATCCTTGAATGGTCTAGGTGGTGAAACTGGCATTATTTTCAGAGAAAATGAATGCTTTGAATATTTCCAAAATAGAATGGAGGAATCTTGGATTCTGGAGACAAAGGAGGAGATGAAATGGTTCTGAGGCTTATATCTGGATGAACAGAAGGAGGGTAATGTAATTCCAAAATGAGATAGTAAAAGAAAAGTGTAGTCATTCTTCTCTAGAAAAGGATCAGTAGACATTCATGTTATTAAAGTGATCCAACTTTCCCTTCTGGATATAATATGCTCTGCACCCACTGGGACTTTCTGCTCTTTAGGCAAGTCATTTAACTTTTCTTAGCTTCAGATGACTCATATCTGTTTGAAACCAAAAGGGGGAAGTTAACAAATGAGTGATGTGATTATCAGTAGTGAAGATAAAGACCTATGCAAAAATGAATTTACTCTTGTTATTCAAACAGCTTGTGATCTAATCAATAGAGCATTTGCTTATGATAGGCCTTATCTGATTTAGAGCAAGTTTTTCCTACAGTCAAAGGCAACCTCTATATGTCCACAGCGAACCATCATTTGTTCTCATGAAAGAAGATAGTCTTTGTTCTTCCTCATCTCCTCCTTCTAGAATGAAATACTGTGTAAAATGACTTGCCCCAGGCTGAGGCAAACCCACCTATGAATTAAAAAGAATAAAAGAGGATCAGGAATTTATGAAATATATCTGTACACAAAACAGGAGATTAAACATTTGTTAAAACTACTACAGTGCAAGAGAGTATGTGGGAACATTGTGACATTGCTGCTGAATCCTCCTAGATTTGATAGGAGAGAGGCATCATCTTGCTTCTGACTGGGAAAAATGAGGAAGACTTCAGGGAAAAAGGAACATTACATTGGTTCTTAAAAATGTGAACCTTCAGGCTTCACTCTCCATAACATGCCCTCCTATTTTTTTCTCCTTTCTCTTACAGCATTTCCTTCACTCTGTCGGGGACAGGGTCCCTCATAGTCTTTCTGTTTGCTCTCTACCCTCGTAGAAATGAGAAAAAGTTGAAAAATCTGTAAATAACTGCTAGAATTAGAAGCATTACAGTGTCTAATGATCTTAAAAAGAGCCTGGAGACCTTGGTAAGAAATAAATAATAGAGATTTATTTCAGGGTCTTAGAGTGTACAACCTGGGAACATAGCTAGGCAAAAACCCATTAAGCGTTCCCAAGAAGAAAGAAAAGTTAAGAGTTCTTATAGTAAAAAGTACATTTTCAAATTATTAGTCCTGCAATCTTAGCCCTAGAGTTGGCCCAGGATTACCAGTCACATGTCAAGCGTCTGGGTGATGGATGCCAGGTGGTTGAGAAGATGGGCACCTGGAGGTCTGGTCACGTCCTGTGGTCTGGATAATGGATGTCAGGTGGATGTCAGGTGGTCTGCATATGTGAGTCCTTCAGGGAACAATCAGAGGGTTATCTAGAAGTCTGGTGTATGTCCAAGTATTGAGATACAACAAACTGATATATATGCAGGCATTGACGCAGGACTGGAAAGTTCAAAAGATTACATTCCAGACTAGTCAGAACAAGAATAGAATTACTTCCACATGCCTCAAACTTCATAATGTTAATGATGTTAGCAGCTTATTTAAATGGACTCCATTTTATATGTCCTCTCTATTCCTCAACAGCTACCTTTCCCCGGGTATTTGTAGTTTAATATGTAGAGAAAAAAGTGTAATAAAATTCTAATGTTAGAATTTCAGGGATGTACAGTATCAGCAAAGGCAATTTTTAGGAGAATACCTTCTCCAGCAACCAGGAAATCAGCTCTGCCTATCGGTTTTCAGTGCTAATTTTTTTGCAGCTACATTCAAGTAGTGGGAATCAGAAAAATACCAGGATGGCAATTGGAGTGTGACTTTTGGGGGGTTATCTTAAAAAGATCCAAAGAGAGAAGTACCGAACCACTTGATTGTACAATGTGCCAAATGTTTCTAAGAGGATTTGATGGTTTCCTTTGGATTATGCCTGGAGGGAACACTTGGTCTAAGAAAAATATCATTTATGTACCCCCCAGGGGTATAGCAATGTAAGTCATGGACACTTGATACTTGAACTGATACTTGAACCTAAATATTAAATTGACAGCTATTCAGCACCGTTGTCATCACCAAGTCATTATTAAATTCCTCCTTAAGTATCTCATTGGTTGAGTGAGGGGAATATTTGTTTTTTGAAAGGCAGGGATGGATTTTATTTATTAGCCTATATCTATATTTTAATTTGAGGTAAAATATAAGCAACACAAAAAGAAATGCCCACTTCTGCTACCATGTAATATAATTCTCATGGCGGATATTGTGATAGAGCTAATGAACACTCTATGCCATTACATACTCTAGCTTTTAATATAACTTACAACTCTTATTGTCTGTAAAATTTCAACCCATGTGCCCTGGCTGGTGTAGCTCAGTGGATTGAGTGTGGGCTGCAAACCAAAGGGTCGCCAGTTTGATTCCCAGTCAGGGCACATGCCTGAGTTGCAGGTCAGGTCCCCAAGTGGGGGCCACGTGAGAGGCAACCACACATTGATGTTTCTCTCCCTCTCCTTCTCCCTCCCTCCCCTTCTGTCTAAAAAATAAATAAACAAAATCTTTAAAAAAAAATTTCAACTCATGTAAGAGTCTCCAGCCAAGGGCACAGAATATCAATGGAAGCACAATTAGCTTATCACACGTGAGGGGAATATTTTGATAAGCTCCCCGAATTTCATGAGAAATTTGTATACCATCTCTGTACTTAAAGCTAGTGAAGACGTGCCCTAAGTGTGGTCCCTCTGAGTATCTTTTTGTTTCATTTTATTTTGTTTACAGGAAACTTGTGGCCACCTGGACTTCATCACACACTTGTTTCCCTGCATGCATTTAAAGCTTGAGCTTAATGGTCAAAATAAATCAAGTAAATAAAAAAACACCTGATTTTCCTCCCTTGCGGTAGGATTTTTCACCAAAAGTGTCGGCTGAAATGTTGTTTTAAATTTGTTGTGCATGAAAAACAAGGAAGTGGTGGGTGGTGAGTACAAAGCGGTGGTCACAATGGGAACCCCGGCGACCTGGAAAGCTCCCGTGGTAAACACTACGTGCATGTTCAGAGATAAAAATGTGCAAAGACCCCTGTTGAGCAGCGAGCTCAACAGCAAAAATAAAGTTGATTTAATGTCGCCTCAGAACAGAGTGTTTAGTAGTTTGGCTTAAAATGTGAAAAACAACAACCACCAAAGGTGATGGAAGAAAGCATCAAAGGTCATTGAGCTAAATTTGTAAATCAGTGCAATGAATGAATTCCTTATAAAACGAGAATAATGAACTCACTTTTAAAAATAAGAATGATGATCTGCACATAGATCATCATCCAAGTATCTAGTTCTACCCAGATACAAAGACATGAAACCCATGACCTCCACTGACATTTTGTTCTGCTGTGATCATCTCGCGTTCACTGCTGGGTTCAAGTCCATTCACAGCTCTGACTTTCCCTACCTTGGAAGCTCCTCGCTAAAAGAAATAAAGGTTCATGCTTTCCTCTTCCCTTTCTATGTAGCCTCCCGAACACCTAATTGGCTGTGGGAACAGGACAAACAATAAAATATCTATGTACATTATGGGTTTTTTTCTGCCACCTAAAGAGCTGAAGAAGAATGTGCTCATTAGAATTCAACACACATGACTCAGAAACATCTTAAAGGGGACTCCTCTGGCTCTTCAGAGCAAAAGAGTTGCAGATCGCCTTTTGATCTATTCCCCTTCCGCATTGGGCTGACTTTTGAAACATCTGGCAGCCACCTTCTTGCTTTCCTAGATCTCTGTGTATCACATAGAAATTCCAATGTCTGGGTCTCAGTTCCCACCGCAGAAAGGCATCTTTGGAACTGAGCTTTGCGAAAAATCTCTTAATTAGGTAAAATCGCACGCAAATATACTTATGCTTACCAAAATTTAGAGGAAAATGATGTAGCTGATTAAAAATGTCCCCCTAAACACTTACTTCCTGGTGAAAAATTAATTTCTTCCCCTGCCTTGGCATTCAGGAAGGAGCCATGTTCTTTAGACAGATATACTTTATAGGGATGTCTGGCACGTATTTGATCCACAGATATAGCTAAGAGCTTTCATGTTTTGGTGGCCTGGCCGAAAAAGAAAGGGAACAAAAAAGAAAAGTAAGATGGAGAGTTATTGTCACTGTCTATGAATCAGCTGTGTGTGTGTGTGGCTAAGGTTTGAATGGCACCAAGTCCCTGCAGGGCTATTATTTATGAAGAAATTATTTTTTCCAGACATAACAGATCCATCTATAGGGAAAGTATTACATATTAAACAGAGAGAGGAGTAGGAAACAGTTTTTAAAAATCAGAATGATTGCCCTTGGCAATGAAATTTAAATAATCATTCTTTGACCTAGGCATCTGCAGGTCCAAGTAGACTTCCTCAGCTGCCTTGATTACTATGTACCACACTCTGCCATGATTTTAGGCACATTATTTTATTAATCCTCAATTACTCCGTGTGTAGATGTTGTTATTATCCCCATTGCACAGATGAGAAAATTAAGGCCAAAATCACACAGCTTAGGGATATCAAACTCATTTTCACTGGGGGCCACATCAGCCTCACGGTTGCCTTCAAAGGCCTGAAATAATTTTAAGACTTTATAAATGTAACTACTCCTTAACTGTTCAGGAGTTGAAATTACATTCGGCCCTTTGAAATCAACCGTGATGCTGATATGGCCCCTGGTGAAAATGAGTTTGACACCCTGAAATAGCTAAAAAGAGGTGGAGCCAGCTTTTGAACCCAGACCTCGTGACTCCAAAAGGGCACAATTTGAGCCAAAGAAATAGCAATAGGTCCTGATTAAAAAAAAAAAGGGTTAACACTCTGAGTACCACTCTTTTCTGAGTACCACTCTTCAGAATGTCACAACAGATGAGCCTTCAGAAGGCCCCACCTCAGCAGGTTCAGTGCCTATGCCGGGTGAAATGCTCATGGCTAAACTGTGAGTCCACAAGTCAGAGCTATTTACCAAGCGCACAAAACAGTGACCTATTTGTGACCTCCCCAGCACTCAGTGCACAGAAGATTTTCACAGAGCTCCTTAAATTTACATGACAAAGATAGTGCAAAATCTGTGAGGGTCAGCAGAAGTAATACCTGCTTGAATGTGGTGGGTAGGGTAATAAAATGGGTGTAATCATTTAGTTTTAATTTGGACATTTCACCTAAAATGCCATATGGTGTGCTTGAGTATGATGCTGTCACATTACAGAATTACATGCTTATGATTTTTAATAAAAGATTTTGTAATAATAAAAGGGGCATTATTTGTGCTGGATCTTGTATATAGTCTGTGGTATTAGACAGGTTTAGTGCTGGATTCTGTTTTCACCATTTATTGGCCAGTGATACATGGTTCAATTCACTTAGCTTTTCTGAGCCCTCATTTGCTCATCTGTAAAATACTGCTAATAAAAAATGATACGCAGATTATTGTTAGGATTATTGTAATGAAAAGAGTAAAACTGCTGGCATGGGCCACTTTTTCAATGACTCTCTTCTTCTCCCTTAGTAGTTCTTATTTTACAACAGTTTCATTCTAATCTAAGTGGGACAAAGTAAAGGGACATGCTGATCATCCAAAAGGGACGAGAAAGGCAAGAGTTGGATCCTCGGACACGCACAGCTTTGCATTCCCCTCGCATCCCCTTGGGTGGGCATGCTGTCGTGGGCAGGGGCTGCTGCGGTGTGACATCCACTATGACCCCTACTGACTGAAACTTGGGGGTGAGCACTTGACAGTGTGAGAGATTCGAGAGAGAGGCATGCTTAGAGTCTGTCTCCATAGCAACAACAACAATTATTATTACTATTTGTGAAACTCCTTAATCATGCCTTTATTGACTGAAAGACAGGAAGAAAATTATATTTTTAGAATCCAGAGCTTGCAAATTGGTAAGTTTGTGGAGGGCACCAGAGTGCCCTCACCTTTCTCTGGCCACACTCTCTTTTCTTTCCCCTCCCAGTGCTGCACTTCTTTCCCCCCTACGTCTGAGCTGACCGTTGGGCAGCTCCGTCTGGTTTTCCCTTTGATGGAGCTGTACAAGTGTGCCATAGGTTTTGTGTGCACCTGGAAGGAGCAACAGAAACTTATCCTTCCTGAAATATTCTGTGTAACAAAACAGCTTCACGTGCACTTTTCCTTTCCCCTCTCAGCTTCTCTGGTACTTCTCCATGCCCACAAGCCCGCTGGCTCTGCTGTTCCACTTACTGAAGAGTGATAAGCAGCTCTCTTTACTCTACTAGGTGTGGATCAGGGCCCAGGAGGACAGTAGGAAGCTCCCTGAAATATGACAAGTGGGGAATAAAATTTATCCTGTTCTCTTTGCATACAATATCATTGATGAAGGGATTTCACATATTGGGATCAATAAGCAACCTACAAAGGAATTCCAGAATAACAGAGACTTCATGAAACTCTTGTTGAAATATAGACAGGGAAATACATAGTAATAATGAAATGTACAACTACTTTTGTAACTTTTCACCAAACCATTTGTTTTTTTAAACACTGAATAAATCACCGTATTTCCTGAAATGAAGAGAGCCACATAGTACTTTATTCTCTGTTATGTTTCTCAAGATTATAAATCAAATCGAATGTACATCTTTCCCTCAAAAACACTGTTAATAAGAACTTTTCCTGAATATATCATAAACTGGTCAGTCCTTAGGTTTGGCACTGGCACAGAATCCACTAGAACGTGAAGTGTGAACGGTGGGGTTTCATCTGGTTACAGCCAGCTCCCACTACAGCAGGACTTAATAAACACTGGTGAAGTTGAGTAATAACGACATAATGTGGGTACTTCTGTGTATGTAACAATCTCCATCTCCAACCACATAGCTCTCCATTCCTTTACCTTTGTGATCAAGTTTTTCCCTCGCCAGCCTTCCCTCTCAGCTTTACGGTCCCTCCTCTCACCACCCCCTCACTGTATTACCTACCCCCGTCGACATGTGTGCACGCACACACACGCACCATGCTTATTGTTACATTATTCTACATTATTTTTCACATCTTCCCAGTGATCCATCAACATCGCTTTACAGTGTGAGAACTAATCCAAGAAATACAATTCTTACACACATTTTTTCTACCTAACAACTCCCTTTCCCACCCAAATGAGTAAGATAAAATCCACAGTAGGATTGCCTCTCAATTTTTTAAATTTCTCACAAGCATTTCATTTAAAAATAGCTGCTTGAACCTGTGTTTCTTTAATGCCACCTGCCATGAAGAGATACAGGAAGAATTAGAAAGAGCATTTGTGTGCAGATGTGTTCTACTCATAGTGCGTGATCGCAGCTCTTCTCTATTGGTGTGGGTTCCCTGTGTCTCAGGGGATAGTGACACTTTGAGCCTTCAGGGTGGCCGGAGCCCAAGGGATGGCATTTCTAACCAACAGCAGGTCTGTCCGAAGCTCTGCAGATGGTGAGGAGTGGCAGGGCCAAGGCTGCCTCTGCTAACCCTGCAGGAGACCGGCGTGATGAGGCACATCTAGCACTCACCCTCCTCCGGGATGTGACTGGTGAACCAAGGTCGTCAAGGAGACAACCTACCACCTGGACAACTTCGTCAGTACCTGCACTCAGAGAATGTCCCTGCCCACTGTGTTCCTCCACTGGGAAGCCATGGGAGGCGCTTGTGTTTGGGGTGCCCCAGAGAAAGGCCTGTAGACCAAGGTTAGCTTGTCCAGGGAAGTGTGACTATGTCCACAGGCAGGAACTGCAGCAGTTGTGAGCTCCAAACTTCTGTGTTTACTAAGCAAAACAAATGTTCATATTACATTTATTAATGAAAGAAGAAAAAGAGGCATTAGTTTCTCTAATAAAATTCCACTTTTGTAAATTTCTAAGTGAATAAAAGGTCATAATATTTTTAACACTTCTACTCAATAGGTAATATCTCTCATAGTTTGGCTTTTAAAATAATTAAGTAATATAAAAATATTAATATATTAATAAAACTTAATAAGCAAGCCCCATATAAACATTCCCAAAATACCTGTAGCTTACCTCAATGTGCTACATAAATGTTATAACTGTCAGTTTGAGCCATGATTAGAAAGGACAGAGAAGCAATGCTTCACAGACTATAGTCCATCCAACAGGCATAAAATAATAATAAAAATAAGAAGAACACAATAATAAAATCTTAAGTACTTCATATCTTAGATAATGTGAATAAAACATCAGGGACCTCACTAGGACTCAGAAGAAGACCCGTGGTAAGTACTCAGTATTTGTCTGTTCCTAGGTTGGAAGGTGGTGTGATCAGCGTCCATGGCCCCACTGGAAAACTCGTTCTGGGCTTCGTTTGTTATTCACAGCCAAATTCTGATTTGGTTCATATTTCTTCGTAGCTCTCGATCCCATTCCTGCTCCATTCACACAACAGAGAAATGTTTACCAATATATAAAGTGTTTCTAAAAACAGAGAAGAAAAAGACTGATGCTACAGGAAAATGGGTTCATAAAACAGTTTACACAAAAAGAAATGGAAATGGTTCTTAACTGTGTAAAAAGACACATGATCTTTTTCATAATAAGAGGCATGTGAATTAAAACTGTACTGAAATATAAGTTCTCATCTATTACACTAGAAAGAGATTCCAAATGATTGTCAATCTAGATGGAAGGGACTGTGGGAAAGCAGGAACTCTCATACGCTTCTGATGGGAGTGCAAAATGGCACAATTACGACATAGGAGAATTTGGAAATGCCTAACAAGCTAACATATGAATGCATCATTTAAACCAGTAACTTCACTTCTAGGCACTTATACAACAGCTACACTGTCAAAAATGTAAAAAGACTCTAAGTTCAAGGTAATTTTTTCCAGGCTGTTGTTATAGCAAAAGCCTGGGAACACTTTAAATTTCCATCAAAAGACAATAGTTGGAAAAAACACTGAACACAATGGAGTATTATGCATATGTAAAAAGGAATGAAGAATATATATCTATCCCATCAATCTATATGTATCTATATATATATCTATTCATGCTCCAAGATTTAAATCAAAAAAGCAAAGTTAAGTGTGTATAAAATGTTATTGTTTATCTAGCAAAGAGAGGAGAGACTATGGATATATATGCACATCTTATGTGAAATAAGAGAAATGGAAGGACAGTCTTAATGATTTTAAATTGTTTCCAATAGATAAAGAGAGAGAGAATAAGATAGAAGGAATTAGATGTTTTAGAATGTATCTTCTCTTTCTAGATTTGCACTTTTGAAGCATATATAATATTATATAATTATAAAAAATTTAAATAAAAAATTCTAATAAAATATTCTAATATTTTATTCTAATAAAATATATTAATAAAATATTCTAATTTTTATTCTAATAAAATATATTAATAAAATATTCTAATTTTTAATTTAAATAAAAATTCTAATAAAATTTAAATAAAAATTTCAAATCACTATGAAACACAGGAATCCGTGTGGTTTTGGTGGGATATCCAGGGATCTCCCCCTAACTGCTAAAATGTTTAGTTCTTTCAGTAATTATATTATTAGTGGTAATGATGCTATTATTCTGAGAGTATTCTGTGAATCACATGTATTAAATCAAGTAAGAAATTATGTGATACTCAAATTTTAGCAGCCCCAGTATTCTTAAAAACCAGAATTCTTGGCACTGGAACACAGAGACAGAAATTGAAAGTAGTTGAGAAGATGTAAAAACCATAATGTTCTGAATTTGTATGGGCTGTAACAGAATTAATTTATATTTTGGTAGACCTGTCCACTGTAAAAGAAAGGGTTAGTGGTAGCAATAGTACTCCTAGGACCTGGATTGTGGTCCCTGAGTTATTTCCCACAGAAATGGAACATATCTTAAAGATGTGTATGCTCTCTAGGACTGGAACAGGGAATGTACAAGATGACCTTGGAATATGTTATCATATCAGATGGCAACGAACCTATCAAAGACTAGAATTGGGTCAAAAGTCTCAGGATCCAAACTAAGGTGGTCCCACCAATCGAAGATGGGACATCTATAAGGATAATAACTACAATGAATAGAAACACATTATTATATATGCTCATATCCATAAGTCTTAGCAATACTAAAGAAAAAAAAAGAATCAAATCCCAACATAATCATTACTATTAAAGGTTGCTGGGGAGCTGATTGATTATTTTGAGAACTGGTAAATAAAGAAAAAGAATCAAACTTCTGTCCTGCCTTTCCTGTAAAATGAGTGTCACTGTGCAACCACATTGTAGGTAATGGGAGTTTCTTTTTTTTTAACTATATTTTATTGATTATGCTGTTACAGTTGCCCCATTTCCCCCCTTCTTTCCCCCTCCCCCTTACCCCCCTTTCCCCTCCCTTTAGTTTTGTCCATAGGTCCTACACATAAGTCCTTCTGCTCCTGTACTTCCTATACTGTTCTAACCTCCCCTTGTCTGTTGTCTACCTCCCATTTATGCTACTTGTTCTGTGCCCCATTCCCACCCTCTCCCCCTACCACTCCCCTGTTGATATTCCTCCATACC